>JAQPZY010001699.1:15185000-15600000 GCA_029931535.1 Margaritifera margaritifera | reverse complement strand
TGTCTTGTGCTAAATATCCGTGCATGTCATGTTCTGTTATGTAATTACTAGTGCTTTTGTGAAACATTTCGTGGATAGGAGGGTGGGTGGCCTAAGGTTTTGTGAAAAAATTAAAAGGAATAGGCGAATGGGTGGCCTAAGATTTTTCAAACGAAATTTGGAGGATAGGCCAGTGGGTGGCCTAGGGTTAAAAGAAATTTGGAAATGGATGGTAAGATGGATGACCCCCAGCAGCCAGATTTATATACTACTAGAAAACATAATGTACATGCATTTGAAAAATGTATTTTTCGTTTCCCAAACTGATATCATTTGTACTATTTTATCATGCTCCTCCTCCTCCTCCTCCTCATCATCATCATCATCGATATTTTTTAAAATTAATATTATTATCAACATTATCATGATCTTGCATGCTATAGTAATGTTCCTCGTTCTGCTTTGCCACCATTCATTATGTTGCTCTGATTACAATGTGATTCAGACTGTTTCACAATGTTTAAAAGATGTGTCTTACATAATATTATCTTATGATATTCCTTACATAATATTATCTTATGAAATACTTTGCATAATAGTATCTTATGAAATACTTTGCATAATAGTATCTTATGAAATACTTTGCATAATAGTATCTTATGAAATACTTTGCATAATAGTATTTTATGAAATACTTTGCATAATAGTATCTTATGAAATACTTTGCATAATAGTATCTTATGAAATACTTTGCATAATAGTATCTTATGAAATACTTTGCATAATAGTATCTTATGAAATACTTTGCATAATAGTATCTTAGGAAATACTTTCATAATAGTATCTTAGGAAATACTTTGCATAATAGTATCTTAGGAAATAGTTTGCATAATAGTATCTTAGGAAATACTTTGCATAATATTATCTTATGAAATACTTTGCATAATATTATCTTATGAAATACTTTACATAATAGTATCTTATGAAATACTTTGCATAATATTATCTTATGAAATACTTTCCATAATATTATCTTATGAAATACTTTGCATAATATTATCTTATGAAATACTTTGCATAATATTATCTTATGAAATACTTTACATAATAGTATCTTATGATGAGTCTTATAACAATAATCTCTAAGTACAGAGCCTTGTTAATCCAATGAACAATTATTCTTCAATTAAATTTCATATCATTTATCTTTCTGTTCAATTAAATTTCATATCATTTATCTTTCTGTTCAATTAAATTTCATATCATTTATCTTTATGTTCAGTTAAATTTCATATCTCTCTGCTCAATTAAATTGATATCATTTATCTTTCTGTTCAATTAAAATTCATGTCATTTATATTTCTGCTCAATTAAATTTCATATCATTTATCCTTCTGTTCAATTAAATTTCCAATCATTTATCTTTCTGTTTAATTAAATTTCATATAATTTATCTTTCTGTTCAGTTTTTTTCCTTGGAGTGATGTTGATGCTCCTGTTAGCTACAACAAAGAAATTACACAATATTAATATATTTCGTGACAAGAATTTGGTGTTTGTAAAACACATATCCCACCCCACTCCCATCGCCGCCTGCCAGTTTCAAAATGTGCGCGGTTGTGCAGGTAGAATAGGTCAGATGCGCTCTCTTGCATGTCGTAAAACGCGACTAAAGCAGGCCGAGCCGCGGTGGATCGGTGGTTAGCGTGTCGGACAAGCGACAGAAAGGGTGCAGGTTCGAATCCTACGGGACGGCTACCGTGAATTAATCCTTGGGCAAGTCACTTCACTGCCTTGGCAGTAAATAGACTGCTTGTGTTGATGTGCCGTTAAACACCTAACCAAACCAATCTAAATATTGGAAAGTCTAAGCCTTTTGGCAAAGCAAAGTCCCAGAGGGTAAGGCCAGATTCAGCGGTAGCTGCACATGTGCATTCCTCTTCTCATGTTCAGTATATATCTATATCTATATCTATATATATACAAGGAGCTACACCTGAATACTCAAGGGCATGCCAGGGTGTATGTGTCTGTCTGTGTGTCTTTGTCTGTGTTGTTTCATTCAACATTTTATCTGGTACGAGGTAATAACTGGATCATAACTTACACCAATTCTCAAACATTTTACACTAAAAACTTATGTCTGTAAAACCGCCCTCCTACCTCAGGCACAAGGAGATGGAGCAAAATTCTAAAACCGTTGTCTAAAGCTACAACAACGTCTTCAATCATATACCATGATTTTAAACATTTATCTTTAACGGTGTAGGAGAAACGCACGCTCACACTCAATGCGCCTAACATGAGTGGAAAACAACATACTTTGTGCTTTTAGATGACCGTGTGCTACGTAAAACCTGGGAAAAGAAAGCAAACATTCTTGCGGATTTAACTTCATACCTCAGCAATAAACTTATATTTAAACTTTTCTTGTCTTCTGTCTTAGTATCTTTCTTTTATCTGTTATGTAATGATCTCTCCGTCTGTCTGTCTCTGTCTCTCTCTCTCTGTCTCTGTTTGTCTGTCTGTCTCTCTCTCAGATTATATAAGTGAAACCAGAGAAAGTTTTATTTGCACCGTGTAGCACGAATTAGCATAAATAACCTCTTAACAATAAAGAGCATTAGTGGATTCCATTGAAGAAGAAAATGAAAGTAACGACAACGAAAACGATGAAGAACCCCCTGGGCATGAGAATGGGAGGGGAGGCGGACGTCATATGCATACAGTTTTCGTAGGACTTTGTTTAAATTTTACGATATATCCGGTGTTGATACAAAGTTCCAAACCCCTTCACAAAAAATACACTCTCCATCGTATATAATTGAATTGAATAGTCACCCAAATATTCATTTAAGCCGCCAGGTGATGTGTACTTAGGTCGTCAAATATTTCTGTTGTTCCATATATAAAATAAAAAGCAATATTTTCACTTTTTTGCTCACTCTCTCTCTCTTATTTGTTTTTATTACCGTTTCATTATTACCTCTTTTTACATAATTTGAGAAGAAATTGTATTTCCTTGAACTGTGAAGGGTTTTAAAAATTCAGAATATTTCAAATAAGTTGCACTTGAAAGCCTTTCAGAGGCTCTTAATGATAGAGATCCACCAACAATGAGTCAAAAACAAGATAATTTCTCAAAAGTAAAATTTTTACTCTCGATGAAAAGTCATATTTGAGGAAATTTCCAATCTAATGGTCATAATGGTAATATTAATAAATTACTAACTGCTGGGAATGGGGTTCCATTGATAACAGGCGAGACTTGTGTTTTAATGAGTTAGGAGGAGGATGCGCGAGTTTTTCATCATTTTGTCTGACACTAATCTCGTATTGTACCAGACAACATTCGTACAAACACGCCAAAGGTTGTTGGCACATTAGTAATGACAGGAGCGCTGTGCATCTTTAAATAACACCACGTCATCAAAATACACTTTTAGAAATGCTGTATGATGTCAAAATAAGTGTCACAGTGAATAATGACGTCTTCACCGCAGTCAAGGGTTTAAACCTTTTGTTGTGTTCATTAGTCTGTACACGGAGAACAGACGCAGAATGCCCTTCATGTACCTATGGTATCCTTCTGACTTCACTTCGTTATGAACGAAGTGAATAAGATAGGGTACCAGTCCACAAATCTATACTGAATTCCATACAATATGGTCGACGAGTTGTAATAGTTATCTATCAATTGGAACATCCTGTGCTATTTCTGCGAGACAAACATTTGCCTGGGATGTATGTCGCAGCTGTAATTTACAGAAAAATCATACATTTTGCTTGCCAGAAATGTTTTCGCAAGAAAGAAACCGCAATCTATTCGGACTACATCTGCTATTTCTACAATTGGATTGACCGTAGGATTGACCGAGAAGTTGTGAATGAAATTTTTTTCAATGCATTCGCAACTTCTCGGTCAATCCTTTTTTCGTAAATAGCCGAGGTGATCCGAATAGTAGCTATTGACATGCATTCGAGGTATGATCCGTAGGATTGACCTCGAAGTTGCGAATTTGTCATCCATATAACGTACCTATGTATAAGTAGTTTGGTACCCTGCTTCGTCACTAAGTAAAGAAAGCAGTGAAGAAGGAAGGGTACCAGACAACAAATATATGATTAATTCAATACAGTATGGCGGATTGGAATAGAGAGTTTCATTGAGTCTGAGAGAACTAGATATGGATAGTCTAAGTGTTCATTGCTCCCATACACCGATCGGAACACAGCGTTAATTTAAAAAAAAAATCCATCTCGGAAATACTCAGATGGTGTGATACAGTGATGGAGAACTCAGTCACACGCTAAAGTACGCCAGGCAAAAATATAACCTTGTCAAAAGTATTATGATACCTTAATGGGCATATTTGCACAAGTTCAGTTAAAGAAAGTTCTCTGATGAGTCCATACTTGAAAAAAGAAATGTTTTTGCCAAGAATAAGTCATCTCAGTCGAGTCGACCATAATGAACGCTCTGATGTGCACATACCATCTTTTGGTTAATAAGTTATGAACGCTTTGATGTGCACATAACGTCTTTTGGTTAACAAGTTATGAACGCTCTGTTACAACTATATGGTCTAAGAAAAATGTAACAGAAAGAAAGTGAAACCAACAAATCAAGTAAAAAATCAACAAGCAATTTATTACTAGATAATTAAAATCAAAAATCAAAAAGTCACTTACAGTAATGTGTTTTGAAATCCTAATAATCCAATAAGAATGATTGTTCTAATCACAAGTCCTAAATATAGAATGTTCCAAATTCACGGCTGTGTCCTTGAATGTTATGATGTGCTAATGGTCTCCAAAGTCCTGATGTACTAGTAATCTTGATGTGCTGATGTCAAAATGAAGTATTCCAAAATCTCTGAATAAGTTCACATAAATTCCAAAATCATCAATTAAAAATTCAAAATCCAAAAGTTTATGAGCACTGTTATAATGAAATGAATATTTAAAATAATTCCTCTCTTAGAATTTGGAATGAATTTTCACAACTGTAATAGCTCTTTACAAGACTGATGGTAATGTCAAAACTGAATAAATGTCCACCAAACATGGTATATATAAAGATTGGTCACATGACAGAATGTTCTAGAATATGAGTCATCTTAATGGAATTTTTACTTGTAAACAAAAATTCAACCTTGACCTTCAAATTGAGAAAACATATTGATCAAAACAACCTAATTCAAGGACACTAGTTAAACATGTTTTTCCTGATAACATTAAGATTTAAGCAAATATTAAAGCGAAGAAACATTTATAATTTCCTAAAATATTTATAATATTATATAAACATCATACATAACACCTCCCCTCATAAAGAAAAAGAAAGATTTATATAATAAAGCTTTTTTTTGAATATACATCTAATACTACAATAACCAAAATTACATAAGAACATGTTTTATGATACTGGACTTAATTACATCAAGCAATATTACATTTCTAGGCACGTGAGAGTGCATCTGCAATCACATTGTCTTTTCCCCTGATGTGTTTGATGTCAATGTTATATTCCTGCAATATCAAACTCCATCTCAACAATCTCCGATTTGTATCTTTCATTTTGTTGATGAAAGTAAGGGGATTGTGATCACTGTACACAATAATTGGAGAAAGAGCTGAGGTAACATACACTTCAAAATGCTGTAAAGCCAATATCAAAGCCAAACATTCCTTCTCAATTGTGGAATAATTTTTCTGGTGTTTGTTTAGTTTTTTAGAAAAATAACACACAGGGTGATCCACACCACTTTTGTCTTCCTGAATCAATACTCCACCAACCCCTACATCACTTGCATCAACAGATAATTTAAATGATTGGCTAAAATTTGGTGCAGAAAGAACTGTTGCATTCTTAAGCATGGCCTTTAACTTGTCAAAAGATTCCTGACACTTGTCAGACCAATGAAATTTGATTTTCTTACTCAATAAACTTGTTAAAGGTTCAGCAATTTTGGAAAAATTGGAACAAAATTTCCGATAATATCCAGCCATACCTAGAAATCGCATCAGTTGCTTTTCACAAATTGGAACTTGAAATTCAGAGATAGCTTTGACCTTAGCTTCTATAGGTTTAACTTGACCTTGTCCCACAATATGTCCTAAAAATGTGACATAAGCATGGCAAAACTCACTTTTGCTCAAATTAATTGTCAGATTCGCATCGCTGAGTCGATCGAGGAATTTTCGAATGATTTCCAAATGATCTTCCCAGGTGTTGTTGTAGATAATGACGTCATCGATATAAGCGTCACAATTATCAAGACCAAATGTTATCATGTTCATCAGACGTTGAAACGTTGCAGGCGAAATTTTCATTCCAAACGGCATGACTTTATATTGATAAAATCCATCTGGAGTTACAAATGCTGAAATTTCTTTTACCCTTTCCGTCAGTGGAATTTGCCAGAATCCTTTTAAAAGGTCAAACTTGGTGACATATTCCGCATTTCCAATTTTATCAATGCAATCGTCCACACTGTTGACTTTTCTATAGTCAGTACACATACAGAATGTATTATCTGGCTTGGGAACAAGAATACACGGTGAACTCCAGTTACTTTTACTTGGTTCTATGAAATCATTCTCCAGTAAATACTGAATTTCTTTCTTCAGATAGTTCTGTTTGAGAGGATTCATCCTATAAGGATGCTGTTTCACAGGCGCAGAATCTACAATGTCAACGTCATGATAAATTTTACTTGTTCGTGTTGGAACATCAGGAAACAAGTGCTCATAGTCATGTAATAGCTGTTTTAGTTCATTTCTTTCCTGTTGTTGTAGATGTGAAAGTTTCTGGTCTAGGTTGTTCAATATTTCTGAATTCCGAAGACTGGTTATACCAGAGTCACTATAGTCTGATCGTACTCCATCGTTGATATCTTCACTGTGTGGGACAGGTACAACTAAATTAACAGAATAATTAGCTGGGCTATCTCTGTCAAAATATTCCTTTAACATATTTATATGACAAAGTTGTTTCTGTTTCCGTCTCCCAGGAGTGTTAATGATATAATTTAAGTCATTTACTTTCTTTTCAACGGTATAAGGACCATAAAATTTAGCCTGAAGAGGATTTTGAGGTATGGGAAAGAGAGCCAGAACTTTGTCACCAGGTTTAAAACTCCTTTCCTGTGAATTTCTGTCATACCTTAATTTCATTTTTGACTGGGTAGTGTGAAGATTAGTTCTTGCTACTTCCCAGGCCTTTGACAACTTGTATTTGAAATCAGAAACATAATCAAGAAGATTAATCTTTGAATCTTCATTTGAAAGAAGTTTCTCTTTCAATAATTTCAATGGTCCACGGAGAGTATGACCAAAAACTAGTTCAAAGGGACTAAAACCCAACGACTCTTGAACTGATTCCCTAACAGCAAACAACAACAAATGAACACCCTCATCCCAATCCTTTTCTGTATCAAAGCAATATGATCGAATCATATTCTTCAAAGTTTGATGAAATCTTTCCAAAGCACCTTGACTTTCAGGGTGATAGGCAGAAGATTTAAACTGTTGGATGCCTAATTCATGCATAACTTGTTGGAAAATTCCAGACATAAAATTTGACCCTTGATCTGACTGGACAGATTTGGGAAGGCCAACAAGTGTAAAAAACTTCACCAAAGCTTTCACAATAGTTTTAGTTTTTATATTTCTCAGAGGAATTGCCTCTGGAAATCTTGTAGATGTACACATGATGGTCAACAAGTATTGGTTGCCTAACTTGGTTTTAGGTAAAGGACCAACACAGTCTACTATTATTCTACTAAATGGTTCATCAAATGCAGGAATAGGTTGCAGATGAGCCTTAGGTATCTTCTGATTGGGTTTTCCTACCATTTGACAAGTGTGATAAGATCTGCAGTATTTAGAAACATCACTTTTGAGTTTCGGCCAATAAAAATGATTCAAGGTCTTGTGATAAGTCTTACGGACTCCTAAATGACCAGCCAAAGGAGTTTCATGGGCTAAATTAAGAATTTCCTGTTGATATGACTTAGGAACAACAAGTTGATAGCTCACTGACCACTCGTCACCAGCGGGAACATCAGGTGGTCTCCATTTCCTCATAAGGACCCCATTTTTCGCAAAGTAACACACTGGAACTTGTGTGGCTTCAGTTTCACTAATAGCCCTCTGAAACAAACAAGATATCTCGGGATCTTGCTCCTGTTCAACGACAAGGGATTGTCGTTTGTCACCCTGAGTAGAACAAAGAGAATGAGTTGCCAAAAGAGGATCACTGTGATCAATACCATTTGATTGATCAATACCTGAGGAAAAAGTGACCTCATCAAAAGACTGACCAATACATGTGTCAGCTAAAGGAATAATATCCTGATCAACATCACTCTCAAGAGCTCTTTTTGCCATAGCTCTAGTAACTGCACAAGCAGGGTACAAATCAGGGATTTCAGTTTCGACAGGATCAACTTTCTGATCCAAACAAGGCTTGTCAGTTACAAGTGAATTAACCACAACCTTATCTCCAGCTAGGTCATTGCCTAGTAATAAATGAACACCCTCTATGGGTAAAGAAGTCACTGCCCCAACAGTCACAGGTCCAGAAACTAAGTCTGATGCCAAATTTACACAATGAAGAGGAACATTTACAAAGCCGCACTCTACTCCCTGAACAAGAACACTTTCACTTGAAGAAGACTCCTCAGACAAAGGCAAAGTACCTGATAATAAAAGACTCTGAGAAGCTCCAGTGTCCCTTAATATTTTAATTGGGATAGGTTTGGCAGAATCACCAATAAGTGATACAGAACCTTCTGACATGAATGGTTCATAAGCCTCCAAAATAGAATCAGACTGGGGTTTGTTTGACCCAACAAATGTATTGCTTTCAATACAAGACCGTGACCTTGACCTCGTAGAAATAAGAGCATTTGGAAAAGCTCTGTCTTTTCTCTGTTGCTTATTTTTCAACTTGAAGCAATCAGAATAACGTGCCCTTTCTTTTTACAATAAGTGCACGTAGGAAGAGATAAGGATTTCTGATCAGTCTTATCAGATGTTTGATTCCTAACAGTTGTGCTGTTGTGAAATTTGGAAGTACTCGAATGAGATTGAAATGGTTTTTTACCAGAAAACTGCTGAGAGGACGACTTATTGCCAAATGAAATTTTGTGAGTCAAGGAATAATCATCAGCCATACGAGCAGCATTTTCCAAAGTTTCCACATTCTGCTCGTCAAGATAGGTTTTAACATCACTATGGATGCACCTCTTGAACTCTTCAATTAATACGAGCTGTCTGAGGTTATCATAAGCTTGATCAACTTTCTTGGCTGAGCACCACCTATCAAATAGTTGTTCTTTATCCCTTGCAAATTCGACATGAGTTTGTCCAGTTTCTTTTCTACAATTCCTAAACCTTTGTCGATATGCCTCTGGTACCAACTCATAAGCTTTCAAGATGTACTCCTTAACCACATCATAATCAGTGCTTTGTTGTACTGACAGTGAAATGTAGACTTCACGAGCTTTGCCAATAAGTACACTTTGTAATAACAAAGTCCAATGCTCTCTGGGCCATTTCAAGTTTTCAGCTATTTTCTCGAAATGAAGAAAGTATTTATCTACTTCTTTTTCCTGAAAAGGGGGTACTAACCTAATATATCTAGTAACATCAAAACCTGGACTTGTGTTTAAAGGAGTGGAGTGTGCTCTGTTTGCCAGTTTTAATTCTCTTAACTTAAATTGCATTTCCCTTTCTTCTCTTTGCATCTGCATTTGTATTTGTCTCTCTTCTTTCTGCATTTGTATCTGCCTCTCTTCCTTCTCTCTCTCCATCTGTATTTGCCTCTCTTCTTTCTCTCTCTCCATCTGCCTCTCTTCTTTCTGCATTTGTATCTGCCTCTCTTCCTTCTCTCTCTCCATCTGTATTTGCCTCTCTTCTTTCTCTCTCTCCATCTGCCTCTCTTCTTTTTCTCTCTCTCTCTCTCTGAATCTGAAGCTTTGCCAATTCTAAATCCATCTGGTTCTTTAACTCTAATTCCCTTAATTTCCTGTCAGAACCAGATACAGGCTTTCTCTTCAAACTTAAAGCACTATTTTCAAAAATTCCCTTTCCTACTAAATACTGAATCAAAATAATCTTTATCTCCTGTTTTGTCAATGATACTTTTGCCTCAGATAGACTGTATTTTCTGGCAAGCTCGAGCAACTCATCCTTTCTCATGCACTCTAACCCCTCCTGGGTAGGTTTTGAAATGAAATTCTGAACATTAGATGCCATTGTAAATGCTTGTTGGTTTCACACAAAAATTTTTTCTCTATTTAAAAATCTTTGCCAAAGACAAAAAAAATTCAGAGACAAAATCAATATGAATTTCAAAGATAAATTTAATATCTCTAATATGCTTTAAAGAAATTCAATCCCGGAACGACGAGCCCCCAATTTCTGTTACAACTCTATGGTCTAAGAAAAATGTAACAGAAAGAAAGTGAAACCAACAAATCAAGTAAAAATCAACAAGCAATTTATTACTAGATAATTAAAATCAAAAATCAAAAAGTCACTTACAGTAATGTGTTTTGAAATCCTAATAATCCAATAAGAATGATTGTTCTAATCACAAGTCCTAAATATAGAATGTTCCAAATTCACGGCTGTGTCCTTGAATGTTATGATGTGCTAATGGTCTCCAAAGTCCTGATGTACTAGTAATCTTGATGTGCTGATGTCAAAATGAAGTATTCCAAAATCTCTGAATAAGTTCACATAAATTCCAAAATCATCAATTAAAAATTCAAAATCCAAAAGTTTATGAGCACTGTTATAATGAAATGAATATTTAAAATAATTCCTCTCTTAGAATTTGGAATGAATTTTCACAACTGTAATAGCTCTTTACAAGACTTATGGTAATGTCAAAACTGAATAAATGTCCACCAAACATGGTATATATAAAGATTGGTCACATGACAGAATGTTCTAGAATATGAGTCATCTTAATGGAATTTTTACTTGTAAACAAAAATCAACCTTGACCTTCAAATTGAGAAAACATATTGATCAAAACAACCTAATTCAAGGACACTAGTTAAACATGTTTTTCCTGATAACATTAAGATTTAAGCAAATATTAAAGCGAAGAAACATTTATAATTTCCTAAAATATTTATAATATTATATAAATATCATACATAACAGCTCTGATGTGCACATAACGTCTTTTGGTTAACAAGTTATGAACGCTCTGATGTGCACATAACGTCTTTTGGTTAATAAGTTATGAACCCTCTGATGTGCACATAACGTCTTTTGGTTAACAAGTTATGAACGCTCTGATGTGCACATAACGTCTTTTGGTTAACAAGTTACATGTATTTGCAATGGTATATCCGAAGTACTTTTCCAGGCATTGGCAAACTTCATAAGTTCAGGTATTTTTCAAAACCTATCACTTCCATTTAGGCATTTTGGGACTGCGGACTACATGCAAGATTTACTGACCTAAAATGAAGAACTTGACAACGTGCAAAAAAGTGCGCACCTTCAAAACGGAAGATTCTGACAACGGAAGCGATCCAATTAGCATGGGAAATTTTACGTTTCGCAAAAACACATGTTAACACATTTAGTTCAAATTACAATCAAGGCATATATTTAGACTGACTTTAGCAAGTCATTATAACAAAATATGTAAATGGGCTAAGTGTTTGGAACTATTTTGTTAGACTCTTAACATATATTTATGTCCATCGCCAGATACCATAGGCGCTTACTTAGGGGCGATGGTGCAGAGTGGAAAGGCCTGAGTGTGTTCTGACTGCCCATACTCCATACCACCCCTAACAGCTCAGATAACATGTTTTTGACGTAATCTCGAGAGCAGTTTGCATTGCTACAGGATGACTAAATAGTCTGTTTAGGGACACCTGGACAGACTTAGAACGTCAGTTATGTATCTATGTAACGATTGCTCTGATTGGATGCATGCAGAAACGTTTTCATTTGTGACGTGATATTGTTTACAAATACGTCTTACACCGAGTTTTGAAAAGACAGAGAAAAGCCTAGCAACAGACAGCAACATAGCAACAGTGGTAGACTATAAATTAATTTTTAAGGAAATTAATGAAATCCCTATATTCAAAGTTCATTTAAACGAGTAAAAATTCTTTCACAGCAATAAAGCAAATATTATGACCGTAATCAAATAAGAAAGGTAATCCTCTTTCATAAGAGTAGTATCCAAGGGGATCATATCTTGCTAGAATAAATTTATATGAACTTCCTTTTAAAAATCCAATGTGGCGGAAGGGCCGTAATAGTTTCATTCTGTATGCGAGAAAGAGACGTGTATCGTCTAATGACTAAATGTAATAAATGATGTCATAATGTTGACGTACTGTAATAATGTAATGAGAGTCATCCCTGACATGCGACAGTGCAAATGTGTCAACTTAAGCTGAATTCCCAAGGAAATCCTGAGGTATGAAATTAATATATATTTATGGCACCTTTTTTTTTCAAACACTTTGTGTAATTGATTGCAATGCTTGATTGATCTGAAATAGAACCAAAGACACACACGAAAAACAAGACTCAAAACTATTGCTTCGTAGGCCCAACATTCGTGAAGCTCGACCTGTAGTTCCTTAATAATTCTAGGAAGCTAGTTTTGACAGATTTAAAAGAATACCCCCTTTTAGATGGATAGTGGGATGAGGCCCTCTTTTCCCTCCTATTAGCAACACGCGCGCACACACACACACACACACACACACACACTGAATATGACAGAAAAGGGAATTACGACCGCAAGACATTATGTTTTAAAGAAGAACGAGGATTGCGTAATATTATCAAAAACACTGGAAGTGTTAAGTATATTTTTTCAAAAAGGAATGCTTTAACTCTTTTTTTTTACAAGAAGATAGCCGAACACAGTGGTTTATTTTCTGATCATGCGTTACCATGAATACTCTGGTATTCTGGTGCACATACCTCGTCTCGGACGCCCAGGTTTCAGCATCGCCGTATGAATGCTATTTATAAAAAAAAATTGCAAGTGTATCATGATGTTTCGAGCTATTGAACTGTGTAATAAAGTACACAACTGTGCAGCACTGTAAGGGTGGTTGGGCGGAACAATCGCCAAAAATGGATTTCCTTGTGTTTAAATTACCACCGGTGGAGTTTCCGCTCAAATTACCTCTCTGGGAGGAAATTGTAAGTAATGATAGGTACAGGATATAAGACATAATTTTAAAGAAAATGAAGAGTACTCTTTTCTACGCGATGGTACAAGTTTGCAATATATGTCATTGTGAGTGATAAGACGTAATTATGTACATTCGACATAAAATAAATTTAAAAAATTTAATTTTTGCTTTAAATATAGAACCACAGGAGCCAAACGGTATGGTAAGTGTCTTTAACTTTCCTTGTCAAACTCTTCGACGGTTTCAGTCGTAAGTACTTCGATATTTAACAGTTATGACATGTAAATGAAACTGAATGTTGGTTATCAAAAGAAACAAGTCAAAGTCCAATGGAAAGGTTATCCATCGAGTTTCTATTCTTGGATTGCAGCATCGCAGGTCATTGACTATAAAAAGAATTCACGAATTTGTCTTTAAATACTGTGTCACCTTCATCAATCTCATCTCTCCACGAGACCCAGAAATAAAACAACAACAACAACAGTTGGTGCAGTGTGGAGAACTTGTCCCTAAGAATCAAATCGTCTTTTTCTGTCAGATCCAGTTACTGCGCGAGGGGAGGGCGTTGTTGGGGTTTTTTTTCTTAGCGTAGATATGGGGGGGGGGGGGAAGAGGTCGGAGGTTGGCAACAACAACTATTCTCAGTGGCAACGTAGGGGAGCCACTAAAGTACATTGCCCTCAGGCGCCTCAAACCCTTGCGCCGCCACTGGTCAGATCGTCGTGATTGGAGCAGCTATTGGAAACTTACGTTTGCAACAAGGCGATAAACAACTGTCCATCATTTTACTTTGAAGTTGCATTGGTTATATTATTCCCGATTCCTCGTTGAAATATAGCGACAGTAGGAACGGCAATGTCAAAGGCAGTAACATCAGCCACAAAACTAGAGTCAAAGTCACAGCAACCCTTTGGAACCGATGGAAAGTAATATTTTCACCTCAGGAGACAAGAACAATTGAACTATGAATAATAATAATCAACTTTATTTGACTTTATCCATTGACAGTTCTCGGGATGTGTTTCCCAACAACACGTTGTGTTGTTTCACAGCAAAATTACATAACGCCATACGACTGGACCACGATGTCCCTTGGAAAGTGACTTTGAAGAAATCATTCATCCGACTCAAGTCTTAAATATCGCCAGGGATCAAACCACTTTAGTCGTAGAAATACTAAACAAGTAAGTACAAGAACACTCGGACAAAAATTATCCTGGCTATTACGAAAAATAAATCCTGTGTCAGCCAATCTCCTATTGAATCTGTATAAAATGAAAATTCCCGCAGGATGTTATCTTAATGGTTGACATATCGTCGATATGATTTGGAATGTCTTCAACTATCAGTTTCGCAAGGCACTTGAGAAAACAAACAGACGTGTGCTGATCGATTACCATCCACTCTCTCATAGTCTAAAAATAGATTTTTCGGATTGAAAAACGCTGTCCATACATTTTCTCCGAGTTCGTTTGCTATTCTGGGTGGAAACACTCACCTCACTCCAACAAAAGACAACAGCAACAACAACAACAACAAATTCTTCAAGTATTTTCTAAATCCCATCGAATTGAACGAAAAACTCAATTTAATGTTTGCATACTCCGATGTCGATGAATACAACGTGGTGGGAAACACAGCTGCTCAATTGCTGACTGCCATTCCCTTTAAAGAAGATTCTTCATTTAGTGTTAATGATGAAGGACGAAACTCCTATCATATTCACCGAGAATTTGTGCACCACCATTATCTTTCTGTCAGTAAATCGTGTTTTACGTACAAAATGTTATATTCTCCAAAGGAAAAGTCACGATGGAACTTGATTTTCCAAAAAGATTCTCCATGGAGCTGTAACTCGTGTACTCCGTGCGCTGAGTACTAGCTCAACAACGAGGACATAGTTTGGGGAGTATGTTCAAATTGCTCCTTCGTACTATAGCACCGATTGTTAAACCTTTTGTTCACCAGGATAACAGGCTTTGAAATGTCATACTCTGTCACTATGTTTCCTTTATGTCGTACGTGTGTTGAAACGTGTAACCAACACGAACCTTGTCGTCACGATGATCAAGAATGTGGGTGAGTCTCGAAGTGTTTCCATGTTCTCGATCGTGGATACCAATTGTTAAAAGTTTCCTACATCTGGCACTTTCCTACTACAGAACAATACCAACCATCGACTAAAGTCCAGGGATTTTTTTCAGCATACGTCAACAAGTTTCTGAAACTGAAACAAGAAGCGAGAAGAAAAAGACCTATTCAATCAATGATATTGATCCTTAGAATGCATCGACTTGGAACACGTGACAGCCAATGCCTATTCAAAATTTTATTCAGTGTTGGAATCTTTAGGAGATCACGTCCTTCACTTTGACACCAATAGTTGCATGTAGATCAATCGACCTGGAGTCTATTACCCTCACATCGAAGACGAACGTTTAGGAGCGTGGACTGACGAACGTCCTGAAGAGACAATTCTGAGTTTTGCCAGTGGTGGACCTAAAAATTATGGCTATCAGTACCGAGATAAGAAAGGACAACTTCATACTAAATGCAAAGTGAAATGACTGACGCTAAACTATCGTTTCAGGCAAGTGGTAAACTTTGACGTGCTAAAAGAAGCTTTAAAGTCAGGTCGAGATCAAGACTTTCGTGTTAAAACGGTCGACCCTAACAAGTTTGTACGTTTGTCATATCATCATATTGATAGTCAACCCTTGGAAAAAGCGGATCATATCGTCTACCATAAACGAGTGCGACTTCCCGAACACAGCAAGGTGCAATACGGGCAGGGCCGTCGCAAGTTTCCGCTGGACGAAACGGCGCCCCAGGCGAGCGTTGCCTTTTTGCGCCTTCCATTCAGAAAACAATACCGCAAACTCAGAGAAATGACCCCCCCACCCCCCGACTTGGTGCCTCGGGCGGTCGCCCGTATCGCCCGCCCCTTACGACGGCCCTGAGTACGGGTACCACCCTTCAGTTTAGAAAAAGGACAGAGTTCCAAGAAAGAAAGGTCATTGTAAGCAGAGACGTCCGCCTAGAAAAGATGAATTCGACACAGAGAAAATGGGATGTACGCACCTCCCCGAAGGTGAATGAAGATAAACACGATGCTCTTCCTTGCGACGAGAATGATGCTGTGTCTTGCGACCAGAATGATCCAGCACGATCTTGTTCTACTATCGAAAAGGATGCTGTCTTTGTGCCCATCAATGGATGTCATCTGTGCACTCACAATCAACTCAGGGTACCACAGGCTCATCGAGAATCACGAATGAAAGTAGAATGTGCGTTTCACGTGACTTTGCTTGACTATTGTGATTTTGCCAGTCGATTCCAGACATTCAAAGGGACATATTCCAAATATCTGGATGGACCCACTCCCAAATCTTTAGCGACAGCTGGTTTTGTGTACTTGCAAGGACTTAAACTCCACGAATTGAACTATAAAGATTCAACTCACATTGAACACGCCAGATGGTCTCGGATCTGTCACTACCTTCCGTTGTTCGGTCCAGGTTATTATCCTCATGGATACTTTCATTATCCTCATTGATACTTTCGAAGAGGAGAGGATTCCTAGTTTACCTTTTTAGCTACGAGAACGTATTTACAGAGATTTTGTATAGATTCAAGAGAAACGAAAAGAATAGTTGCATCCTCAATGACATAAACTAAATAACCACTGGTACCTGAATGCTATAAAAAGACTGACTGAAGAAGGCTGTAGCATAATCGGGAAGAAGGTTTTCTGCCAACACGTGAAAAGACTCTTCTCTGAACACCTTATAAAACTCGCCGTTCCACGACTTCTACAGTCAGTGTTACACCGAATTCCGTCGAAGAAAGTCTATGAAAAGGGTAAAAGTTTACAGGATTACAAAGTGCCTTTAAAAGAACTGTTTCCACAAGACGATAGGACTCCTTTGAATTTAGGACAACGTGTCGTGTGTGTGTGTTTATGTGTGTTTGTGTGTGTTTGTATGTGTGTGTGTTCGTGTGTGTGTTAGGAACTGAATTTCTTGGATTTCGTTTGCCGGCAGATTCCCTTTGGCAAATTTATCACTATTGCAAGCAAAATCATGACCACCAATACTTTGTCTGTGAACGGTAAAAACACATTGTGTTAAAAATGCTGCAGTTAGTGAGGAATACTACTTCTCTACCCCTGTGTGAAGAAGACAAATTCGTCCCACTTTATCCACTCTTCATACTTACCAAGAAGTGTGTGTGGCTAGTTGGCTAATGTAGCTTTGACACAATTGGCCAATCCAAAAATCGATACTCAAACGAAGAAACACATTATGTTGAAACCGGGTGAAAGTTGATCTTTTGGAAGTGTGATTATTCATTCCCTTCTATCACGGAATCCTAATACCTTAGCCAAAGCTAAAAATAATAAAAAGAAGCAACCCCCCACCCCCCAAAAAAAAAATCCAAAAGAAAGACAAAAAAGATAGTTTGCACCCCAAATCCTCCTCTCCCAAGAATAAAACAACAAAATAAAACGACCACTACACCCCCAAGAAAAAGAGATACTGCGGCTGGAACGCGCAAGCACGTTCGGAAACCTCGACTTGCAGACACATCATCGACATCTGCTACCGTATACTCTTCTTCCTTGTTAGTGATGATGCCAGGGAAACCTGATATAACTCCAGTGTTTCGTGTTTCCCCATCTGATGAAAAAATGGAAATCCATCTCTAAAGAGATTTCTGCTTTCCGTCGTCGTCGTCTTCTTCTGCTGCGGAGACAAAAAAGGTCGCACCCTCTAAGAAAGAAGTGCAAGACTGAACAAGAATATTCCGTAGTTTACTTGATTTGCCCAAACAGGAATTGGTACGATCTAGTCAACTGACAACACCTCGTCATCCACTGGTATCCAAACTCAAGTTGGTGCTACGTCTCGAAAACAAGTGGAGACGAATTCCAGCATAAAAGAAGAAGTGCCGGACAAGAATCACTTCAGTTCCTCTCAACAAGATGTCTTCCACTAAGAGTTTACAGTCACAGCATCGTCGAGGTACAATGATTCCTTCAAAACATGAGGGGAAAAAAAGGCTATACCTTCTTGTTTAGCTAACCATTGGGATGTTTTATCAGTACTTGACAAAGCGAATGCCCCATTGCGTAAACAGATCATTCAAGAAGCACGTAGATAAGTCAACGGTCTATGAATGCTGTTTAAAAGTATTGAAAGGAATGGTTCCTTTAACCAAGACAAAGAAACAGCGGTTAGGACGACATCGTCACTTTCTTCGACAAATGGTTAAAAAGAAACTAACAGATAGTCAAAAGAAAACAGTGCTCGTTCAACGAGGAGGATTTCTTCCCATGCTGATAGATCCGTTGTTAGGGTCGATCGACGGACCTCTTTTAGGACGACTGATAGTGTGAACATAAAATGGATGGACCTTTCTGGAAGGTCATCACACCTGTACGCTTGAATCTTATGGAAGGACAAAAATAAACTTCAGTACTTGCAACGGTAACAACAGATAGCTCACTTACCTCCTAATCCTAATCTCACAGAGATGTAACAGGTACAACAAGAGTTACAATCCTAATCCTAATCTCACAGAGATTAACAGGTACAACAAGAGTTACAATCGTTTATGGATCGTACACATTTGTCCGAAACGGAAAAATCGCAACGGTACTGACAAGAATTGCAACGTCTTCAATTGTATCACCAGAAAGTTTTAGACGAGACTGCCAAATTAATAGAATGTGATGAAAACCGAAGAAATAAGAGTTTCAACCCCCTCTGCTCAAACATCTTTTTCCCCAAGTGCTGCAACCCTATTGACACCTTCACCTTCTCAGAGGCGAGAAGAAATGAAAGCCTTCGTCAAAAAGATGATGTCGACACACTCTTCAGCAGAGGAAGAAAAAGAAAGAAGGGAAGACAGAAGTAAAAAAAAAAGTAAAGAAAAAAGTGAAAAAGAACCGATTACTTTTGTGTAAACTTCCTTACCTATTCTTATTGCTTGTCGGACACTACAAGAACCTAAGAACATTGAACAATTTGTGACTTATTGAGCACCAACAAGCATATGCACACTTTTTACTAGCATTTACTACAATCCTACCCATGTGGATGGCTACAGAGAAATTCAAACATTGTATCCTGCAGCCAAAACCAAACTTAAAAGTCTACATCTGCAAAATGTAAGACAGTAGTTACAAGAACAATCGACGTACACGTTACACAAACCCATTCAAAGCAAATTTCCAAGAAATGAAACGAAAGTGGCAAGAATCGATCATCAGTGGCAAGCCGATTTAGCATATGTCTCCCATTTAGCTTCGTACAATCGAGGTTACATATATTTGTTCTGTGTCATTGGTGTGATTTCAAAATTGGCTTGGGTGGTTCCTTTGACATCCAAAGCATGTTCAGAGTTAGTGCGAGCTTTAAAAATCACCTTGACATCCAAAACATGTTCAGAGTTAGTGCGAGCTTTAAAAATCACCTTGACATCCAAAACATGTTCAGAGTTAGTGCGAGCTTTCAAAATCACCTTGACATCCAAAACATGTTCAGAGTTAGTGCGAGCTTTACAAATCACCTTGACAACCTCACTGAATTTCTTAAACAAGCCTTTCTGCAAGAATTGAAGAAAACGACACATTCATTTTTTCACCACTTAAAATCCTGAAACCAAAGCCAGTGTCGTGGAACGTTCTCTAAAACCTTGAAGGAACGTATGTGTAAATAATTTACACATCAACATACTCTCCAGTACATCAACGTGTTACCACGTCTGGTGAAAGCATCACTCGTACTATCGCACTATCAGCCGTGATCTAGAAGAAGTGACGCCTAAAAATTAAGTGGCCGTGTTTGATCGATTGTTTGGAACGTCTGAGAGAATAAAACAGAAAGAACTGTCAATCACAGGAGGTTGGGTTCACATCGGAATAACAAAACGCACTTTTGACAAAGGCTATTTCCCGAACTGGACAACAGAGTTGTTTTGTGTGACAGGACAGGTGCGTGGACGCGACCCGGCTGTCTATAAATTGGAAGATATGAACGGAGAAGTGTCAAATGGAACTTTTTACTTGCCCGAGTTACAACGAGTGACGAAGAAAAACTATGATGAGTACGATATCGAAAGCATTCTCAATCAAAGAACACGCAAAGTGGAAAAACGTCATATTAAAGAAATCCATGTCCGTTGGAAAGGATATCCACCCAGTTTCGATTCTTGGATTGCAGCGTCACAAGTCATTGACTACAAAAAGAAGTAGAAGTCACGCACATGCCGTTAAACACTGCATCCTCTTCTCTGAGTTCATCCCTCCAAAAACTACAAAAGAAAAGACAACAGTGAGTGTGGTGGGGAGAACGCGTTTCTAAAATTCAAATCGTATTTTTCTGTCAGATCTTCGTGGTATATTGTGTCATTGGAACAGGAATTGGAAACTTGAGTTTGCAACAAGCAGATAAACAGTTGTGGATCATTTCGCTCTGCAGTTGTATTGGCTATCTTCTTCCCAATCCCTCTTTGAAATATACGGACAGTTGTAACAACAAGAACGGTAGCCACGCTAAGGCCCGTCACCCCCTCCAATCACAGCAACCCTTTGGAAGCGATGGAAAATCGTCCTTTGACATCGAGTAACGCCTTGGAAACGAGAACGATCGAAATATGAATAATCAATTTTATTTGACATTACAAAGTGACAGTTTAATGGATGTGTTTTCCAACAGAAAATGTTGTTGTTGCATAGCAAAATTACCTCAAGCCATACAATTGGATCACGAAGCTCAGTTTGAAGTGGCTTTGGTGAAAATCATACATTCCACTCAAGTCTTTAATATTGCCGCGGATTAAACCAGTTTCGTCACAGAAATACTCGACGAACAAGTACAACAACACTTGGACATAAATGATCATGGCTTTGACTTATAAAAAAAAAATTTAAAAAGTGCCGCCAATTCCCGATTGAATATCTGTGACAAGAAAATTAGTGCAGCATATTATTTTAATCGTCGATACGATTTCAGCTATTTTCAATTATCAGGTTGGCAAAACACTCAACAAAAACCAAGAAACATGTACTGATTGAATACCATCCACCTTCTCGTCGTCTCATATTGGATTTCTCTTTCAGCAAACACTATCCATCACATTTCATCCCAGTGTGTTTGGTATTCTGGGGAGAAACACACCCTAACTCCAACAAAAGACATCATCAACAACAACAACCGATTCTTCAAGTATGTTCGATACCCCATCGAATTGAACGAAGGACTCAATTTGATCTTTGTGTACTCTGATGTCGTCGAGCACAACGAGGTGGGAAACGCACCTCCGTTGTTGAGAGAAATTCCTTTCAAAGTGGATTCTGCCATAGCTTCTTACAAGGAAGGACGAAACGCGTATCACGTTCATTGAGAATTTGTGCACCCCCATTATCTTCCTGTCAGTAAATCGTATTTTGACTGTGAATATTGGTATAATAAGGAGATCTTTGACAAAATATTCTATTCTCGAAAGGAAAAGTAATGGTGAAACTACGTTTTCAAAAACGATTCTCAGCTGAATTACAACTGATCTATTCCCTGTACCGAGGAGTAGCCCGACGAGGGCATGGTTGGAAGATATGTTCAAATCAGTCTTTCGTACTATGACACCGTCTTGAAACCCATGGTCACTCGCGGATTAAATGCTTGAAAAGATGCTGTCCTGACGCAAGGAATAGAATTTCCGCAAAAAGTGCCCATCGACCAACAAAGTCCCAAACAGCGTTACTGATTGCAGAAAAACATGTGTTGATCAAGAGAGGAAAAGTGCTTCTTAGTAAACGAGACACACCTATAATTTTAGTTCTAAGACAGAAGTCATCCGGAACGGCCAGACGCTGTGTACCAGACCATTTGCAAATAACTTGGCCCAGAAGAATTATTTGATATCTTACTTTACTCTATTTGAAGCCAACGGACAATAGGGGACCGACAGTACCCACGGCATTTCGTACTACGACTATGAAGGGAAATATTTTTGTGGGGATTTGATTTCACTCCAGATCAAGGCAGCGATGAGAGAAATTTCCTCTCTATAAAATCAAGCCAACTCCGTGTGGAACTTCAGTCATCACTTGCCCTGGAGAACACAGTAAACGTAATATGCAGAATTTGAAAATACCCCTGAAATCAACCGTCTGAGAGACGTGACGCAAGACTATTAAACAAACATGGAAAATGAACCTATGGACAAAGACAAGAATGATGTATTCCATCCAGAAGAAGAACTATTGCAATCACAGACCCCACCTCAAAAGTGGGACAGAAGAGAAAGAAACAGTAGCAATGACAAGATGACCAGAACAAGAACAACGCTTAGTGTCCTGTTTTGCTCGCCACTTGTTTGAAAGGATTACACCCCTGACACGAGAACATTGTTATGGTTGTCAAATCGATGATCCTAGTAAAAAACAACACAACCAATGTTTGATGACGAGTCAAGATGAAAAGTTGGAAGAGTATCCGAAAGAAGCACGGACAGTCATCCCAGAAGAGACAATTTTGAAAGAGTGGTATAAAGACTTGAGGCCATTCGACCTCTCCATTGGTTCCTTTGGAGACGAAACGCATCGAAGCTCTCTTGAAACAGAGTACGGAACCTTAAAGTTCATCGACTTACTTGATATATTTTTAAGAAAATGTCAAGTGAATCATTGCTTAGCATTACCCGTGAAATTGAATACTTGGGAATTGAATTACACAATGACCAACAGTTCGTACACATCTCTCTGGAATCCAGTGGTTTTTGCTAAAGATGTACTTCCTTGTTGAAAACCTAAAGATGTTCGACCTTACGAGCTGTTCAACACCGACGACAGTCATCGCCCAGGAACCCATTGGGTTGACGTCTACTTTTCCAACGACTGCAGTCTAGAATATTTTGATTCTTATGGACTATCTCCTCTCTAAGACGATATCACAGATTTTATGAGAAGAAATGCTGTATCCACTCAGTTCAATAATGTGAGATACAGGAATCGGATTCCATCGGGTGTGGACAATATTGTGCGCATTTTCTTCATCATCTTAGTCTTGGATTTCCGAGTTAGCGGGGCTTATTAAATAAATGTTGAAATATGGTATGAGTTTTTTAAAAAATTGTTTTAGACACACTCTTTAATTTTCTCTCTGTTGATATTTTCTTTGACTTTAAAAGAGGATGGTTTCCTTTAAGTCTGCGTGATTCCTCCTGACCTTTATTCGATCCTCTCTGTGTACTACACCTACGGATGTTTTCCTTCACGCCCACGTTTCTAGCATATAAGCGGTGCGTTCGCCACTTTTATCATCCATCATCGACCAGACAACCCAGAAGAAAATGAGCCAGAACATTAGTGGCAAGTTAAGTGAAGTCATAGTTCACTTAATGATGGCGAAGCACCTTCTGGACCGGTTTGAAGAATGGAATTACATTTCGACAAGAGGTTCATCAAGAGGAATATGATGTCATTCAAGTTAGCAAATTAGCTGGTGGTGGAAGTCTTGGATGAACAAGTAGAAAAGAAGAAGTGGAAATGGGAAGAGGAAAAGAAACACAAGGAAAAATACCAACTGTTCCTTCGATGCCTTTGTCTATGTTTTGTCTTTAATACAAACCCCTTCTTTACATACTATCCTGACACTTCGATATGCGAGTAGGTGTAAGTGCTGCTGAGTAGGTGTGAGTACTGGTTAGTAAGACGGTGAGTTGGTCAGTAGATGTAGGGGTTGGTTAGTAGGGGTGGGTGTTGTTCAGTCCGACGATGTGTTGGTCAGTAGATATTGGTGTTGATATTGTTAACATTACATTTCCTTTGTACACTTATGGTCCCATTTGTATTCATATCGTCCCCCCATTACTCCTACCAGTCTATATAAAGAGTTGCGTTCGCCAGTTGTGTCATTCATTCTCAAGTCAACTAAATGAAGACTAGTGTGCATTCTTCAATTATTATTTCAACCATATTGTTTTGGTGCATGTGAAGGCTTCTTGGAACATCAAAGTCATCACCCATAGAGCTGTATGAATCAAACAAGTCTATGTGGAAAGGGAAGGCTGCTTGAAGAGAATCCTTGATTATGACCCCTAGGTGAGGCGAAGCTTACATCTACGTAGAGTCAAGAGTTGTGATGTATGTTGAAGAGCTTGGTTAAGGGTCAGCCACATTTCTACAGAGATACTACTCAATATTGTCAACTTTTTTCTATTTGTCTTTGTTTATGTGTATGTATAACTATGTGTAACGAAAAAATATATATAATTTTGTTTAATTGTGCGCGAGGCTAAACAAATTTTAATTTCGTATGTGCGAAAAAACTGTTAACAATTTATTTTAGTGCGCATGCACCAATAAAATTTTCAGTATGCATGCGCCAACTTTTTTTGTGCGCACGGGGATACTGGGAGATCTCTATTGACACCAGCCACCGCTAGAGCATCTTGGGATACGGACGCCACCATGTTAAATGATTATTAGTGTCCATAGTGCCATTTACTGATGTTTTTGACATTAAATTTCCCGCTAGTGGCCAGAGTGCCATCCAATGTTAATCATATGGACATCGATAACATTAAATTCCCGTTAGTGTCCAGTGTCCCAATTTAAGATGTCCGGAGAGTGGGATTTCCTGTGTAGCCGTTTTAGTGGCCAGATTACTCACATTAGATATACAATCATACCAACATACATACTGTGTTCTGACCTCATGGAAGCTCCTGCATTTTAAGCGTAACCAAAGCATAATTTTAACCATCTAACTGTAAAGAAAACTTACTCTAGGAAACGTTCCGGTTATTTCGCTCTCATTTTAGAGGTACGGCCCTCGTCGGCTGCGACCACCCCACCCCACCCCACTGCCCATGCCCCCCCCCCCCCTCTCTCAAATCTTAGGTTAAGATAAAGATGATTTGGACGAGAAATTAGCTTTCGGAAGTAATACAATACTCTTCACTGACGACACAAACATCTTCTCTACTATAAAGAACGAAGCTGATTCAATCGCTTGACAAAAAAACGTTAACAGCATCTGCCATGATAAGGTGATTGGCAACTTTGTTTTAACATAGACGGCGGGGATGTAGAAAAGGCTCGATGTTCTCTCATGCATGTCGTATGAGGCAACTAATGAAGGCGTAAGACGCGGTGGGTCAGTGGTTATATTGCCGGACTTGCGAACGAAAGGTGAGGGTTTGAATCCTACCATCAGATCAGCCCGGTCAATTACCGTTATGTGTCCTTGGCTTTGGCACTAAATAACCTACTTGTGCTATTGTGCCATAAAACATCAAACCAAACAAAACAGAAATCGAGGAGGATAAAGACCCACGAGTACTATTTACGAAAAACAAGGAACTTTCGTAACGACTTCACAAGAGTGTAAAAATCGAAAACTATATTTGGCATCATTCGCACAGTATTTCATTACATGTAAAAGAAAAGAAAAATTCTCAACCTATATAGGTCACAAGTTCGACCTCACCTGGAGTACGAGTCAGTACTTAGGAGTGCTAGAACTAAAAAAGATTGCATCTTGCCGGTAATCATTTGAAGGAGCTACCCATATGTTCAAGAATTTAAGACATTTGTCACACCTTGAGAAATTGCCTTCCATTTGATTGTAATCAATTCAATGCCGAAGATTAAAGTATGATATGGTAGAGGTGTAGAGAATACTAATTTGAATAGACCAGGTGTACAATTAAAAATTCTTGATCCGATCTTTTGTTCGATTATGCAAACTAGAGGATAATTATTAGAATTGTAAACAGGACAAGTACTTTTGAATTGTAGGAAACACTACTTTTCTTAACGAGTAGTGGACCAATATAACAAACTTCCAAGCTGATAACATTAATTAATACGTGCAAGTCCAGGTAAGATAATAATTGGAGTAATTACCAATTAACTACTACTGGTTTTCAGAACAATTATTACAATGTGGTCACTAAGAATCCATCTTCGCTAGACAGGGCTTTTATACAGAGCTTACCACCTTCTCGTATGGAGGTGGTAAGCTCCATAGAAACCTTCATTAGCGAAGATGTAAAGAAGCGGAAGCTTTCCAGCTACCTGGAACCAGTGAGAATCAATGGTCTTTTATTCTTAAGTGGATTTCATAAATTGTAATGGGCCCTTGAAAATATCGCTCAGACTTTACAATTTCTATGGACCTGTTGTAATTTTTAATAAATAAGTCATATTTTTTTCTACCCCCCCCCCCAAAAAAAAAAACCCCAACAAAAAACATGTGCATATGGCCCATATACCCTGCGCTTTCTAATTACTGAGATAAATTTGGTACGAAAACTCAATAGTCTAGCGATGTGACATTAAGATTTCGAGCTTTCAAAACTTTATTTCACTCATGACAAACTATTGGAGAATGTGAGTACTACAAATGAACACTTGAACGATGAAGGAAGAGGACAATGTTAAATAGGAAAGCACGTACATTATTATTTGAGGAATTATGCTACGTATATATTGTTGACGACGTTCCGACACTTAGAGTACCGACAGTGGTCCAAGGGAGGCAATAACGTTGGAAGTGTCTAAGGGAGACAACTGTCAACACTTTACAGGAAAGAAGACCATGACTGAAGTAAACAAAAACTTTGTTCTTTTAATAGCGACAAAATTATGTAATCAAAAGCTTACTTCTCAATTACCCACACTATTTAATATAAATACTTAGATTTCATTTCAGGTGTGTTGCATGTTAGACTGTTAACAATGATGTTACTGGGAAAATACTTGAGTTATCTGTTTTCGAGGATGAGAACTAGTCACGTGAATATTCAGACAAATTGACCGCATCGGTGCATTAACAGTTTTTGGTCATTTTTTTTAGTTTTTAATACTTGTTGTTTACATGTTTAATCCTTCTACTCTTACGCCTCAAACAGCTCTGTTTATAGATGTGACACCCCAAGAAGGTCACAAGCATGACGCTCCCCCCCACCCCAAATCAGGAAATGGCCGAGATTCAAATCATTTTTTTTTTCTTCTAAATTTTACATGTCTGCCACTCATTCTGTGACACTGCATGTCTGCCAGCCATTCTGTGACACTGTCATGTCTGCCAGCCATTCTGTGACACTGCATGTCTGCCAACCATTCTGTGACACTCCATGTCTGCCAACCATTCTGTGACACTACATGTCTGCCAGCCATTCTGTGACACTGCATGTCTGCCCACTCTAGCTTATGGAGTGTTAGGGCCTTCTTCATTATTTGTTGTCAGCTTTACATCAGCAGTGTGACTATCAGTTATGGATAACAGGCCAAATTTAAAATTTCATGTCAGGTTCATCAATATGGTATTTTTGTGAAAGTCAAGGCATCACAAATTACAAATTAGCAAATAAAATATAATCCTTTTCATGGTTTTTGCTGAAAGTAAGTGCAAAAAAGTTATTTTATCACCTGCAAACAAATTTTTTCTTCAAAAGTGAGAATATTTTGTACAGTGTATATAATGACTGTAGATCAGATAAGGGAATGGTTTTTGTGGTTAATTCTTCAAGCAGTCAATACAGAATATAACCAGACTGTTCTTGAGGCATAATTTACAGATTTTATGTGGTATATAAGAGGTTTTGTATGGTTTATGAGATCATATTGAAGTATAAGGATTACACACTTTTATCTTTTCTAAAAAAGTAGACTGCATGTGATAAATACAGGTAAAGCCAACATTCAGGTAAACAAAATTTAAAAAAATACAAATAATAAACACCTTTATTCACGTGAAAGTGAAAAACAAATGACATTGGTAACATTTGTTTCCTTACTTTTCAAATAATAAAAATTCAAAAATGTAACAATATACAAAATATGTATTTGTTCCTAATAAATGCCTACCTTGATGGGAAAACTTTTTTAGACTAACACATCTAAAAACATTGTTTTTATAATTCCAGATTTGCATGAAATATTTATTTTTCTCTAATATTTCTTATGAAAAGTTCAATACAATAACACTCTTTATTCTTTTCAATGTTACTTTTTTATTTCATAGTTGTGTTGTGCCCTGATATTTTTTGTGACATAACAATATCAAATTATTTTTAAAGAAGGGTAAAACAATGATAAAAGCACAGACAAATGAAGATGTTTATATGGGCGGATGGATGTTTCAATGTCCTCGACAGGCAAAAAAAATTGCTTGGGGGTGGGGGGTCACCTTATTCTTGCAGAAAACAACCACATCTGCACAAGTAACAAGTATAAATTTGTATGAATCTTTTTTTTTTTACTACATTAATTTAATAACCATATGTATCAAGCAAGTTTGTTACCATATTGTAGCAGTAATGATAAAACAAACCGAGTATAAGTATCATTGCTACCTCTACCAGCTGTTTAAAGGAGAGAACTGATACGCATTTCCAGTCGAAAATGAGCGGGGGGGGGGGGTATGTTAAAATACAGCTCTATTCCACTCGACACATTCAATATTTAGATACATAAATAAAGCCTCTCTCCTGAGTGAAACCAGCCCCGATCACACAGTTTATGGACTTTTCAAGAAACTTTTCTCAGAGCTGTATCAAATTCTTACCAATAAGGTATGTAAGGTATGGTTTAAAAGGAAAGCTAATAGGTTTCCTTTGTGCATATGATGACGTAAAATGTTCCCGCCATCCATGAAATAATCCGATAAGAGATAAAAGAATGGGAGGCCTGTAAACAGGGGTACCCTCTCTATACAAAAATAGTAAGATGGTGGCATTCTGCTGATGGAAGCGCCCTCTGGTTGCGTTGTTATATTTATATCAGTGTATAATAGACATTGTTATCAACTCATATAAAACTACAGAAAAATGATCAGGTTCCTCTTCACAAGTTCCAATGTATCTGATTTATCTACTCTGTTTTCTTGGCCATTACATTCCTAAGTGCATGTGAGTGCAAGAAGCTAATGGAAATCTGTTATTTTCTGCCTATGGTAAACAGATGTGCATCACTGTAGCATAAAACCAAAGCTATTAGTTATTTGTGTTTTCCCATTTCACAATTGGTCTCAACTCCAAACCCAATGCTTTGTTGATTGTTCTGTATAGCCCTTTCCAAAATGGATGTTATCTCCCCCTTATTGGGAGCTCTTCAAACTCGGGGCACATGCATAGTACAAAAGACCTATCTTCCAGGTAGTACTGACTGTAGAGCACTAAACTAATCATAAAATCATGATATATGGACATTTGATCCCATGCTATTTGCCATGTCATCAAATCAGCGATACTGTTGTTTTCCGATTCTGTAAATTGCTATGGGTTTATTCCAGTTTTTGAACAAAGGTTACAGATGTATCTCCATCAGACATTAAATTATAAAATTATGATAAAAGTGTCACTATATAAACATATCAAAACTGAGTTTGGCCTCAAGTATTATTTTTAATTCCTGGGTAACCATTAACATCGATCAGCTTTGACAAAAAATGGAGTGTATTCTCATAATTTTGAGAAATGAAACTGGCAGATATGGAAACAATGGAACCAACAGAAGTGAAAGATATTGTATGCTATGTGGCAACCATGATATTGAAGATGAATATCATTTTCTTTTAGTGTGTCCAGTGTATACTAACTTGTGTGTAAACTTTATTAAAAAGTGCTTCTGGAACAAATTATCCATGTATAAGTACATTCAATTATTAACTTCTAGGAATAAGAAAACAGTATGTTCATTGGCTAAATTTGACTATGAAATGTTTAAAATAAGAGATATTTCCAAGAAAGGATGGCCATAAAAAAAGTTTACAAAATATCTAGAAGTTTACAGATTTTGTAACAAAGTAGGGCAACCTTTCCTTTCGATATGTGTTTTCTGCATATGTTTTCCAGTACTGAACTTTCCAATGTGTCCAAATCCAAATAAATCATATGTTAAAAATGCCCTAAAAATAAATAGGGACTAATTTTGTCCTAAATGAAAATGGTGGTAATCTGATATCCAATATGGCCACCACAGCAACCATCTTGAAAATCTTATCACTACTCCTCCTGAACAGAAAGTCATATCAGCATGGGGTTTTCACCAGAAGACTTCTTATGATGTCTGGTTGGTCCTAAATGAAAATGGTGCTGCCCAGACATCCAGTATGGCCACTACAGTGGCCATCTTGAAAATCTTGTTATTGCTACTCCATCTGAATGGATGGCCAGATCAGCATGAGGTTTTCCCTAAAAGACTTCTTATGGTGTCTATTTGGTGGTAAATGAAAATGGTGTTAATCTAACATTGAGTATGGCCACTACAGCAGCCATCTTGAAAATGTTGTCATTGCTACTTTTCCTGAATGGAAGGTCATATCAAAATGGGGTTTTTACTGTATGACTTCATATGGTATCTAGTCAGTCTTAAATAAAAATTGTGCTGATCTGATATCCAATATGGCTGCTACAGATGGAAAGTCATATTGACATTGGGGTTTCACCAGGAGACTTCTTATGATGTCTAGTTGGTACTAAATGAAAATGGTGCCAATCTGACATAGTATGGATACCATGGCAGCCATCATGAAATTCTTGTTATTGATACTCCTCCTAAATTGAAAGTCATATTAACATGGGGCTTTCACCAGAAGACTAATTATGATATCTAGTTTGTCCTGAATGAAATGGTGCCAATCTGATCTCAAATATGGCCACCATGGCAGCCATCTTTAAAATATTCTTGTTACTACTCCTAAATGAAAAGTCATATTGACATGGGGTTTTCACCAGAAGATTTCTTATGGTGTCTAGTTGGTCCTGAATGAAAATGATGCTGATCTGACATCCAATATGGCCACCATGTTGAAAATCTTGTTATTGCTACTTCTCCTGAATTGATGTCATATCGACATAGGGTTTTGACCAAATGACTTATTATGATATCTTGTTGGACCTAAATGAAAATGGTGCCCTACAGACATTCAACATGGCTGCCACAATGAACATATTGAAAATCTTAAATTCTCCTAAATAGATGGGCATACTGGCATGGGGTTTTCACCAGAAGTCTTTTAATGGTGTCTTGTTTGTCCTAAATGAAAATAGTACCAATCTTATATCCATTATGGCCACCACAGCAGTTAATTTGAAAATCTTATCACTCAAGAATATCAGAAATTGTTTCAACACTCAGCAGTTAAAAAGAGAATGGTCCTATCTTGAATTCCTGGAAATTCTTTTCGGACAGTAGAGCATCAGTCCCTTTGAGGGACATTTGCTTACATAATATATACAAATTTCTCAGTGAGGCTGCCAAAGTTATCTTAGAAATGTATGGAGCTACGTTGTCTGGTACCGTATTTTTATCAACCACTGTGTATACTAGTATGTTCAAGGCTTTACTGCTTTTATCACCATTCCATGTGAGTTTGAGAGTTTTGTTTTTATGTTTGCCATACAAACTGTTAAACTTCTCTATAAGTACAAACACAGTGACCTTTTTAAGTAATTGTGTGAACTGAACTAATTTGATGCGGAATATAAGCTAGTATTAAGGTTTTCGCAAATATTTGTATCCTATCTGTTATTTTTTACTTCCAGGATCTGAAGAACTACTTGAATAAGTTAATAAGCAGGTGAGTTGGTTGCTATACATTTTAAGTAAAAAGGGGATGTTATGACCCCTTTTAAGGTCTACTGTACCTAAGGAAAGGTTTGAGGTGTCTACAGTGTATATAACTTTCCCCTACCATTTAGAAGAGGAAGAAAAAGATGATGATGGTGATGATCATGATGATGACAATGATGATGGTGTGGTGGTGGTGGTGGTGGTAATGATGTTGATGATGATGATGATGGAAAAGGGTCTGCAGCCTATGTCTGTCAGATGACAGCAGCTGAAAGATCCTAAAACGATGGTATAAAAGCCTCCATGCATCAAAACAATCTGCCAAAAGCGGAGATTGTTTGCAAATACAAGATGACACAACAGTCCATTATTGCTCCAAAGTCAAAAAAGAGAAATAACTTTTGTAAAAATAATAAATGCCTCACTGTGCAATGATATGTACATTGTGTGATGATAACCAAATACCAACCAAATTTTAAAACATTCCGTCAAACACTGACAGACTAGTTGAACACATAAGTTATACACAACAGTCTGCTACAGCTGCAGGTAGAAGAAGGTCAATAACTCTTTAAACAAAATCATCATCTCACTTCAGAACAGTATGTACATCTTCATGTGATGTTCCTTATAAATACCAGATATCAGACCAATCTGTCAAAAACTGAGATGGTCCTTGTAAATACCAGATATCAGACCAATCTGTCAAAAACTGAGATGGTCCTTATAAATACCAGATATCAGACCAATCTGTCAAAAACTGAGATGGTCCTTATAAATACCAGATATCAGACCAATCTGTCAAAAACTGAGATGGACCTTATAAATACCAGATATCAGACCAATCTGTCAAAAACTGAGATGATCCTTGTAAATACCAGATATCAGACCAATCTCTCAAAAACTGAGATGGTCCTTATAAAAACCAGATATCAGACCAATCTGTCAAAAACTGAGATGGTCCTTATAAATACTAGATATCAGACCAATCTGTCAAAAACTGAGATGATCCTTGTAAATACCAGATATCAGACCAATCTGTCAAAAACTGAGATGGTCCTTATAAAAACCAGATATCAGACCAATCTGTCAAAAACTGACATGGTCCTTATAAATACAAGATATCAGACCAATCTGTCAAAAACTGAAATGGTCCTTATAAATACTAGATATCAGACCAATCTGTCAAAAACTGACAAATTTGATTGAACAATAGTTCTTGACTGTTCTGACTAAACAAATGGCTACAACTCTGACAAAAATTGTCATAGCTTTACAGTCGAACAATTTGGGCATCCTCATGTGATGGTCATTGTACTTACACAGTATATAAGAAATTCATTGAAACTGAGTGATTACACAGAAAAGATTGCATGTTAGTCCATAAATAATCTAAGAAGAAAATGGACAAGAATTCTCAGAAACTCATTTGTTGAATTATGTACACATTTCACCAGCTTTACATTTATTAAGGTTAAATTGGTATTATTTTCATTAAGGCCACCATTACCTTATACCTTTGAACAGTCCCCAGATGTGTAGTGAGTGACATCACACCATCTTTTCTGATAGTGGTCATAGTGAGGGAGCACTGTATTTGTATAATCACAAATTATCATGGATTATCAGGGTTGTATTTCAACCACCTGACATACTTTTAGTTGCCTCTTGCATATTTCCAGAAACTCGAGTGTTTGCTTTCAGTAGCATATGATGAAGCCTTGCTGACTCTTTGTGTCGTTACATTGTTGTATATTTCTTTCACATTAATTGATATGTCAGTGTTAAGAAACATATAGTCAGACTTGAAGCATTTATTAGAGAAGCTTTCTTAAAGATAGAACATATAGTTGCTGTCTTTTTTCACCTGTAGAAAGCTTATAACTCCACATGGAAGTATGGCATAATGAATGACCTATTCAACCTAAGTCTATGACTCCACATGGAAGTATGGCATAATGAATGACCTATTCAACCTAAGTCTATGATTCCACGTGGAAGTATGGCATAATGAATGACCTATTCAACCTAAGTCTATGACTCCACATGGAAGTATGGCATAATGAATGACCTATTCAACCTAAGTCTATGACTTCACATGGAAGTATGGCATAATGAATGACCTATTCAACCTAAGTCTATGACTCCACATGAAAGTATGGCATAATGAATGACCTATTCAACCTAAGTCTATGACTCCACATGGAAGTATGGCATAATAAATGACCTATTCAACCTAAGTCTATGACTCCACATGGAAGTATGGCATAATGAATGACCTATTCAACCTAAGTCTATGACTCCACATGGAAGTATTGCATAATGAATGACCTATTCAACCTAGGTCTAAGGGGGCCATCTATGTTTATATCAAATTTATTTGAAAGGTAGAAATTTCAGAGTTAAGGTAGAGGTAGGTACCACCGTTTCTGAAAGCTATCCATATGCAGATGGTTCAAAAGATGGACACAAGGTTGGAGCTGCCATTCCAACCCCCCAACCCCACGGCACTATCTTGAACTGGTTACTGGATCAAGCCTCAATTTTTGCCGCACAAATTACAGCCACTGAACCTATAAAAAAACAAATTGAATCATCTTTTCTGATTCCTTTTCCACACTGAAAGCCTTGCAAAACCTTAAATTTGACAGTCCATTAATATCCCAAATCTACCAAAAATATCATTTACTCATACAATCTGGGAGAAGTATTCTGTACTGTTGGGTTTAAATGTTATATAAATTGGCATGTTCTATACACTTGGCAAAATATGTGGAATGAAAACTCCACAAACAAGCTTTGTAACATATCTATCATTGGAGAGTGGCAGCCCTCATATAGAACAAGTCATAGAGATGAGGTGTTATTGTGCTGATCGCACATAGGACACACATATCTGCCTTGTGTATACCTCCTGAAGGGTGAACCTCAACCAGAGGTCATGTCCTGTGACTGTTTACTGACAGTAGAACACATTCTTGTAGAGTGCAATGACTTCCACCCTGTGAGACAAGTTTTCTGATGTTAACTCAATTAAGGAACTTTATGATGAGAGAATCTTGGACCTTTAGAAGGAATGTGGTTTATACTACAAATTTTGACCCAATTTTTTAAGGACTTCATATTTTTTTTTACCTTCGTCTCTTATTTTGTATACATTTTACAGATTTTTAGCATCTTTAAATTTTATTTTATTTTATTTTCTTATAGTACTAAGCATTTATATTTATTTTGAAGTGTTTATCTTCATAAATTGTTCTGGGAATTCTTCATATACATTTTTAGAACTTTAATTTTAATCGGCATCTTATAGCCATTAATGTGCTGACATGCTCTTAAATGCTAATACATACATACATAAATATACATGGATTTTCAGTAGTCATTCTGTCATTTTTATATTCATGTTTGTGCAAAATCTTAATTATTTAACTTAAACATCAGGTGTTATTTGCTTTTGATAATATGTATATTGTATTATGTACTTCAATTTATGATAAAACAAATGTACCCAAAAAATTATTTTTCATTTCTAATATTATTTTATATCTATTTTAGTGTGGAAGGGCTGCTTGCTATAGTTATCACAGATCGAGATGGGGTTCCAGTAGCAAAAGGTAGGTCAGTTTATTTTAGTGTGGAAGGGTGGTTTGCCAAAGCTATCACAGATCGAGATGCAGTCCCTGTAGTAAAAGGTAGGTCAGTCTATTTTAGTGTGGAATGGCTATTTGCCATAGCTATCACAGATCGAGAGGCAGTCCCTGTATTAAAAGGTAGGTCAGTTTATTTTAGTGTGGAATGGCTGCTTGCCATAGCTATCACAGATCGAGATGCAGTCCCTGTAGTAAAAGGTAGGTCAGTCTATTTTAGTGTGGAATGGCTGCTTGCCATAGCTATCACAGATCGAGATGCAGTCCCTGTATTAAAAGGTAGGTCAGTTTATTTTAGTGTGGAATGGCTGCTTGCCATAGCTATCACAGATCGAGATGCAGTCCCTGTAGTAAAAGGTAGGTCAGTCTATTTTAGTGTGGAATGGCTGCTTGCCATAGCTATCACAGATCGAGATGCAGTCCCTGTATTAAAAGGTAGGTCAGTTTATTTTAGTGTGGAATAGCTGCTTGCCATAGCTATCACAGATCGAGATGCAGTCCCTGTAGTAAAAGGTAGGTCAGTTTATTTTAGTGTGGAATGGCTGCTTGCCATAGCTATCACAGATCGAGATGCAGTCCCTGTAGTAAAAGGTAGGTCAGTCTATTTTAGTGTGGAATGGCTGCTTGCCATAGCTATTACAGACTGAGATGGGGTTCCAGTAGCAAAAGGTAGGTCAGTTTATTTTAGTGTGGAATGGCTGCTTGCCATAGCTATCACAGATCGAGATGGGGTTCCAGTAGCAAAAGGTAGGTCAGTTTATTTTAGTGTGGAATGGCTGCTTGCCATAGCTATCACAGATCGAGATGGGGTTCCAGTAGCAAAAGGTAGGTCAGTTTATTTTAGTGTGGAAGGGTGGCTTGCCATAGCTATCACAGATCGAGATGCAGTCCCTGTAGTAAAAGGTAGGTCAGTCTATTTTAGTGTGGAATGGCTACTTGCCATAGCTATCACAGACTGAGAGGCAGTCCCTGTATTAAAAGGTAGGTCAGTTTATTTTAGTGTGGAATGGCTGCTTGCCATAGCTATCACAGATCGAGATGCAGTCCCTGTATTAAAAGGTAGGTCAGTCTATTTTAGTGTGGAATGGCTGCTTGCCATAGCTATCACAGATCGAGATGCAGTCCCTGTAGTAAAAGGTAGGTCAGTTTATTTTAGTGTGGAATGGCTGCTTGCCATAGCTATCACAGATCGAGATGCAGTCCCTGTAGTAAAAGGTAGGTCAGTCTATTTTAGTGTGGAATAGCTGCTTGCCATAGCTATCACAGATCGAGAGGCAGTCCCTGTATTAAAAGGTAGGTCAGTTTATTTTAGTGTGGAATGGCTGCTTGCCATAGCTATCACAGATCGAGAGGCAGTCCCTGTATTAAAAGGTAGGTCAGTCTATTTTAGTGTGGAATGGCTGCTTGCCATAGCTATCACAGATCGAGATGCAGTCCCTGTAGTAAAAGGTAGGTCAGTTTATTTTAGTGTGGAATGGCTGCTTGCCATAGCTATCACAGATCGAGATGCAGTCCCTGTAGTAAAAGGTAGGTCAGTCTATTTTAGTGTGGAATAGCTGCTTGCCATAGCTATTACAGACTGAGATGGGGTCCTGGTAGTAAAGAGTAGGTCAGTTTATTTTAGTGTGGAATGGCTGCTTGCCATAGCTATCACAGATCGAGAGGCAGTCCCTGTAGTAAAAGGTAGGTCAGTTTATTTTAGTGTGGAATGGCTACTTGCCATAGCTATCACAGATCGAGATGCAGTCCCTGTATTAAAAGGTAGGTCAGTCTATTTTAGTGTGGAATAGCTGCTTGCCATAGCTATCACAGATCGAGATGCAGTCCCTGTAGTAAAAGGTAGGTCAGTTTATTTTAGTGTGGAATAGCTGCTTGCCATAGCTATCACAGATCGAGATGCAGTCCCTGTATTAAAAGGTAGGTCAGTCTATTTTAGTGTGGAATAGCTGCTTGCCATAGCTATTACAGACTGAGATGGGGTCCTGGTAGTAAAGGGTAGGTCAGTGTATAAGATACTATTTACAACTGGAAAATTAGAGTGGTTTTGAAAGCACACCATCAGAATGCTTTCCAAGTTAATTTCAGATGGTGAACCAAAATCTGTAGTGCTTGAGCACGATATAAACAAATGGTCACCCCTCTAGTCTCTCCCAAACTTCCATCACTTTGCTGCTAACATTCCCCTCTCTCCCTAATGTCTGACCTATAAACCAATATGTAGATGAAGATATTGTCATTTTTGTATAATTAACCTATGTTTTGTATATTTATATCATCATAGCAGTCAATGACATGGATATTACATGCAGAAAATATAATTTATGAGATCTTATTAAATGCAGTTCTTTAATTGTTAGAGTGTGCCCATGTTGACAGAATGCATCTTTCCTCTCTCAAACCTTTCCTGGAAACATCAGGCTGTAGCATTTTGTAGGTGTTAAATGTCTGCTTGTGACAACCTTCCATTTTGAACACAACATGAATGGATTTTGAAATATTGGAAAACAATTCATTTTTTTGGAATTTGCACTATAGAGGTGTAACAATACAGTGATATATATGGGAAAGATCGATATTTGTAGGGCAATACAGTATGATACAGTATAGAACTAAATGTTATTAAGTAACTTTGTGGACATTTTTGTCTTTTGCATGTAGATTTAGTTAATGGATTTGCAGAATGAATGAATTTTACATCTTGTATAAATATTTTATCCCACATTTTCTAATGGTTTAATTGGATTATGAAATACAATAAATCAAAATGTTTGGAGATAAGCAAATGCCAGGGTAGCTTGAATTGTTAAGGTAGCTTTGAATTGTGAATTGTTAAGGTAGCTGTGAATTGTTAAGATAGCAGTGAATTATGAATTGTTAAGGTAGCTGTGAATTGTGAATTGTTAAGGTAGCTGTGAATTGTGAATTGTTAAGGTAGCAGTGAATTATGAATTGCTAAGGTAGCTTTGAATTGTGAATTGTTAAGGTAGCTGTGAATTGTGAATTGTTAAGGTAGCAGTGAATTATGAATTGCTAAGGTAGCTTTGAATTGTGAATTGTTAAGGTAGCTGTGAATTGTGAATTGTTAAGGTAGCTTTGAATTGTGAATTGTTAAGGTAGCTGTTAATTGTGAATTGTTAAGGTAGCAGTGAATTATGAATTGTTAAGGTAGCTGTGAATTGTGAATTGTTAAGGTAGCTGTGAATTGTGAATTGTTAAGGTAGCTTTTAATTGTGAATTGTTAAGGTAGGAGTGAATTATGAATTGCTAAGGTAGCTTTGAATTGTGAATTGTTAAGGTAGCTGTGAATTGTGAATTGTTAAGGTAGCAGTGAATTATGAATTGTTAAGGTAGCTGTGAATTGTGAATTGCTAAGGTAGCTTTTAATTGTGAATTGTTAAGGTAGCAGTGAATTATGAATTGCTAAGGTAGCTTTGAATTGTCAATTGTTAAGGTAGCAGTGAATTATGAATTGTTAAGGTAGCTTTGAATTGTGAATTGTTAAGGTAGCAGTGAATTATGAATTTTTAAGGTAGCTTTGAATTGTGAATTGTTAAGGTAGCAGTGAATTATGAATTGTTAAGGTAGCTTTGAATTGTGAATTGTTAAGGTAGCTGTGAATTGTTAAGGTAGCTCTGAATTGTGAATTGTTAAGGTAGCAGTGAATTGTGAATTGTTAAAGTAGCTTTGAATTGTGAATTGTTAAGGTAGCAGTGAATTATGAATTGTTAAGGTAGCTGTGAATTGTGAATTGTTAAGGTAGCTGTGAATTGTTAAGGTAGCTTTGAATTGTGAATTGTTAAAGTAGCTTTGACTTGTCAATTGTTAAGGCAGCAGTGAATGTGATGACAAAGCAAAATACACCACAAGCTGGTTTCGAAACAGAAATTAGCACAAGGTACGTATTACAGTAACTATAGGCACAGTAGATATCATGATCTCTGACTCATGATGTACGATATTGCGATATGAGAAATGGTACACAGCCCTATTCCATGAGTAAGCCAGGACCTGGGGTGATGTTTCAAATCATTTTGTATTTCCTTCATGTTTGTACTATGAATATTTTGGAGAAATCACTGCATTTTTGTAATATCATTTTAAAGAAGTAATGAGTCATTTATTTGGGTTTTTCCCTCTAATTCCTTAAATTGTAATAATTTAATTTCTTAAAAACAGAATTTTGTTTTTTCTTCTGATAGTTGCCACAGAACAGGCACCAGAATTAGCCTTGAGGCCAAATTTCCTTGGAACATTTGGAATGGCAACTGACCAGGCCAGTAAGCTCAACCTGTCTCAGAACAAGACCATCACTGCCATGTACAAAAACTACCAGGTGGGTCCTGCTTTTTTATGCCACACCAGAATAGTGTTATCCATGTCCATCCATCCATCTGTCTGTCTGTCTGTTGATATAAGTTTTAGGTTCTGGTCAGTTTTCAGGCTCTGTATATTCAATTTCCAAGAGATAACAGTCACTTTTGTGATGGCAGTGGTGCATTAACAGTTTGTTACGGTTTGGGTTAAAGTTTTTCATTTGCATATATTTTGTAAACCCCATGATAGATTCTCATCATACTTGGCATTAATTATTATGAAGCTAAGACAAATAATTCTATGACACATGCTTACTAACCCCTAACCCCTTTTACCTAGGGATCAAGGTCATGGTCATAAAAATGTGTGTGAAGGTTTTAATATTGGAATTTTCATTTGTTAATATTTCCTAAACTCCTTGATAGATCCTCATCATACTTTGCATTAATTATGATGAAGCCAATTCATTATACAATATGCATTAATTATGATGAAGCCAATTCATTATACAATATGCATTAATTATGATGAAGCCAATTCATTATACAATATGCATTAATTATGATGAAGCTAAGCCAATTCATTATACAATATGCATTAATACCCTTATGACCTTTGGGTTAATGTCACTGTCATAGAAAATTTGCATTGATGTTTTGGTTAAAGTGTTTTCTTTCCTTATATTTTCTAAACCCCTTTATGGATTTTCTTCATACTTGGATTGGGGGGTTCTGGGTGGCTGAGTGGTCTAAGGCGATCGCCTTTACCGATTACTGCCATCTCACCTCTGTCTGCGTGGGTTCGAGTCTTGGGCTCGGCCAATGTGGTTATGTGAGAAAGCTTGCCAGTGCTTACCGTGGGTCGGTGGTTCTTCCCTGGATTTTCCCGGGTTCTTCCTCCACCAGATATACTGGCCACCATGTATAGCCTATCATGTGCTGAAAAATGGCATTAAACCCATAAAACCAAACCAACCATACTTGGATTTAATCATTATGTAGCTAAGACACTTCATCTAGTGTCATGCATTCGTGCCATTTTTACCTAGAGGTCCAGGTCACAGTCATAGAAAATGTGTGTTTTGGCTTTGGTTAAAGTGTTTTCATTTGCTTATATTTCACAAACCCCTCAATAGATTTTCTTCATATTTGGGATGAATCATTATAAAGCAAAGACAATTCATTTGATGACATGCAGGTTTGCTCCTTTGACTTTGAGATCAAGGTCACATTCATAGAAAATTTGTGCTGAGAGTTTTGATTAAAGTATTTTCTTTTGCTTATATTTCCTAAATACCTAGATGGATTTTCTTTATGCTTGTGATGAATCATTACAAAGCTAAGACAATTCATTCTGCAACATGCTTGCTGAACCTTTTGACCTAGTGTTAAGGTCACATGTTTACAGCAATGCTTTGTTCATGGGCTCAATATACAGGCCCTGGCCTTGTTCTTTTCAGCCCCCCCCCCCCCCCCTGCACACACCTCATTACTGGTAGTGGGGTGGGGACTACTTGAATTGGTTCTGTCCATCTATATGTCCAACCTATCATCTTGGAAGCTTGTTAGCATGATCTCACAAAAAATATTTGAAGTAGACAAATGAATCTGGTAGTCATATTTGTATGCATATTTAGGTGACTTAATTAGATTTCATGCTATTAAAGCACTTGTTCAGATTTGTACAATTTTTACAAACTTTTTGGAATTAGCTTTTTGGGGGGCGAAAACCTTTTTAGCATATTTATGCAAAAGCCACTAGACAAAGACATGAAATTTGGAAGGCATTTTTTGGTATGCATATACAGATGACATGATTATATTTTCATGCTACTTAAGCAGTATTTACATTTTTGTAATTTTTTGGAACTTTTGGAATATAGTCTTTATTGCTTGAAATGGGGCCATAATGTATTTTACAAACACAAATCTAGGTTGGTTTTTTTAATAAAACTAAACTTACAGCATTTCTCTCACTATAAGGTCCCTATTCCTATTAGGCAGATATGGTGGATCCCATTTCATTAGGTGGTAGTAAAATATTATGCACTATAAGGCAGTATATTCTATGGCTCCTATGGACAGTGTTATAATGAATGAAGGCATTCTCATTATAAGGCATTCTTACTATAAGGCATTCTCATTATAAGGCATTCTTACTATAAGGCCCATCCTCCTATTAGGCAAGTATGGTCATGGATCCCATTTCATTATGGTAGTAAAATAGTATGCACTATAAGGCGGTAAACTCTATGGCTCCTATGGACAGTGTTATAATGAGGGAATACCATATTTACATTGATTATGGCAAAAAGCTTGAACCACCAGACAGCTTAGATGTTGGTATGAAGTGAACCCTAAAGTAACCTGGAGAAAACCATGACCTTGTATGGGTGGCCATATACCCTTGCATGCACCAAGACCAAGGATTAAACCCATGATTGCATAGGTGGAATTTAAGTGCATTAACTCCATGCTATTTATAATCCTTCACCTTATAGCTCAGATTATGGCATGAGGTGGATTTTGAGATAGAAGAAAAAAGAAAACCTGGAGAAAACCACTCATCTTTTGTGGTTGATTGCTTACCCTGCTCTGTTTTGAAACTGAGGCTTGAACCAAAGATGGCAGAGGTATAAAAGATGTGTTTTATAGCTGCACTGTCCAAGCCTTCCAAAGTCTCAAACCTGTCATATCTCACAGCGTGAGAACAAATCTCATAGAACTCTCAACCACTTCTCAATTTCACTCCTTGAGTTTATTTTTCACAGAACAATACATTTCTTAAGCTTATATTTATTTTGTGGTGATATTTTGGACCAAAAGATCATACTTTGCAGGACTATAAAAAATTGAAATGTTAAATGAGATGATTCCTCAACTAAATTCTTTTTCTTCCTTGATTTTCATCTTTTGTATTTTCTTTTATCACTTTCATAAGTACCATATTTACCAAAAATCTTGGGACAGAATAAAATAAATGAATTTTTTTCCCTGTTCTATAACTTATGGTTAAACTTTTTTTTCACCTAGATCACATGTTCCAAAACTTTTAAAAATGAAATAAATTGTGTTGAATTTGCACCCTCCTCCTCACTCACAACATGTTGCAATTAAGTTGGTAAATAACATAGATATTTGATAATAAACTGAATGAAACTAATCTTGTACTGTTCTCATTTATTTATTTCTTTTGTTCTTCATAAGCAATTTATATATAAAGACCCAAATGTATCCACTATCCAAACTCTGCATGGTTCTGTAATGTAGCATATACATCCAGTGTCTATCACTCATGTCGGGTAAAAACATTGACACATTGCTTGTTGACATGAATATAAATGAACAAATCGTGTTTGGTTGTCCTTAGAGGTTTTCATATGTTATCATACTAAAAAAATTGGATCCAAAAAATCAAAAACAAAAGAGAGAGAAAAATATCAACTGATTGCTTGAATGCACCAGTAATTTGCGCATGACACATTGTATGGTGGGAAATAACCATGAGTGTATTATATCCAGGTTAACACTTGAACAGTATTTCACAAATAAAAATAATAATGGGAAATACATTCACTCTGAGTTCAGATGACAATATTTTCACTACCATGTGCAGATGACAATATTTTCACTACCATGTGCAGATGACAATATTTTCACTACCATGTGCAGATGACAATATTTTCACTACCATGTGCAGATGACAATATTTAAACTACCATGTGCAGATGACAATATTTAAACTACCATGTGCATATGACAATATTTTCACTACCATGTGCAGATGACAATATTTTCACTACCATGTGCAGATGACAATATTTTCACTACCATGTGCAGATGACAATATTTTCACTACCATGTGCAGATGACAATATTTAAACTACCATGTGCAGATGACAATATTTTCACTATAATGTGCAGATGACAATATTTAAACTACCATGTGCAGATGACAATATTTTCACTACCATGTGCAGATGACAATATTTTCACTACCATGTGCAGATGACAATATTTTCACTACCATGTGCAGATGACAATATTTTCACTACCATGTGTTACAAAAGTATTCTTAAAGAAAATGAATGCTGTGTATGCTGTTTACCCTGCTGACATCAATACATGTTTGTATTAATTATGATGAGAGGTGGCAAGCAATAACAGTTTGGGTGGTGAGAGTAATAAACCCATTGTTTCAACTTAGGTTATCAAATACAAAGATTTTTTTGTTACAAAGCAAGCCGAACCCCGGAAGTCGATTTTGGATTCTTTTAAGTGTGCAGATTTTTATATATACAGAGTAAGTTGACCTAGGGAAACTGACTTTTTGAGTGCGTGGATACACCAGCATGTACATCAGTTTAAAAAATGAATTGAAACAATGCAACATAGAAATGAATTGGAACAATGCAACAGTTTGAAATGAAAACTTATCACAGATTGCTACAATAAAGCAACTCTTCACATTCATTGTTACAATATAACTTTAGCATATATAAAGTTGGAACAACAATAAAACAAAATAAATCACAGTATAGATCACAGCCATGATAGATAAGTTTGTAGTGCAATACTCAAGTAGCGAGGAGGCTTTGCCTTTTGCATGGAAAGAAAATCCTTTGCATAAAGCTTCACCTAAGAGACTAATAGGTTGACCAAGAAAGCAGGAGGAGTGTGATGTCAAGGAAAATGAACCAGCTGCAAAAAAAACCACAAAACTTTGGATCCCACCCAGGAGAGAAATGATGCTCGTGATAATGATGCTGTCAGGTGAGGACATTACAAGTGTTTCACACTAAAGCAAAAACTGGAAGTAAAAAATCTCCAAAATGTACATGGAATTAGAATAACAGCTACTAATTTAAAAATCCTTAAGTCAACAATCACAAATTAGTCACAAACAGATTTCTCTCAACAGCAGAATGAATCGGGACATAGAGCAAGGAGTGGGAGACCAGTATCATATGGCGATGATTTAGATGGAAAAATAGCAAAGTAGGTTCTCATCCAGCAAGATCAGCAGATCCCCATCAGCATGGATACATATGTGCTTATGCCAAGGAATTGGTGTCACGTGAATGTCCAGACATCGACTTTCAAGCCATTAAGAACTGAGCGACAGGATATTTTAAAGTGGCATGATCTAATGCTTCAAGCATGGACATCAATGGCCCAACATCTCTCAGAAGATTTGGAGGAGAAAATTAAATCATTCTATGAATTTGTGAATGCCAGAAGAGAAGAAGATGATTTCGCAGACAATATGATCATTAACATGGTTGAAACTGCATTGTACTTTGATTTCATTTCAGGATGGACTGTCAATAAGGAGGAGGTCAAAAGCATGAGAATTCACAAGACCGGTTTAGATAAAAAAAAAACATGTATATTTAATTCTTCCAGTTTTTGCAGTTTGAAGGAGATAAAGGATATTAACCTTTTCCTCACATAAGTGCTTTTGGACACGAGTACTGCATTTTAATGAAAGTGCATTTTGACGCCTTGATCCGCTTTGCATACAAGCACATTTGGATGCCTTGAACCATCTGCATAGAAGTGTGTTTTGATGCCTGCAGTGAACATCTGCCATTTTGAGCTAGTTATTATAGTGCCATCTTTGGGGAAAACCCCCTATCAGAAGCTATAGGCATTGAGGAAAATAACCATGACATCACATTACATGGTTGCTATTTAAGATAAAGTCATAATCTGATATTTAAAAGTAATAAGTGGGTTGGTATTCTCCCTTATCCAAAATGGAGGCTGCAGACTTCATTCAGCACTTTCTAGAGTTTGGATGATTAATACTATGAAGGCATCAGTAAGTCAGATATAGGCTCCAATATTGATGTAGACAACACTGATTTTTGATAACTTATGAGATTCAGATGATTTTAGTGATACATAGACAATGAACCAGTAGATTTAGAGGTTGAGATAGGTTACGGTTGGTCACACCACTTCATTGACATGACGGTGAATACATTCTCTGAGGATTTTGAGCATATAAATAATAACTCAGTGAAACATAATTATACAGCCATAAAAATCAGATTTCAATCTAAAACCTTTCTATAGATAACAAATATGTACAAAAATGGTAAAATAATTAAATATTTGGTTGAACTTAACATACACTACACTGCTGTAAATTGTACAGGAAGGCCTATTCTCATGCAATCATTTAGATAACCTGTGTTCTATTTATAGACCTGCTGAACCATATGATATGACTGTAAGTCTTACTGAAATGACCCTTAACTTACGGACTTATTGAATAATAGCAAAAGATACCAAAATTGTATCATTGCAGTCAGATCCAGATATTGCCTTTCCTGGGTTTTATCCAGATATTGGCCTTCATGGATTTGATCCAGATCCAGGTTTTATATTAGATTCAGTGGACTTGGTCGGGTAACCAAACTAACTTTAAAGGAGTATTCATTTAGCTGGTACCCAGTCTAAATTGAAAAGCCGATATCACAGGCTGGTTACTAGTAAAATCTGTCTTCTGATTAGTTAGTTATGTAGCAGTGTGTGTAGCATGAGCACACGAAGCAGGGAACCAGATTAATGGGCATGGTGCATCATGGGGAAAAAAGAACAGCAATTCAGTACTTTCACTAAGATGAAGGTTGCTAGTTCTTTGCAGTCTCACAAGCACCAGAAGTGTGACACAGTTGTCAGCAAAGTACCTCAGATGCTTTAACCTGCCCATGTTTTTCATGCAAAATGACCATATGGTCAAGCTTTGCATTTAGCATTTTCTCCAAACGTCATCCAACAAATGAAAACATATTGAAGGCTAAATGGACAATCAACCTCTTAAAAGTTCAAACAATCAGTACAGAAGTATAAAAAGGAGTGGAAAGAGCAGGAAAGGCAACAGTTACGTTAGCTGGACATCATGTTTTGTTGATTTTAGTATGTCTAGGGTAAGAGTGATGATTGCTATTGACATGTGAAGTTTTAAAAAAAAACAAAGATTACATCAAGTTGAGAGATCTAGCAAGAAGCCATTGAGCTCCATGGGGTTAGAATTGCAGTTTCAGAAACTGTACTGGAGGTAATTAAGGTCTGAGAAGGGCTTGAAAATTAACTCTAATCCACTATCCCACAGTTAGTGATTTTGCTGATGGATCTCTAACACCCAGCCATCACTAATCTGAATGAGCATGATAATTACTGCCAGTCGCTATCATAATAGTCAAGAAGTGGTCATGAGTAGACATTCTCCTTAATGGTTAATTGATCAGTTCATTGTGTTAACTGAGTACACAACAACAACCTGCACTTGACAAGGTGCAGTAAATGTTCACGGTGCAAATGGACAGGTGTTAAACCATTCATCCACTCATCAAGTAAATTAGTGTGATTATTGTCAAAACAGTCTTTGTTATGTGGAACTAGCCTGGTGTGCTACTCCCAAGCACTGATGTTATTACTGACGATAAAAAAATGCATAGGATCTCAGACTAGTATTGACCAATTTGGAAAGGTCGCGTTTGACAACTCAATGAATAATCCAGAATTATACCGAACAGTGTGTTTTAATATTTATATCGTTGTTGATAAACATTCAGTGCATTGTGTGGTGACAATTGTAAACATTTGCAAGGTGTGCAGCTGCTACTGAAATGGCAGAAATTAGATGATGACAAGAGAGAGAGGGCGAATATGATCAAGAGAAGGGACTAAGAAAGTACCAGAAATGCTGGAAAAATGAACACAAATGGCTGAAGTATGACCCAGGAATTGCTGTGGTGTGCACTTTCTGCACTGAGTATTTTGAGAAATGTGGAAGTATGTGGGATACTTCCTTCATGAGACTAGTCTTGTTGGTGAAATATAGTTGTTATTGTTTATTTTTTATGTTAATGAATAATATATGTTGAATTGGAAACTGAACTAGTTTCTGTTTGATTTTAGAAGAATCAGTAAAATTTAGGCATGATCAGTAAAAAAAATTATTTTAGTGGCTTAGTGAAAAAAATCCTAATTTTGAGCCCTGTCTAAGTGTACTTTACAAACTTTTTTAGTTCAACATAATGTTTGCTTTCACTGCATCAGATCACACTTCAGAACTTTTCATATGTGTTTTTCCAAGTCAACAGTACCAGTACATGATATTTCATTACACCTTACTGAAAATTGGACTAACTTGAGGAAAACATTTGACTGTCTTACTGAGAAGGTCTTGTTAGGGTTGGCAGGTCTGTATGTATAGAACACTGCACTTAGTGGTTTCAGTACATCTATAGTGACGACCTACACAGCAATAGACACTATCAGGTTAAGATTAAAGCACCGGAAGGATGAATCGTACATGTGCAGAAGAAGGGTTGGATTGATGAAGAGGTGATGCTGGAGTGGATTAAAGAGATCTATCTTAAGTACACAGGAAAGGAATGATCTCTTTTGGTGATTGATTCATTCCATGCACATATTACGGTTGCTGCAGAGAAGGCTTTGAGAATGGGTAACGCAGTGCCAGCAGTTATTCTGGGTGGATGCACCTCCAAACTGCAGCCACTAGTCGTTAATATTAATAAACCAGTCAAGTCTGACATGTATAGTGACAACCTACACAGCAACAGACACTATGAGGTTAAGGGCTAAAGCACCGAAAGGATGGATCATACGTGTGCAGGAGAAGGGTTGGGTTGATGAAGAGGGGATGCTGCATTGGATTAAAGAGATATACCTTAAGTACACAGGAAAGGAATGATCTCTTTTGGTGATGGATTCATTCCATGCACATATTACAGTTGCTGCAAAGAAGGCTTTGAGAAGGGGTAATGCAGTACCAGCAGTTATTCTGGGTGGATGCACCTCCAAATTGCAGCCACTAGACTTTAATATTAATAAACCGGTCAAGTCTGGCATGAGGAAAAACTGGTAAAACTTTTATTTTTAATGCAGCAGAGGGTGTTGCAAAGAAGAATGACATCACTTCTTGTATTAGGATTGCAGACAAAAAAACAGTTGTGGATTGGATTGTGAAAGCAGTCGATTTACTTCAGGACAATCCAGATCTGATAATAAAATCGTTTAAAGTGTGTGGTATTTGCAGTAACTTGAATGGATGTAAGGACAATTTCAGAAGAAATGCTGAATGTGTTGAAAATGGCAGTAGCAGCGAAGAGGATGAATTTTGTGGGTTTGAGCCTGAGGAGGTTGAGTAGGCAATTAGGAATTTGGACAGCTTGAAGGATTTTGATTAAACATTAGACTGGTATGCATGTTTGTTCAACAGTACTTGCATTATGTACATTGTTCATTGCTGTGTAGATAAAAAGTTTTTGAGTTTCAGAATTAACATGCTTATCTATCACTTTGTACCGTCGCTATCGAGCTCAGTAACTTTCATCTGTAAATCTCATTCTCCATACATACATACACTCTCAGTCTCCCTCTCATCACATATTTTACGTAAATGCTTAACGCTTAGTGAACAAGACACTTTGTTGAAGCATTGAACTCATTCTTATGTGCACAAATGATTCATTGTTACCCAAAGTCAAAAGTTTGCAGTTTGGAAGAAAAGTATAAACAGACAACACTGGCAGAAATTTTTATTTTATTTTTTTAGAAAATTTAAGGTTGAGTGAATTGTTTGACAAGTAAACTTAAAATTATTTCATGGTCAAATCCAATAATTGATACTCTTTATTCATCATTTTAACCAGCTAAATATCGATGTTATGATTTTGAAAAAGGTGTCCCAAAATTTACGACTCAAAAAAAAAAAAGATTTATACCAGAACATACAGTGCATACAAAAATTACTTGAAAAATTAATGTATGGTTTCCCAACATATACAGTGCCTTAGTTTATATGGTAAATATGGTATTGTCAGTCATTTTCATATCATATATCTCTTTCTTTGACAGGTAGTGCAAATGAATAAATCTCCTCTCCTTGTCTCACTGATTGCTACCAGAAGTGCCAACACAGGTAATGAGGGTATTGTAAACACAAGGATCACACAGTTTTGCTATATGCAGACTTGTGCTGTAGCATGGGGATTCAAAGTCTCTACCAAAAAACATTTGCACACAGCTGACCATATATGATCATTATGCCTACATGGCCAATAACTGAGTATCTCAATTATATGTTGAATACATCTTAAAGGAGTTTTGTAATGGGGGAAAAAGAAGATTATTAAGCATCTGGTGCAAACGTGATGTTTAAGTACAGCTGACCTCACAATATCACTATCTGAGACACAAGCTAAAATTGAACTTGGTATGAAAGAATGAGGAATAGAACTTTGATACAGTCTTGTCATATTAATCTAAAGTATTTTTATCCAACTATGCCACTAAAACATTCCATAAATGGCAGTCATTTATTGGAAGTCATTTCAAAATTGAACTCTTAGCTGCAATAAATTTGTTCTTAAGGGCATTCACTGAAGGTAAATTCATGTTTACTGTGCTACTCAAAATAATATAATCAGTTCATTGTTACATAGGCATTATTGTGTCATTCATTAAAGCTACCATATTACTCCCATATAAGTCCAGTGCAACTGCAAACATCATAGACCCTGATTTGCTGTCGCATAATACACAGGGAGATCAGGGGTCTTTTTTGTTTGTTCTACTAACATACTTCATGGACCCAGATCTGCTGGCACATTATGCAACTGCAGATCTGGGTCTGTGCAGTTTGTAGTTGGATCCGACTTATATGCGAGTATCAATGGCAGATCGAGTTAGGAACTGTGGGAGTCATTATAATGTAATAGTGAGTGTTTTTCTGTTAAATTGTAAGACAGGGAAAAATCTAAATACCACCATATTGTAAAATATTTCTTCTTTGTGAAAGAAAACAAATTAAAAAAACTAAATGTATATGCAATCTTTTAAAAGTATCATAAATTTATGACCGACCTTAAATTATCTTCCCTGTTTTCCTTCAACATATTACAGTCTTAATCTGAAAAAATAACATAACATAATGGAAAAGTTCACTGACCAACCTACACTTTTCTTGATGTATTAAGTGAGAGAAATTCATCAAATTCAGCTAATGACAATATCAAGAATTTTTTAATACTCCAAATGAAACTATTTTAAGAGTATATGGTGACAGGGTAATTTTGTTTAGGTTTCTGTGTAATTATTAAAGTGGGACCCACATTTTCCGGAGCCTAGTGCCACACAATGCACAGCAATCTATGAAGTTTGTAGTGTTCTTTGATTGTTTTACAATGCATTTCTTTTGTATTTCTGGGTGTCAGTTTTTTAATTTTGTGGATTGGGAAAAACATTTCAATCATTTTCCAGAAGGATCATTGTTCATTGGGTCTTTAAATTGATGGCTTGTAGCAATTACAGAATCCATGAAAATCGGTACCCCTTGTAGTGTAGTGGATTCGCAGTAACTCTTAGTAATGGAACATTATCATTTTTGCAAAAAGTTAAATACTATTAACCTTTCACCAGTGATAATCCTAACATTTTAATGGAAAATGTTAAATATAGTCTAAAACTAAACTCTATTTGGCAGTGACATTGATGATAATGACAATGACAGACTTGTCTAAACCACAGTCTCATTGATGATAGTGACAATGACAGACTTGTCTAAACCAGTGACATTGATGATAACAATGACACACTTGTCTAAACCACTGTGACATTGATGATAATAACAATGACAGACTTGTCTAAACCACAGTGGCATTGATGATAGTGACAATGACAGACTTGTCTAAACCAGTGACATTGATGATAACAGCAATGACAGACTTGTCTAAACCACTGTGACATTGATGATAATGACAGTGACAGACTTGTCTAAACCACAGTAACATTGATGATAATGACATTGACAGACTTGTCTAAACCACAGTAACATTGATGATAATGACATTGACAGACTTGTCTAAACCAAACACCCATGGCACAAATAAAAGATTCTTCAAAATAGACCTGAAAGAAGTACTGTATAACCTGTAATTTTTGTGGTAGTCTAATTTTCATTTTGTTTTGCAGTGTGAATGTGACTTGCAAAAATTAAACTAGAAAAATGTTCTTTCCATCTGAAACAAACGAGCACCTAGTAAAAATTAGTAACATTTCTTCACAACCCCACTTAGTGCTTATAGTTTCAGCCTACACACCTGGCACCTTGTACCCCCCTACCAATTTTAAAAACTTAAAGCATTAAAACTTACTTATTTAATTCATTGATTTATAATTTCTAACTCGATTATCACCAAGCGGTTGCTAACATTGTCATCTTCTTCGCTTTTCAAACCAAATGGAAGTTTTCAGTGTTAACAAGGAGCCTGCTCACAGTAATTTTCCAAATGCTGGAAGAGTCCATTTTCAGTGAAGGGGTGGATACAAGACCTACACATACATAGAAGATAAACACTTTGTCATCTCCATCCAATGTATGCAAAAGTCTAATTCAAATATTTCCAAAAATATTGAAAAAGGGGGGGGGGATATGATCTTACATCTCAATGTTAGGGCAATTTACAGAATTATCCGGAACTTATGGAACACTATGAACTACATCATTCCTGTTGTGTGAACAACACATACTTGCCTATGCAAATATGGACTCCGTGTTAGTGTTGAAGTTCTGTTAGGTTTGAAACAGAAAGAAGGTGACAATGTTAGGGACCGCTTGGTGGCAATCAAGTTATAAATTATAAATCAATGAATGAAAGTAGTAAGTTTTTTTGTATTTTTTATATCCTTGATGGTTTTCGTTTTTAAAATCGGTAGGAGCATACAAGCTGCCAGGAGAGTTGGCTGAAACTGTAGTGTCCTGATGACTGTATCTAATAATTTTAACTTTGTTGAAACAGCAATGCTTGAATCAATTTATCATTGTATAATGACAGACATATGCTGATTTAAAAGGATTCTTTCATGTATAATAGTAAATTTCACTTAATATCTCAATCTTGAATATAATTATCCTAACACTAACAACTGGCTGACAACAATAGATAACCTATTTTAATTATATAAAAAAAAATTAAAATGCCAAATGTGTTGAAGTTGTCCTCCTATCATAATTTTGTTTTTAAAAAAAAAATTGTGTTTAGTATTGTCCTCTAGTGAGGATGTCCTCTAATTGACTGAGGAAGGCAAGCTTTTCTCGACTATATGCAGATAAGTCACTATAAAACCTCATTGGTAATAATCATGAACTAATGATAGTGCTGCATGCAGTTTCCTTGTAAAATGATGCATCATATCATTGTTTAATTACTTATTCTGCTAATTATGCTTATGTCATTGTCCTCATTATACTTGACTACCATGTTTTTATATTTTGCACTTTTACCCATGTATGTTCTAGATGTACAGTATTTTGATTGACTGGTTTCTAGAGTTTATTTTACCCATGTATGTTCTAGATGTACAGTATTTTGATTGACTGGTTTCTTGAGTTTATTTTATGTAAATATCTTAGGTTATAGCTCATGCAATATTAGGACACCAGTCATTGTTCTGAGTTTATTTCAGGAAATAATGAGTCAGGGTCATTGTTTTTTATCTTTTCACTTTTTACAGAATTTTTCCTACAACTTGGCTGCAATTAAATCTAGTAGAAAGGTTCATTTTAGTATACTTTCTGTTGTATTTAGTATTTGTATTGCTCTTTAGTCACTTGTTTATGGGTCCATTTAAAATGTTAAATATTTTTTAATTTAGTTTCCAGTGGCACACATTCATATTTAAACCAGTCAAATTGAAAAATATTAAGTCATAAATATTGAAATACAGCTTTTCGGACAAAAACTGCAAAATTTAAAACTAGAGATGTTCAAAACTGTGAAAATCACCAATTATGCAGCAGATGTTGTCCTTTGCTTATTATTGGATTTCAGAAACTGATTGGACAAATATAAAGAGTAGCCTAGGTCATTGTTTCATTAGTAATGTGTAATAATAATAATAATAATAATATTAATAATAATCATCATCATCATTGTCATCATCATATTAATAACAGCTTAGAGTAGGAGACTATCAATTGATCTCGGTGACATTTAGTGTTGCTTGAATTTTATTTGATCTCGGTGACATTTAGTGTTGCTTGAATTTTATTTGATCTCGGTGACATTTAGTGTTGCTTGAATTTTATTTGATCTCGGTGACATTTAGTGTTGCTTGAATTTTATTTTCATGTTTTAAACACAGATAATCTCATAGCATCAGTTTCAAGGGTCAGATTGATGCAAAAGTTTGTTTCCATTAATTATGTCACCACAGCATTGTTGCAGGTGGCATATAGTGCCTGTGTTGTCCATCTTGTCTGTTTATCAAATTTTCTGTTTCTGTGTGATAACCTAAGTTCTAAATCCTAAATGATGATCAGACTTAGTTTGCTGATACCTCCTAACCAATGGAAGATCCCTACAAATTTAGGGGTCTGTGGGGCAAAGGCCAAGGTCACTGTTACTAAAAATATTAAAGTTAGTTTCCAATCAGACTTTTCATGCAGATACCTCTTGGTCTTATAAAGATCTTTATTAATCTTGGGGTCAGTTGAATATAAGTCAAGGTCACTGTTACTAAAAATAGAAATTGTGTTTCCTTGTATTAGCTCTGATTCTGTGAAGTGGATGTCAGCTAAACTCGGCTTGTAGGTATCTTTTGGTGCAAGAAAAATTTCTTTAGATTTTGTGGTCAGTATGTTCTTGGTCTAGGTCACTGCTGCTAAGAGTAGAAATCATGTTTTTGTGTGATAATTCAAGTTTGTTGGCAGATATCAACTACACTTTCTCTATTGAGACCACTTTGTGAAAGAAAAGTTCCTGTGCATTTGGAGGTCAGTAGTGTAAAGTTTAAGGTCACTGAAAACTGACATTCCATTTCAGTGTGATAACTCAAGTTCTGTTAAGTGTATACATGGGAAATGCATGATCACTAACCATTGGTTCACGAAAAGTATCAATTTTTAAGTATAAAATAACATTAGGGTCACTGATCCGAAAATGTTAACTTTGTTTCCTTGTGGTATTTCAAGTTCTTTGTATTGGATGTCAACCAGACTTTGTATATAGATATCACTTTATGTTCGAAAAGTTCCTATTCATTTTGAGGTTTGTAGGTTTAAGGCAACAGTCATTGTTTTTGAAATACAGAAATTTAATTTAATTGTGTTAACTCAGTTGCTGTGCTGAGGATGTCAACCAAAATGTACATACTTACAGACAATAATTAATTAATCAGTCCATAGAAATCACTACCTGTTACTTAACTGTTGTTGTTGTAGTATAATATTTTACAAGCATTTTCTACTTAATAGGTTTTCATCTTTTATCTTGTAGGTTTATTACTAGAGATGGACAACTATTTGATGGATGTTTTAAAGGACTTGCAGCAAGTAATCACAGCTTCATAAATATATATTTATGAAAGGACTCATCGATATATATATATATTATAAAAGTTTCAACAAAATCATAGTGTATTGTTTATTCCAAGGAGAAGAAAATGCAGGCTCTTATTTAAAGTGCTATTTTTAGGAAGGACTTCATATGGAGTTTTTTTCATGGGAAGCTCATGAGATACAGAAAATGCTGTTGACTTTTGGAAGTTACAGAGAGCAAGCCTTGATTTCACAAAGAAAAACTTAAGTGTGGGCTCGAATCCAGCAATCTGGCTTAAATTTAAGTCTGTCTTAAAACTGACCAATCAGATGTTATATTGGTGAAGTTGGGTCCAAAAGATAACCATGATATGAGTGGAAAATATTGGAACTCTTTTGATGAAAGTGATACAGATGTCTGCAAGAATACATGTAATCTTTTTCTTCAGTATTTTTCAAGACTGCTTTTTCTCTATATGGATTAAAAATGATGTATAAAATGTCAAATGTTTGGTGGTTCTTACAAAAGGAATGAAGTACAGTTTACTCATTTTTCTCATGAATATAAATTGTTGTGTTTTTGCAAAATAAGCTGGCATTTCTGTTTATACTTAATTTCATGGATGAGGATAGATCCTATTATCTTTATGGACAGGTATATGTTTGCTGGGTTTCTAAGGTAGTCCACCTTTGTGTTATCAATGCTTACTGTGCTGGGTTTCTAAGGTAGTCCCCCTTTGTGTTATCAATGGTTACTGTGTTGGGTTTCTAAGGTAGTCCCCCTTTGTGTTATCAATGCTTACTGTGTTGGGTTTCTAAGGTAGTCCCCTTTTGTGTTATCAATGGTTACTGTGCTGGGTTTCTATGATAGTCCACCATTGTGTTTTCAATGTTTACTGTGCTGGGTTTCTAAGGTAGTCCCCCTTTGTGTTATCAATGCTTACTGTGCAGGGTTTCTAAGATAGTCCACCTTTGTGTTATCAGTGCTTACTATGCTGGTTTCTAAGGTAGTCCCCCTTTGTGTTTTCAATGCATACTGTGCTGGGTTACTAAAGTAGTCCACCTTTGTGTTATCAGTGCTTACTGTACTGGGTTTCTAAAGTATTCCAACTTTGTGTTATCAATGCTTACTGTGCTGGGTATCTAAGGTAGTGCATCTTTTTGTTATCAATGCATACTGTTCTGGGTTTCTAAGGTAGTCCCCCTTCGTGTTATCAGTGTTTACTATGCTGGTTTCTAAGGTAGCCTTCCTTTGTGTTATCAATGTTTACTGTGCTGGGTTTCTAAGGTAGTCCCCCTTTTTTATATCAATGCTTACTGTGCTGGGTTTCTAAGATAGTCCCCCTTTGTGTTATCAATGCCTACTGTTCTGGGTTTCTAAGGTAGTCCCCCTTTTTGATATCAATGCGTACTGTGCTGGATTTCTAAGGTAGTCCCCCTTTTTTGTATCAGTGCTTACTGTGATGGGTTTCTAAAGTAGTCCCCCTTTTTGATATCAGTGCATAGTGTGCTGGTTTCTAAGATAGTCCCCCTTTTTGATATCAATGCTTACTGTGATGGTTTCTAAGATAGTCTCACTTTGTGTTATCATTGCTTACTGTGCAGGGTTTCTAAGATATTCCACCTTTGTGTTATCAATGCTTACTGTGATGGGCATCTAAGGTATTCCCCCTTTTGTGTTATCAGTGCTTACTATGCTGGTTTCTAAGTTAGCCTCCCTTTGTGTTATTAATGCTTACTGTGCTTGGTATTTAAGATATTCCACCTTTGTGTTATCAATGCTTACTGTGCTGGGTATCTAAGATATTCCACCTTTGTGTTACCAATGCTTGATGTGCTGGGTTTGATAAGAAGAGTCTTTGATATTCAACCTGTGCAAATTTTGTGAATTTTAATTACTCTTTCAGCTATTTTTTATTTTTTTTGGGGGGGGGGAGGGAGGGGCAATTAGTGACAGGGTAGTGAAAGAAAATACACAACAACCTATACATTGTAAGCGATTTTGGATACATTTTACCCTTAGCTTTGTAAAATATAAATTTTTAAAGAGTTAAATATTCCAACATTTCATAAGCAATCATCCTTAACTTTATGGTTTGTAGGAATTGTAAAATCCAAGTAAATTGGTTCCCATTGTTTAAGAGTGAATTTTTACCACCATCTGTTTGTAAGATTTGGAAAATTAATGGTAAAATTATTAAAAGATGAATTTGTAAGAAAATGAAGGATAGGGGCAAACAAATGAACATTCATGTGTAATTGTTATGTGATCTATGTTTTAACAGATCAAAGATTGTATAATAATGATTTAACATATTGTGCTTTATTTACAGCTATTTCCAGACAAACTACAGTCAAACCTGTGTATAACTATCATTCTGGGGACCACATAGAAGTGGTCTCTAAAGACATGTGGCCTTTATATACAGGTCATGTAAGTGAAATTGTAAGAAATAATGAAGCTTAGAAAAATTTACAGGCAGAAAGACTGTGAGATGATGTGCTTTAAGTGCAGGTCATTGATTCAGATATTAGATAAAAGTTAACATTCACTCCTAATAATTACCTGTCATTATACACAGTACATAGAGGTCCATGGGATCAAAAAAAAGATGCCCCTAGTCATGTTGAGCAGATGGTCAGTACATGCAGGCAGACTATAAAGGAAATTTTGAGAGGATTGAAAAATGGTGGTCTCATGTGGGAGGTGTTTTGCTATACAGGTGATTTTTAAACCAGGTTTGACTGTATATGCATGCCATTAGACAGGTTTTCAGAGCTTTCTAATTTGTTTACCAATTTAATTCACTTATAGATGCTTCCTCAAACTTGCGAGTCTTCTGTTGTTCATTTTTCAAATAATGAAATTGGACAGCAATTTTGCAGTTATGCTTGTTTCTGAAAATGTAAAGAAATCAAGATGAAAATGTTTAGAAAATGTATTAAACATTAGAACATTAGTAAACAAGCTTAGCTTTGTATAAGTTATTTACAAATACATTATTTAAAAGACATTTACCCATCTATAAAGGGCTCAAAATTAGCGATAACCCGCAAGCCAGAGGCTAGACACATATTTTGTTCAAAGGTTGGTATCACTTGTGAAAACCTGCATAATGCCTATATTGCACAGTATAATGAGAGACTATTTCACCCTGCTTTCTCTGTAGCACAACAGATACTGCCTTAAATCGTTTGTCTGTGGAGTTACGATACATAATGATCAGTGTGAATGAGGTCTTTGTCTTTTTCTCTTGTTATTTTTTTTTTTCCTGGTGATATGCTTGAACAAAATGTTTACTGATTCATCCTTTTTCAGTTAATTTGCGGAGAATTGGTCATTGTTTTTCTTGTGAACTTGTGGTGAATATTTCAAGTAACCTTGGTTTTCAAAAGCAAGATTTTTTACTTCTGAATTATGAAAGCTTGTGATATTTAAAAAATAAAAGTATTGTTAATCTAGATATGTGTCTGACATTGTTCTGTTGCAAGATTCAACAGGACTAGTACATTTCTCAATCCATTAGTCCTTATGGCTACAAGGAAATTGGTGGTTTTTCTAAAGCAAGATTTGTACTTCTGAATTATGAAGCTTGTGATATTTAAGAAATAAAAGTATTGTTAATCTAGATACATGTCCGACATTGTTTTGTTGGAAGGACTAGTGAATATTCAGCAGGACTAGTAAATTTCTCAATCTACTAGTTCTTCTGGGAACAAGAAAATTTATGTTAAATTCAAGGCCTCCTTTATAATTCACTCACCTGGCTGTAAAGCCAGGTAAGTTAATGATATGACTCTTTGTCAATCATGCATTGTCATCCACAAATACTATTTTCATCTTCTCAAAAACCACTGAACAGAATTAAACCAAATTTTGTATAAATTTTTCTGTCATAAAAGTGTATCAAGTTTTTACAAATGATGCTAATCTGCAATCGAATATTGCCACTAATTTTAAAAATGCAACATTCCAGATTTTATACCAAATTTAATAAAAGTTGTCATTACATTAGGTTCCATTAAATCTATTTGATTCCAATCCATAATCAAATTTGACAAAATTTGATGGAAACCATCCTGGCTTCAATATCTATAAAGTTTTTTTAATTGATGCTTATCCCACATCAAATATGGCATGTGTAAGTAACAACCGAACAACCTTCAAACCACTCCTCAAAAAATGCTTAGTAGAATTGGACTAAATTTTATTAAAAGCTACCAATTATTTCCAAAAAAAAGAAAAAAAGAATAGAAATACCTTCGACTAATTTCTACTCAACAACTGTTCGATAGAATTTAGTAGAATGCTGTATGGAATTAAGTTCTGTCAAGTTATACAGATGATGCCAATCTGCCATGAAATATGAGTCAATCACTAAAACTAGAAAAGTCTTCAAACAACTTCTAAAAAATCACTAAGCAGGTTTTGACCAAAGATGACTTCAAATCTTGGCATGAAGGACTTTCAGTTTGTACATATGATACCAATCTGCCATTAAATAATGTCAACTCAACTACAGTGTTCACAAAATTTCTGAAGAAATTGCCTAACACTGAGAATTGGACCAAATTTCATGTGAGCATCTTGGCATAAAGGTTTTAAAATGTTTGTACAAATAAAGCCAATCAGCCTGAAATATGTTGTCAAATTATTACAAATAAACAGACTTTCTTTAAAAGCCTCACAAATTATATAAATGCATTCAAATGTGGAAGAAAAAAAAACAACTTCTAGAAAAACACTCGAAGAAAATAGATTGAATTTGACAGGAAGTATTTGCTAAACCAGATTACTTGGATGAGGTCCCTTACATGTGGCTACAGGCCAGTGTCAGCCATTTGAGTGCTCTCAGACCATGGGACTATACTATTAAATAGAACAAAGATGAAAGAAAATAATTGTATATGCAAATACTACAGAGGTAATTAATCAATCAATGGCTAAAGAAAAGACCAATTTAAGAGAAGAAAAAGGCAATGTTATGGAGTTTAAATATATCCCGTCCTCTGGTAGAAAATCATCAAGTATATTTTGGAGATAGAAACATAGATACAGATTTGTTCATTGCACTCTTTCTTTGAGCAAAAGCTGTAAATAAATCCATTTGTTGTAGATTATAAAGTTTTCAGAGTTGCAAAATTCTGCAAATTTGTGTAAAGGCTTAAGTGACAAGTATTTACCATAGAATAGAAGAATAATGCAGTTTTGTTTTCAGAGTTGAAACTTCCAAATGCTAAATAATTCAGTTTTGTTTTTGGATTGTTTATGATTAATATCAGGTGCATAAAAATCATGTAAAAACAATAATTTTTATTTTTCATTCTCTTCTTTCTTTTTAATGACAAGGCTAAAATGGTTCCAGTTTCCTTTTTATGCCATGGCTGACACTTTCTTTCTTTAATTTGCTCTGCTGTCATTGAATAAAGGCACTATTCATTAAAGTGGTGACTTTCAGAATCCATTTAGTCCCATAAATTTGCACTCAATTATTTTCTCCATCAAAAGCATTACCCAATAATTTTAACATTAAGAAATAAACTCTGCTACCCCTCGAATCCAGCCCTCTGTATATCATATAGACAAAGGGAAGAAACTCATACAAATTAATTCCACTTTTTCACCGCTATGAGGCTACCTGTATACTGAATGTTGTCCAGTTTAAGCTTTAGCCATGGTACGAGTAACATCGCACCACATTACCTTAACATCCATCATAATCATCATGAATTCTACCCATCTGAATGTAATGTTTGTATAGTATTCTTAATTGGGGTTACCATAAGGTATTGGTAACTTTATTTTGGAAATTTCATTGATAAGTATGCATATGTTTTTTGCAGTTTGTGAACTTTGTTTCTAACCTTGTAGTTGTACAAGATATCTTTGATACTTGCTGTTCATCTGTTTTACCTGCAGAGACTGCATGAATTTGATGCATGTTTTATTAACTAATGCTGTTATTGATATAGTTGGCACTCTCAGGTTGTTATTTTTTGTTATTTTGTTCTCTTCATTGTTGTTTTATACAATGGATACCAAATGTTCCTGATGCAAAAAGTTTAAAATCAACTTGGACCTGCATACCATGTGCCTGAACTGTACCAAGTGTTTGTCAACTTCACCTTGCAGTGTTTTGTCAACTTTACCTTGCAGTGTTTTGTCAACTTCACCTTGCAGTGTTTTTTCAATGTGGTCAGAGGGAACATGGTCCATGGTATTGCAGAAAAATTTAAAGGGCAGAGAGATAATGGTGAAGTCCAAGTCTACAGACAGTGATATCTTAAGCCTCCAACCTAAAACGTCGTCTACAGCCATCATATTGGGGGATGCCACAATGCCCCCCCCCCCCATTTAGATTCTTAGAATGATGGCACATCTGGCAAGCTAGAAGCAGATTGGTGTGCATCAGAGGCTTCCATGCTGCACACCCCAGATGCTGCTTGAGTCACAGATGAGGAGACGTGTACAGGAGATGATGACAAAGTTATTTGCTTTGGGGGAGTTTCTATCCCTGCATTCATTCATGTCTCACCAATACAGACTTGGAGTTGATGGGAGATTATTCTCCCTGTTTTTGGCAGTCCAGTGGATATAAATCCCCCCTGCTTGTTCAAGCATGGCCTTAGTGCCTGTAAGTCCATGTATTACCAGTTGTGTTTGCTTTCTGTTGCCATTCCGGTTGCTGACCAGCCAGTCCATCTGTCTGTCTGGCCATTTAATAACCACTACTGACCATCCACATTGTATACGAATGGAGTTGCTGTGGATAATTACTGAATTATACCCAGGGATGGTGGAATGATACACCCAGGCTTAGAAGATATGCCAGACAAGGACAACTCCCACTGTGTGTGGAAAACCTTCATCAGTTGGCTCATTGTTATCCCACAATGGAGTGGATGGTGTTCAGTTTTAAAGTGACAGTTGAGGAGATTTATTGTATTTTATCACTGAGTGCCCCCATACCGCCGTCCACAAGCCAGGCCTGTCAAGTTAAGGCAACGGTAGACACTGAGGATGGTGATCAACACACCTATGTCTGTCTACTGTCACAGTCGGCAAACAATAAGGTGATCTCAAACCATCTTTTGGCCAGAACTGAACCCTGGGGAACTTAAAGGCTTTTTTCAGAGAGCCAATTGCCAGTGTCCTTCTCCCGCTGGTACTGCATCCCCTCGGACACATATAATGCAGACATTCCGAGCTTATGGATAAGAACATTGCGGCAGTTAACATGACAACCCTGCAATTCTACAAGATTGATAAACGTGTTTTTCACATGACATCCAAACTTGTGCAGAACATGGTGGCCACTTTATCGATACTTGGCTTGGCATCCTTAGCGATTTTTCGTCTGGCCAAAACACGGGCAATGAGCATGCTTGGGAGTCAGCTGGCTGTATTGCCAAGATGATGAACAAGGCTGCACATCACTCCATGGCCAACGCCCAAATTAATCCATGTAATCTTGATTTAGTGAGATGAGACGCTTTTTTCCACTCGTCTTCACTTAAGCTGCATCACTCACCAGCCCTGCACTCGTGTGCCATTTGGTTCAACACAGCTCTTAAGCGGTTGTATCAAGGATGAGCAGAAGCAGGCAGTACAAAAACTGCCTCTCCAGCACTCCTTACACCTTCCTCTGGATTTTAGCCAACATCAATCTCATCCACAATCGAGAGATGATCATATGCAGAAGGAGGAAGGACGAACCCTTCTTAACAGCCGCAGTGCTTCCACAATCAAACGTCAGACAGCAACAGACTTTTCAGTTTCGAAAGCAACATAAGGGGGACAGGAAACCAAGTTTCTCCTGTCCCAAGCCTTCCAGCAACAATCATTGACTTCCCAACCGTTGACTGGTATGCATATTCAACCTTCTTGAGTTTCTATCTTCGATATGTATCGTAACAGAAAAGGAAATCGGATCTGTTAGGCCCAGTGGCTGCAGTACAGACGACCACCAGACTCCGTTAACGACAGCACAACCTCCTAACGGGCGTGGGTTATAGCTTTCGCTGGATTCGCCCGAAATGTTCTTGGTAAGTAAACGTTTTTCGTTTCTCATTACCGGTGTAATTACGTAACGTGTCACATGACCGTCGGTTGTGATGCCGTCACGTTATCGTAACTGTGTATCCTTCCTTAAGCCATATTTCCCTCAAAGGGTATCCGTAGCAGAGGTTGGATGCTCATGCATTCCTTCTGCTATTAACTATTCTCCTAACGTTACTATGATCGTGTAATGAATTCTACGGAGAAAGGAAATTTATACTAAATTATGTTTCTCTGAGAATACTTACCCAATTATATTACTACAAAGCCCTCACACACCTACCCGTAAATGCGAGCATCCTCGTTGATGTTTCGCTCGAGCTTAAACAAAAACACAAGATATACGGGCAAAGGGAGGTAATTTGAAGAGGGTTCCCCCCTTTTTTTTCCTATGATACATAGACGGAAAGACGAAATGTTTTCTCTTTCTGGTAGGGCTGGATTGGATATGTAGTGGTGTCTGTTTCCAGACGTTAATGTGACTGGGTAAGCATTCTCAGAGAAACATAATTTACAAACAAAATTCCTTTTTCGTAAAACCAACACATTAGCGAATTTTTTTTTTTTTTTTTTTTTTTTTTTTTTTTTTTTTTTAAAATGTGCTGCTGCAGAGAAATGAACGAAATACTGTCACAAAACTTTGACGTTATTGTGACGTCATAACTCTTTCAGTGACGTAGTTTGAATCTCTGAAATCACTTCAGCGATGACATTTGTCACAATGACTACAAGTGACATGCGATAACCCATTGAAAGTCGACATTTTTCTTACTACCCCTCCCCCCCCCCCCTTACGCGACAGCGTTTACCAGTTGATATTTCGTAGCCAAGGCTGCAAGGAAAAATAACTTGTACAGGTCGAAAGCTTAATTATTTATCGTTATGTCGACTCTTTATTACGCGTCACCGTAATCATTTTGTCCTTCAGTGATTTTTTCCTAAGATCTTTGTTTTCGCGTATTTGATAGCAGCGACGTCGGAGACAGCAGTGGTCTGAAATAATCGTCCAGCATGGACTATACAACTGAAGTGACGCTTAATAATGTCATGACAAAGAAGTAAATAAACCAACCGACCTGAGCAAGCCACGCATTTTATTGGGGCTATGATTACCAAACACAGGCCGGCAAACACCAGCCTGTGATAGGTGGTTAAAATTTGGATTTTTCAGTAGGTAATTTTCTCTGACATAACCAGTCAATCGGATCATCCTCGGTTGTTGTTTTTTCCATCGCATGCTAGAAAAAACGTCGGATGTAAATAATGACCATTTTGACCTGCCCTCAAGCCTGTGGTTGTTTTTACGTCATAATAACTCGAAGACGTCACAATGAATAGATGACGTGTCATACCTAACAACAACGCAAGCAATAATTGCAGACAATTGAAACCGAATGATTTCTTCAAATTTTTTCATTACAAAGTTGCAGGAATAAAAGTAAAATTTAAATGTGCAGGTTATTCATTGATTGTTGAAACATTGTCGAGTGTTATTTTCAAGACCTGTCATATTATAAGATTCGGTTCTTCGCACATCTAGCCGGATTACGAGTACGTTCCGAATGCAGTATAAAATAATGTCTATAAAATGACGTCAGAGACTCGGGCTGCTGTGACGTAGAACCATGGAGACTATTTTTGGCTGTTAATCGACAAAGTAAAAATTGAAGCTTTATCCGGTAACCGGCTCGAGATGGTGCCAAGGGGTGTTGCAATGGCAGCTACAACTTTGTCTCCATCTTTCGAACCGTCCATATACAGGGGTGTATTACTACGATAGGAGGCTCTGATTTCATTGAATTTGCTCTGAAAATGGAGAGGATTTGCTGAGGACGTTTTGGATTCTCAAAGGTCAATTATTTTGGGAGGTTTTGATAACCACGGTGGTGATTTGGAAATACAGATTTTTGCAATATTTCCAACATTGACTTGTGCTGTTTCTCAGTGAGGACGAATTTGTATGCCAAAAGGTGGAATGAAGTTTGGTTCTGAACGTAGAAGGTTTGGTATTTGGGCCTAAACACTACACCATATTAAGGTGACGCTCTACAGTTTCGTATTTTGCATAGGGTTAGATTTTTAAAGAAAAAGAATTTTCCTCACTGGTTATCCTGGCTATTTAAAAAAGACCTTGTATATCTTAGGTGTTGTTAAAAGAACTTTTAATTCCCTTTATTTTGGTGTATGATTGATGGGTGTAATTTGGGTTATAGAGTATACAGCCTGGTCTTACTTCAGATATACACCAATAAAAAAAATAAAACAAACTGCTAGCGCCGCTTTGTCATTTTTCACCTCCTGGACTTCAAAGGTAAATTGTTTTAAAAAAAAGAGACGATAACCGTTTTTACTTTTTATGTATTTTGTAATTCATTCATTGCACTTTCAGAAGCTGGTATTGCCTACTCTGGCAAAATTCGTTTTCCCTATTTTAATAACTGTTAAAGTTAGTGTACTTTGGACTAATTCAGGCTGATTTTTTGAGCACATGGGAGCAGTCATTTTGGTTAGCTGTGTGCTTAGATCATGTACATTTTCCACAAGTACAATATGTAAAGAAATTTCAGCCACAGTACATGAAAGTAGCATAGAGGTATTTCAACATTCTCTCCATTGCGCATGTTGCAAATGCAAACAGCTTCATCTTACACCTGTCACTCTCTCAGAAACACGTAATATTTGTGGAGCGCCACCTATGCAACACCTTGTGAAAGCATTAGCGATTACGATCTGCCGTAAATCAGCCACTCAGGTTTTCTTTTGATGGGATCTCAATAATTGTGTCGTACTGAGAAATCAATTCACTCACCAACACATACTTTTCATTGTGTATATGATACGAGGAGTCTATGATTTTCACTCTATGGCTATGTACAAATATATTTTTGTTTTAAAAGTTAAATACTTCAACATTGCACAAGTGATGATCCTTAAAGACTTTATTTATCATGTGACCCAGTTACATAAACCAGTACATTTACATTTTGTATAATGAGATGTCTAAGTATTTGTCTCTGTGCAAGTGTCGTGAGGAAGAGTCAGTCTTGGTTGTTTCAATTATAATTTGCTGACATAGTCGGTTGTAAAAGTTGATCAGTTTGTGTATTATCATTGTACATTTAATATCTGTATGCATGTAAAATGGTATCTTAGAATCTATTCACCTAAATTTATTTCTCTGCATTGAATTGTTAAATATAGAATATAAATAGAGGGTGGGAGGGGTGGGCATGTATTCTTAGCATACAAACATGATTTTTATAACTTGTTACATTTTTAAAAAATGTATGATTGTATATATGTCCGATTGTTTAAGTTAATTGTTACATTGTTTATAGTCGGTAAAATAGGTCCAACGAGCTAATGTTTCTTATTATATAAATGCAATTCAGACTGTAAATAAAATTTGTCTATGTGGTATGTCTATGTCTATTTGTATGTTTTATTCTGATGTACCGACTTTAAACAAAGATTACTTGACCTTGCAAATGTAGCTCCTATATATATAGCCAATCTATGGTGGATACAAATATTTTTGACATGCTCTTACAGCCTCTGGTAAGAGTAGAAAGTGATTCGAATAAAGATTGTAAATGTATCATATGTGGTGATTTTAATGCTCGAACGTCAACACGCCCAGATTTTGTTGTTGCTGACAATAGTCGATATATGTATGCTTTACCCGACGAGTATATTGTTGATGATTATAATATTTAACCACGTGTTTCACAAGATGCTGTACAGTCAGAGTCTAATGGAATTCAGTTACTTGACTTTTGCAAGCAAACAGGTTTGCGTATAATGAACGGGCGTGTAGGTAATGATATGAATATTGCGCAGTAAACGTATGTTGGACACGGTGGATGTAGTTTAATAGATTATGTTATTGCTTCTCAGTCCGTTTTCAGTAATGTACTATCGCTTGATGTTAGTGAGTCTAACATTTTGTGAGATCATTGTGTTGAATGCTTTACGTTAGAATGTAATACTGTTAATGATGTCGAAGCAACATTTGTGAAAGAAAGAGAATATAAAAGTATAGAGGGTAAATATGTTTGGCGACCAGAGTTCACGAATGAATATAAATAAAAATTAAGTGACGATTCTGTAATCGAACAACGAGAAATTATTAACGAAAAGTCACTTGATAATGTTAACGCTGACACTATTGAAAGTTATTTGTCGGCACTACATGATATTTTTCACAATGTTTGTTTGCCAATCTTCAAAAGATTTTTTTAAAAATATCATGATAGAGTGCCCGAGAAATATGATGAAAAAAAAAAAATAAGGGTAAACGAAATCTCTCTGACAATTACCGACTCGTATCGGTAATACATTTTATGGTAAATTGCTTGATAAATTGTATTTAATAAGTAACTGCATAATTATCCATTCAGAAATCTTAAAATTCTGTACCTAAGGAATGAGCAGACAAATTGATAATTTGAACTATATTTTTTTGTTATGGCTTCAAATTAATTAGTCATTTGAATAGTGTATGAGAATTAACATTAATTACGGTGCTTCATGTGAATAAAATATTGAACAAGAAAATATCCATCTTTCAGCAGTCAACCATGTACAGTGTATTTTTTTCATCTCTGTGTGTATGAGTGTGTGTGTGCGCGTTTTTGTTTGTAAAATTAATGTCTGATGTCTGAATTAAAAAAAAGAAATATTACAAATATTGTCGAGCCCATGTTAGTGTAAAGTGAGACATTGCATTCACCCCTCCGTCAGTGGCTTTGTCGTTGTTATCAACTATTAGTTAAGGTTTTAAAGTTTTTCATTCACATATATTTCATAAACCCCTTGATAGATTCTCGTCATACTTAGCTTGAATTCATTATAAAGCTAAGATTATTCATTATGTGATTTGTTCACTCACCCCCTTTACCTTGGGGTCAAGGTCCCATTCATAGAGAATCTGCGTTAAGGTTATTGGTTACATTTGCTTCGTTTGCTAATATTTCCTAAACCCTTTGATAGATTCTCGTCATACTTGGTATGGATCACTACTGAGCTAAGACAGTTCATTCTATGTCACGCTCGCCACTTTTACCTTGTTATCAACATCACAATCATGGCAAATCTGCGTTACTTTTATTTTTCTTTCCATTCGCTTATATTTTGTAAACTCCTTGATGGATGTTTTCATTCTTTACATAAATCATTTAAAAGCTTAGACAATTGATTTTGAGACACGCATTTTCTCCCCGTTACTCTTTTAGAAACTTGACGTTACGGTTTTGATACAAAATTTGTGGGGTATTTTTTTAGTATTTTTTTTCTGCTTATAGTTCTATAGTTCTTAAACCCCTTAATGGATTTTCTTTATACTTTAATGAATCATTATGAAGCTAAGACAATTCATTTTATGGCATGCTTCCTTAACCTTTTGATCGTGGGCCCTGGACTCCAAGTATCAATCAGGGTTTGAACCAAAACGATTAAGCAGTTAACCAGCTCGTATTAATATACCATATTTATGTGATAAGTCATGATAGTAGTAGAGATATGACCGACTATTCACTACTCTGATGAGCAGTAATTTATTTTTGCACCAACCCACATTGTAGGCATAAAATAAGTTCCAGCGAGTATACTATTCTGCAGCAACCCACTCGTGTAGGGATCCTACAACACTAAAATAACAATCAGTTTTCACTGTTGCAATAGTACTAAGCCACAAAATTCACTTCGGCAAGCGGATAGCAGCAAACACTAAGTATCGTGTGCTAGTAAACGGGCATTTTGTAGCGTTAATTTCCTTGATTACAGCTATTTATGGCATCAGTAAAATATATGAAAATTTACCTACGCCATCAACATAATCTGCAGCACAGGTAATGGTTTATGAATAACTCGCAGATGTATGTGTAAATAGTTGTGGAAGTACCTAGTAGTCTGGTAGGTTGCCCATCTGTTGGATCACAGGGCTCCAGGTTATCACAAATCGGCAAGCAGTTAAAAGATGAGACCTAACTTCTTTTGTGGATATGGCCTTGATGGCTGCAGTGAGCTGAAAAGCTCGCGGGTGAGACTGCCTCTGAAGCTGTTAACACTGGTGACTGGGTGTGAAACTAGGGTAGCGATTACTGATTTATGTTCCTTGATTGTTGGGAAACTAAAATATTCAGCAGTCAGTTGCCAAAATTGACTATATTTATTATTACTATTACTATTATTATTATTATTATTATTATTATTATTATTATTATTATTATTATACATATTGCACATTTGTATTCTAATATAATAAATATTTTGTAAATATATATTGAAATCTTTCTTATTAAAAGAATACAAATGAACACTTCGATACTTGATATGCCAATAATAAGACAAGTGAGAATGAAATTACAACGATCTTTATACGTTTTTCAAGTAGAAAGATTTAAAACATTGGAATATACAGAATTTAAGCAAAGTGGTTACTTAAAACGTAGAGATTAATGTTATAGAAATTTTAATGAGTACAGATTTGACGGTGTACACAAGATTTGAATGAATTTTTACTGTGACAACTCAACTCATTTTTATGTGACAACTCAAATAGACTTAACGATCAGATTTATGAAATGGTACATTCAAGAATCTGAACAAGTTGAGTATTGAATATTTTGCGATAGAACAAGGTCTCTAAATACTTTAAATACAGGTGAAATGGATAATGTTAAAAAAAAGAAAAAGTACAAGATGGATTTTTGACAGGATTGAATATTTAGTATCGCACATATCATTCACTAAGAGGACGCTCATATTACAGATCTGCCTGAATGGGTTAAGAACAAGAAAGCTTGTATTAACCAAAAAATGCGGATAATACATGTTTCTTTTTGGCCGTGGAATCAAATTGAAATACTTCTTACAAAGATCCCTGATACCATCAAACTACAATTTAGACAGATATATTCACAGGTTTGATAGATGTCCGGTAAAGTAGATGCGATTTTGGAAATTTTAAAACGAATTTTAAATATCCGTAAATGTGTATGCAATACTGCAAGGTAGAGACAGCAGAGCGGTAGTTCTGAGAAACTGCAGTAATCCAGTTAGGGTAAATAAAATAGAGAAAGACATAGTTCATTTTCGAGGTCCAAATGACTTTAAAGATGGAACAACGTACCACTGTGTTCGAATAAAGAAAGAAAATAATGATTAGTATCATCACAAATATACAAACACGACTAGCAGAAATATGTATGCCAAAAAATGCTTTTTTCCCCTTGCGTCAGAAAAAAGATATTTGAACTGAAAAGACTATGTAACAACGTAGATAACTCGATGGATATAATGCCTGAAGAGAGTTCTTTTGTAAAATTAAACAAGTATCAGCCCCAATTCCTATGTTATAAAGTGTGATTTTGAGAGCATCGTCGGCACAAACTTGTAATCAGCAATCTAGTCTATCAAAACAACCAAAGATGTTTCGTCAGGGCTTGGTTTGTACCTTAAATCAATTCACAAGAGATATAAATCAATAGTTGACAGAGGTACAGATTGCATTAAAGTATTTTGCCATGCGTTGAGTGAATAGCAAAACTAGTGTATGAAAAATTACAATCTAAAAATGCATATCTATGCTGTTCACAGAGGTAGATGGAAAGCAGTTTAATTGAGCAAACGTGTTATATTTGTGAGAGAGAAATAGGACAGAACCAGTCCAAGATTTATGCACGTAGTTTGTTTTGATCGACAATATAATATCAGGTAGAACACAAACCTTTAGGTACGATGTTTAGTCAAAAATTAGATACGGTGATTCTATTGACATTTGAGTTCACAGATGGATACGTATTAGTGACATTCGCATGATGTTTTGTGCACTTTAACTGACTTTTTGGTGTGGTAGTAAGTGTACATTAGTGTTATGACCCAATAGTGCTCATTCTCTCCTGTGAAACAATTGAGAAACACAGGGGAAAAAAACATTGAGAAAAACAGGTATGGGTATTAAAGCGGAAGTCTACAAATGGTATATTAGTTGTTTGTGATGCCAAGAGCATATGAACCGATTATGTGCCGAACGAATGTAACGGACCCCTCAAATAGGATTAGACATTCCTTTGCATGTGCAATGCTTCTTTTAATAACAGGATTAGAAACAATCATCAGACTCTCCTTAGCAAGACAATAAGTGTTTCTGACATGTATAATAACGATGATGATATCAAAAGGTCCAATTACTGAACATACCAGATAAATGGGCAGCAACATACATGAGTTGAAAATAAGAGATTGTATATATGAGAAATGCACTTGAACTAAGGTTCAGCGCTGCGACAGAAACGTTAATGGAGACAGTAGCTATATGCCATAATGATCTCTCTCTCTCTCTCTCTCTCTCTCTCTCTCTCTCTCTCTCTCTCTCTCTCACACACACACACACAAAACAAAATATCAAAGAGAATAAATTTTTGAAAGACAAAGTGAACAAACCTAAAGATCAATCATGGAGAGATAATTTATGGTATTGAAGAAAGTGATGAAAGAGAAACATAGATGGCTGTTCGGGAGGTCTTCATAGAGAGACTAGGACTGACCAATGCAGATGATTCACAACTTTTGTTGATGGAGAGGGTTCATAGATTAGGGATTAAACAGACAGATAAGACTAGATGTATAATTGGGAAATTTCATCGATTGAAACAGAAGGAACATATTCATTCCGTTGCAAGGAAGCGACTGGTTAAGGACAGTACTATCAAGGTAACGGATGACCTGAGTAAAATCCTTCGAGAGTTATGCAAAAAACTAAGGATACAACTCTTCAAACTCCGTCCCGAAAACCAAGAAAGCCAAACTTATTTCTGCGCCTTGACAAGATCATGATGGGGAATCGAACGTTTATTTGGGACGAAGATCTAAAGTGTACCACTGAAACTGAAGGTACAAATAAAGCACAGACCTAAGCTTCCTCTGGCCAGGCCTGGGCCATAACAACAAACATGACTTCGTCATTCAGAATATTAAATTTCTTTCTTGGAATGTCAATGGTATTTACGCAATAATAAACAACAGAGAACGGGTAGCTTAATTATCCCTGTATAGCAATATTGGCATTTGTGAAACGTGGAAAATGATTGATTATGAAAATATTTTGATTGGGTTCAAATGTTTTCAAAATGGGGCAATTAGGACTAGTGTATTTAGTAGAAATATGGCTTGAGTGGCAGTTTTGCTTTATATGAGTTGCTTCCCTTTGTGAACATGGTCTATAATCACTATCAAACTGTATTGTCTTTATTATTTTTGATAAGTCATTGTGGAAAACAGCAAAAGATGTATTTTAATCGTTTACACATATATCACCCGTGGGGTCAAAATATTACAATGACAAAAGTGAGTAAAATGAATTAGTAATAATAGAACATCGTATTGATGAAATCGTTAACAGGTATGATTCTCATTTACATGTTATTTTAGCTGGTGATTTGAATGCACGCATTGGTGAAGAGCAGGACTTTATATAGATGATTCAAAATAACTCTCATTCTAGAAGAATCAACATATGAAATAGTCAGCAAATTTGGAAAACATGTATTGTCATAATACAGATATGCATGTTCATAACGCAATACGTTCTTCAGACAAAAATGGATAATTTACTTTCATTTCACATCAAGGTAAAAGTGTCATAGATTATACTGCTGTTTCCAGCATTATTTCCTCTTCATGACTTCATTAAAGTCTTTAAGTACTAAAACATATTACTCCCCTATCTACTGTAATTTCATAAAATCCCGTGACGTTGATGTACAACTTAAAAGTAACACAAAATAGAGACAAATTGGGCCAGGTATAAATGGAATGATAGATGTGAAGCAGAATTTGATGACAGGCTATCACATCCCAAAGTGAAGAATTGGTTTGCCAAAATAATGAAGAGTTAAGCAATGACAAGATAAGTGATGCCGTCGAAAGCTTTATTGAAGTATTTAAATATGTAGGTTCTAGCATGACATGTAGGGGTCAGATCTCTGCAATAAATTCCACTTGGTAGGATATTGCCTGTCAAAAAGCAACACGATTGAAATACAGTCCTTTAAATAAGTTTAGGCTTAGCAACCATGACACTAATCTAAATGCATATCTGTCAGCCAAATCAGCATTTAAAATGTTGTGCGCAATAAAAGAAATAATAGAAAACAAACAAGCAAATAACTAATCTTTGTGCTGTCTCGGATAAAAATTATTTATGGAAACAAATGAAAGCATTTTCTTTTGAAAGAAAGGTAAATCAGATTTCATTGAAACAATGGTTTTCATTTTTTCGTGATTTGTTGAACAGCGCAAAAATTTGATATTGCTGAAAAGATTTCGGAATAAGTTAATTTGTATTTGACAGATTCTGAGTCTCTAGCATCTGAGTACTTAGATGTTATACAGTATAATTTCTGTTGAAGAAATTCAAGTAGAAATGTCAACAATTAAAATAGTAATGCATCTGGACCTGATGGAATTACGGGAGAATTCTTAAGAAACTTCTACAATCATGCTACCATATTTCCAAAAACCTCTTCAATCACATATTGGATAAGGGTAATTTCCCATCGGAATGGTGTAAAGCTATTAACTAGCCCTTTACACAAAAAGGCATTACAGATAGTCCTGAAGCTGAATTGTCCACGAGGAGCAGTAAACAAGAATTTGTACAACAATTACCTTACTAACCACTGAGAGATTTCTTTGACAATTTTATTTTTGCAGTCGTTAATTTTGTCCTATAATTAACTTCCACCATTTGTTGTAAATCTAAATAAATATATATGCCAAGGAGTGTAACGTCACAACCAGATCAATTTAGGTCCATATCTGGACATATTCTTTAATCAGACAAAATGTGGCTACCAAATCCAAATAGAATAGAAATCATTCTAAGTTTTCATAATTACTTTGAAAGAATGCTGAGATCCATCAAGTTGAATATAAGTATCATCTGCATATGGACCCAATTTATATTCTGAGACGTCAAATATCAGTCCCCGTAGGTTCACGTTTTGCTTTATATTTATCGCTAGAATCTCAACCCAATGATAAAAAAATAAATGTGCAAAGGGATCTCCTTTACGATGGCCTCTTTCCAATCTTAAGAAATATGACATATATCCATTATATATAACACAACTTTTAGAGTCATTACAAAATAACTACTTACTGACAGACTCACCAAAATTAAAAGATTGTACAGTGTTTTTAAAAGATTGTACAGTGTTTTTTTTTCACGAAGTGTCAGTTAATTTAATCTCGTTTCAAAGTTTATTAGCAACAGTAAACCATATCTATTTGGTCCTCTGGTTAATACCATATAATTGCCCGATATTTCTCCAATAAATCTACTCTTAATAAATCCTTTTTGAGTGTCACTGACTATTGAGGAACGTTTTTAATCCTAGCTGCCGGAGCATTCTTATAGTCAACATTTAAAAGAGCTACACGTCTCCAATTTGTAATATATCGTCTATATTTTTCTTCCTTTGGTAAACATGTGACAATTCCTTGAGTCTCAAAATCTTAAAGTTTTCCAACAGTATATTTATAATTTATTGATCTACATAGAAATCCTCTAAGAGCCTTCCAAACATATTTATAAAACTGGGCAGTGAATCCATCGGTGCCTAGACTTTTCCATTTTCCATCCGTTTTAAATACTGACAGTATCCATTAATTGTAAGTAGATCATTGCATGATTCTGTTTCTTCTTTACTGAGTTTAATAGTGCGATAAAAAAATTCTATTTGAGCTTCCTGTGTATCATTAACATCAACTTGAACAATTCTGTTTTTATACCATTCCATATAAAACTGCCTTTGAGCTGCTAATATATCTATTTGGCTTGATATATTTTGTCCCGTCATCTAAAATCATTTATATTATTGTTTTATTGACATTATTTCCTTTTTCAATATTAATTTTTTTTTAAGTTTTAATTTTCTTTCTCCCAACTCGTACCATTGAACCTTAAATCTTAATATCACACCTTTTATGTGGGTTTTCTCCCTCGAGATTCCTCAAATTCTCCATTCTTTTGTTTCTCAATTTTCTAAGGTTTCCCCATCTATGTTGTCAGACAATCCTGTATACATTTCTAATACTGTACGTCAAGTTTCTTAAGTTTTCTATTTTGTTTTCCTAATAGAGTAATCTATAGCTTCTCATACTGTGTCCTTTATAGAATTTAAATTAAAACTTGATCATTACAGGAAAGAGAAACATGTAGCAAGTCCTTTCTTCCCCTTGAGTAATATTAATATATGCATCGGTGTATTCATTAAAATACCATCAGGTACAAGAAAATAGTGTAATCAACTTTGTTTCAGGATATAGTTTTGCCAAGTGCTATACATATTTAATTCCAGATTGGGATTTCTCCAGGGTTCCATTAATTATAATTCGTTTTTCAAGTCTAGGATTGCTGCTCTGGGCTGTTGGTGTTTGTCATGTAAAATATAAAGGTGTCTAAATCTATGTCTAGAACAGTATTCCAATCTCCACACATTATAATGGATGAATTTTCAAAAGTAACATTTCTTCCTTTAGCTTTTTTAAAAGTAAGGATTATCACCATTATAAACATACAAATTCACCAAAGTTATTCTATTGCCAATAACTGTGATGTCTAAAATAATGAATTTTTCTTGACTTTCACATCTTTCTCTATGAATTAGAAATTCAAAATTATTTCTAGACTATATTGAGATGCCAGCCTTATTACTAGTACATAGCAAATATATTTCATTATTCTTTGTGCCATGAGTTTCTTGGAAACATACTATAGACACTTTTGTTTATTTTTATTTTAGTGATGGTGGTGGTGGGGAATTTTACCCAATTAGTAATGTCCCTTTCGTTTAAAGGTCGAACCTTGAATGCCTCTACCATTCATATATAAAATTATTATGTTATTATCCATACAAACAACAAAAAAATGTGCATAATTACGTGTTCTTGTACAGGAATAAGTGTAATCATTATCAGCTCGATTTTACCATTCGCATGGCACTCGCACAAAATACATTTGTCCGTCATAAAGTCATCCACGGTGTGACAGTACATGCTGTGGATTTGGCTACAGTTCAACTTTAATACAGTAGACAATAAATTACATAAATTAGTTTAGTGAAACAACACTCCTGGATATTTAATAAAGACAACATGGTTATAATAGAGAGGAAAGAAATAGTAGGTGACAGACTATCTACAATTGGACACAACAAAATGTACACAAGAAGAGAAGAAAAAAAAGTTCATCTGATATAATTCTGACAAAGTCTTTTACACAGCTAAACTAAAACAGCATTGTGAACTAATAGGCACAGAAAAAGTGAGTATGCATGTAAATTGCAAATGAATGCAACCAATAAAATGATAATTATTAATAAGTGAATGAGTTGAATGGGTAAATGGATCAATGATGAAGAAACGACTGAAAAGGTGATACTACATGAGTAGTGCAGAAAATGAAGAATAAATAAATGAATGATTGAAGAATAACTGAGAAATTAATGAAAGAGGTGGTGAGGATGGAAGGGAATGACAAAATGGCTGAAGGAAGTGATATGGAGGGAAGGTAATGACAAGTTAGATAAGTGAAATAATAAATCAACGGATTAATGAAAGAACTGACGAAGGAAGGAATCAAAAGATAAAAATAATGCATGTATGAACTGTTGACGGATGAAACGAGAATAAGTGAAAGATGAATCAACGAAATATACCGAAAAACAACTGAATAAATTTAACATAAATGAATGATCGATAAATGAAAATGAATGAATTATGTGACAAAGTAATAGATGAATACAATATGAAGAGCTTAGAAAATGATGATACAACAATGAACATATAATGCAAAACGAGCATAAATTAACTACTGGTCCATTTTTCGTCCAATCAAGTCAGTTTGTTTTATGTGGAGAGCTCATTAAAGAATAAATAAGAACTGAAATATCCTATTTACTAACAGTGAATTGAAGTTACATGAAAAAATGTGCTAAAGATCAAAATCGTCATGTGTATTATATCAATCTGGAATAAGTTCCATTGGAAAGGATGTTTGTAAATTATTTTCTTAAAAATGCAAGAAATAATTAATTAAAAATCTGTTATAGAACAAAAAAGTAATTATACAAAAATAACAAAATCGAACCATTAAAATCAACATACACAAAATAAAATAGAATGTTACATGAAACTTAACAATAAATGAATCATTGAAAACACTTATGCGAAGAAAGAACAGCAAATGGTAAGTTCCATATACCAAATTATTCCAACACATACAATTTCAAAACGCGCTTTCTTTCTAATTTTCTCGTCAATGACATCATAAATTTCAAATTTCATCCTTTTTCCTGATTTTGTTTATTCATACACAAAATCATTAAAGTACCACGCAATGTCCATCTCCTGATGTTTTGTCAATTTACTTACGAGTTCCATAATCATCCTGATCACATACTCTACCAGTCTGATTCCTTTTCTTTTTTGCTTGAAATTCTTCTTCTTTTTGATTATTGGTAACACTCTGTCTGAACTCCAGAATTTAATTATAACTAGCAGTGGCTATCCCATAAGTTAATCTTTGTACCTTCCTTCACCAATCTCTCTCAGATTTTCATCTTCCTCATTTATGTCACTCTTCACTTTGCCATTTTTCTTCTTCGCTTTTTGTAGTTTGCCCCTGAATTTGTGGTTCTCGGATTCTAATGATTCTATCCTGTCCATCAATTATCTTGCGAGTTCCTTTACTACCATTTCACTTTATTCTAATATCTACTTTCACAAATATTCTTTCACATTTTCTAATAGTTCCAATTTCTGTAACGGCATCTTTTTGTACAAGGTCAGCAATAGCAGATGTGATATTTGCCTTAGTAATGCTCCTTATCAGGCTTTGTTTTTTCCTATCGGTATAACTTAATTGCGATCAAGCCTGTATCACTCAAACTTTTGTCATATACCTCCATTCGAGAACTTCTCTGTGATCTAGTTATCATTTGTTGCTAGCTTTGGTCATTCTTTCCACTCATACTTGTATAAAATTTTGTTTCAACCAATTTTTTCTCACTAATATTCATTTGTATCACTGACAGCTATTATTACTACGTAGCCACTTTAGTGCTGAGGTGCCGTAAATCATTATTACATACTGTTACGACTAGGGGTAATGTAACAAAAGAAAGACTCAAACAAGCTTTCAAGATTTAAAATACAAATATTTAATTTCCTAAAATATTAAAATATTTGTACAAACAATCAAAGTGAAAGAATTAAAAATAACTTACAGTATAGAATATCCTTAAAAGTCCTAAATATAACTCCAGGTAGCTCTGATGAATGGTCCAATAAATCATTCCTTTCGAATTATCTATACATCATGGCATAGCATTACAGCATGATTCCAACATTCTTTCATGGCTATTATTTCAAACAAACTGATGATTCCAAAGCTGATCATAGAAACAGTTCTTTTCAACTCAAGATCTAAAATGGAATGGAAATAATTTGTATTTCAAGGTCTTTTATACAACTTGCAAATGGCACATTTCACAACAGGAAACGTGTCATATTATGACCCAGAATGCAATACTAAATGCGTCTATTTCATGGAATGTTACTGAAGAATGATCAACAGCTGTGACCTTGAACAAAAGGTCAGTAAACATGTTGTTATTTGATTAATAGTACAACCAAACCCAACTTAAATATGACTCACTATTTGACACAACTTTAAAGTAGAGTCATAGGCCAAAAGTTTAAGCACACTGTAGATTCCATAAACATAATTCCGTAACAATACCGACAGCTATTAATTCAATAATTACCGAACAATTCTTGATAATGAAGGTAAGTGAGGAACATTTAAAGGATAGGGTAACATTCCAATACACTGAGTCAAATAATCAAGATAGGCAAAATTTCAAAAGTGCACCACTAAAACTTCCATTTGAATATTCACAAATGATCCAAACAATTTTGAACCATTTCAATAAAAATATGCCACTTATGCCTGACAAATCTACAGAGTTACTTCACTAGCTTCCATCACAAGCTGCCATTACTGTCATCCCCATAACTTAGTAATTTAAGTGTTAATAATTTTTACACTGATCACCATTGTGTAAAGCTTGATTTGAGAAGAACATGATAATATATTGCATGTAACAGGTAATAAATTAGCGAATGTTCACCAAGGAATACATCTGCATTTAAACCGAAAATAAAACGTAAATGAACACAAAATATACATTTATCTTGTGTATGACGCTCAGATAAATATTGTTAACAATCAGCAAAAACCGTCTTCGCAGTTTTAGATATTACATTTTTTAACAGAAACTCATAATATAATTATATGCAGCGTTACAAATTGCAGAAAGACAAAGATTCCACTAGATTTGAAAGAAAAGGAATATAAGAACCCCTTTGACTAGTCATCATCTTCAACATTTATCTACAGTAAGATTTCCAAGAGAAAATGGCTTTTTAGAGACGATAATATTATGTATAAATCCTGGTAATACACTTGATATAAGAATGTGATAATCTTAAGGATACAAAAGAAGGCAAACAAGCTAACCAAGTTAGCATTCAGAGGTAGACTTTACGAAATATGTGTGCTAGTGATAGTACAAAAATACAATTCTGTCATAAAAGATCTTGGGGAAAATGACATATTTATGGCGGTCTCCTACTCAAAAGATAAAAGATTTATGGAAAATGTTTTTACTGATAATGATGTAGCACATGTATTTATACGACACGAAATAGCTTAAAACTTAAAAGAAAATGTAAGAAATAGACTTTTCATGATATTGGATCACCCGTTAGTTTACAAGGTGGAAGTCTGAACATTACCATATGGAAGTGTGGTTATGCTATCAACTAAATATCTCTTGTCATCACAACAACCTTATACAGTCGTATTTAACCTAATACCAGCTATCTCGTGATAGTATGATCTAACTAAATTCATCTCTTGGTGATTTATAGTTTCGTTAAATGGACAATCTATATACGTTTCTAATTTTAGCTTTTTTATTACATAGTTTTTAACATCCTTACATACTTTCTTTTCATCTTTTTCAGTCCTAAAAGCATTTAGCTTGCCTCTAATGCCACAAATTTCTTCTATTGGTGCTCCATTCAACTCATATTTAAATAGTTTGTGTATATTTTATTTCTTCTGAGAAATGCCAAGATTATTATCTTTCTTTTAGTCATTTATGTCGTAAAACTGAATATTGTATTTTATGTTATTGTAAAAGTTATTTGTCTTACCATAAATACATAACAAATATGTATCTTTCATTCAAAGATTCATTAGATCATCATATTTTTTTAGCTTGCTATATTAGAAGTCGTGCATAAGCGACTTACTTCTAACACCGTAAACACACCATATTTTATTTTTATATTCATTAAACTGACTAATACCAAATCTTTTTCAGTGATTGTTCTCAATGCAAATGATATATCCTTTCGAAGTTGAAAATGTTTCTTTTCATCAGTACATATTTTTACATTCTTTCACTTTGTTACATTTTACATCTATTTAACGAACACAGCATTATTCATCAGCTTAAATAAATCGTTTCTGTAGGCACTGGTTGCTTTTTTGTTTTAGCGTGTATAATAATTCAGGTCTTTAAGGCTATTTATCCTTTCTATCTTCTGTCAATTTCTATTGTTATTTTTATAAATCATACTCTTCAGGAATTATTTTTTTCTGGTGTTAAAGGATAGCCTTTAATATAGTCGTATAAATGTGTTGGTAATTCAAAATCTACTTCTAAAATTTCACCAAACCTTTTATTATCTTTCCAAGACGTTACATTTTATTTGATGGATTTTATTTGTTACTTGATTGCCCTTGTAAAATGTTGACATTGATTGACACATGGCCTAACTATATAAATTGTGAAATTATTAACTTTGACTTTGACTCATTCTATTCTCGGTCATCTTTTGTTTTGCAGTTGTCTGTGCAAAAATCATGATTTACTTTGTTATTTCTATTCGAGATTATGCTGATTCCTCCTCTAGTTCCAGATGTAATCATAAGAAACATATTATAATCTGCGAGTAATACTAGTTCTGCTTTACTTATATTCATCGTGAGTTAGTCCAGGTGTTCTAAAATAATGTGCTGGACGTAGTGTATAATTTTGTTTGCAAACATTTCAAAATTCTTTTAAAAAATGTCACATAACATTCAAATATCTTAATTTACTTAATAGTAAATTAAGGCACCAAGAGAGTCCGAATTAAAATATTTCATCGCATCTTTAACATACTAGTAAACTCCAACTAGTATACCTGATCCTGTGAGACTTGAACAAAATTTCTCAATTTGTGGTAATTCAGTTTCATTAAATCTTTCAAAGGTATCCATGTACTCGTACGGATACATATCTTTTCTCAAATGTTTTGGTGCCGTGTGACTGAATTTTTTCATCGTTTCGTTCAATTTATCATCGTTAAATTTTTCGCAATGTGTTGTCTAATAGACCGAAAACTATCTAGAAATATAATTGTTCTCTGTATGACAACTTCTTTGCCATCTTTTTCAAATATATCTACCATAAAATACTTACTAAACGAAATGTATATTTCATCATTATTTGGTATTATTGCTACTTCTTGATCTGAATTCTTTTTGTAGGTCTTCCTAATTAGATGAGATTCGTATCCTGATGAATTATGGGTAAAGAGTGGTATAAATTTTGGATGTTTGTAAATTCAAATTCCACTCGTTATCTGAAGAACTACTATATATTAAACCTTAAGTAATCATGATCTCGTACTTAATAACTCATTTCAACTTCGTCGCAATCCTTAACTCCACCAGTTTCCTTTTCACAAACATAATCTATGCTTGTGGAATTATAATGCTTCTTAACATTTTCATGGATATCAAATCTTGCACATTTTTGGGAATACTCGAAAAAGTTATTTAATTTATGTATGCAGTCTGTTCCTCTGTATACGATGGGATCGCCGTCTTTGTGGCTTAATTTAAGATAAATGCAAAATCCTGATTTTATGTGGGGTTTTTTTTTTTTTTTTTTTTTTTTTTTTTTTTACTGTGATATATTTGGGTTTTGTTTACAATTGCTTATTAGCTCAATAATGCTTTCAAAATCAAACGTTGAACATACGGGACGTATAGATGATTATGTTTGTTTTTAATTTAACAACAGAGCCCTTTTCATGCATAATGGTTATCGTGCTTCTATTTTACTGCATAGTCGTGTGTGTTGTTGCATAGATAAATCAGATACAAAATTGCTCAGACACTTCCTACAAAAGTAATATTTGGTGTTTTTGTTAATTTGAAATGATGCCAAACTTAACAAATCCTTTATTCCACAACAGTGATGATTTTCTCCATAAAATACGATTAGCACATCTTCGTGACTCTCTCTCTATCTCTCTCTCTCTCTCTCTCTCTCTCTCTCTCTCTCTCTCTCTCTCTCAGTATAACTGGTCTTATAAATTGATGTGCCTTTTTCGTAAACATTAACAGATAATTGTAAATTTATTTTCAAAATCATCAATATGAACTTTTTTATGATGGTCCATGGGTTTATCATAGATTTTATGACACAGATGGAAAATTGATTATCTTTATTCTCAACTTTAATGCAAATATTTTATTTTTTACTCATTCTGGTAATTCTGTCTACAATTCTCCTTTCATTGGTCCATATTTATAAATATGTGTATTTAGGCTTATTTCATGAACAAATTGTGTGTGGAGTATTTCAAACATCCTGCCAAATTCCCATTTACATGGACATGTTCGTCGTACAGAGATGACTCCTCCTAATAAAAATATCCCCTCAAATTATCCCTCTTTAAGTTTTAGAAAATGTATACACAGTTGGGTCACCCAAAATGACTTGATTGATTTTAAATATTTCTTCCGTGAAATTAGGAAGATAGCATTTTGCAAATATAGATTTATATTCTGAAATCCAAAACGTTTCGTGGATTTTACATTTTGGTGTTTAAAAGGGATCTGTAGCTAGATAACCAATTAAGCTAATCCATACCTTTGAACTATTTTTCGTGTCACTGGCTATAATTGGAGTCATGTCAATTGATCTGTTGCAACTATTATTATATCCTTTATAAGGTTAGGCAATGGATCTACCCATTTTAAAATTTCACTATGAATACAATAATTCTTGTCTTCAGAGTTCTATTAAATCTCTCCTTTATATTTGCTTTTGTATCAGAATAAGTGGAAAAGTATTTGATATTTTTTTGCCTAATAATTCCTCAACATTGCAGTTATAAAATTCTTTCCCTTCATCAAACTGTATCTTTTCTTGCTTTTTTTTCTAAATTGTTTTTTCCAAATGCGTTAGATTCATCATCTCTCTTTTTATTGTTATCTTTCTCAGCCGAAGCGGAGTTTGATAATATATCTATCACTGTCAAAATGTACTTACATCCTCCATATTCCTTTTCATATGATAACTTGTTTACGATCACCTAAGCGGTTAACATAGACGGAAATGTTTGTTAGGTTGCTTGTCCAAAAAAGAGATAGATTGTTCGATTAACAATTCTTTCAATTCAGCTATTTTATCTTCTTTGTATCTAGTTGATATTTGTGCAAACAACGGGGCGTTCGGGGTCGTCATTTATAAACATCAAATAGTCTTCTTTGTTATCAGTTATTTATTTTTGAAAAATTATTCTCGCATTTACATTATTTTAATAGTTTCGATTGCACAACTTCCTTGGGTGGTTTTGGTTTTTAAAGTTTGTGGGGGCGCGAGTGATCTTTAGTGGCGCCCTTACCGAGGCGCCCGTGGGCAATGGTCTTTAGTGGCGTCGCTACTTTGCCACAGATAACAGTTTTATGTCAGTTGCCAACTTCCAATCCCCCCCTCCCCATCTACCCCCCGGTTACAGCTAAAAAGAAAGCTCCCGATGGCGCCCCCACCCCCTCGCTCGGCGCCCGGGAGCAATTGCCCCCCCCCCCCCCCCCCATGTCGCGCCGCAACTGGTTCTAAGTTCAAATGTGATTGTGCTGATAAAAAATGTTTCATTAATTTAAAGTTTGGAGTAAAAAATCTTACCACTCAGGCCTGTCGGACCGTCGGGCTATAATGGTTTGATGTAAGGATATTTATCTTAGAAATAATTCGCCATATTTCGAAAGATTTTAGTTTACTTTTTAAGGTAGCACTTTGTTGTTATCACTGCACGTGTCTGAGTTCAAGATCGGGTTCTGGTGCGAGGGCTACGTCACTTGTACTTCAGACAAGGTTGTCGATTTATTTTATTATTTATAGTCGATTGTCCTGGACTGTTTAGCCCGTAAACTCCTTAAAATATGAACTATTTTTTACAATCATTTTAAAAGGTATGATTTAGCAAGAACTTATCTATATTTTATCTTCATCTGTCATTTCTCAGGATTTTTATTTTCTTTTCTTTTAGCATTGCAAATGTGTCAGAGTTCGGGCTTTGCGTTCGAACCCGAGTTGGGGCTACAGCACTCAAATTTTGGAGGGTGGGGTGTTTCAGAATGATGTATTTAGCACACACACACACACACACACACACACACACACACACACACACACACACAAATGCGGGTACGATGGTGTTTTTTGGAGGAACATTTATTTTGGAGGATATTATGATTGTGTTGGCTAGGAAATTTTGTAAAAGACAATTATTTTTAAATTGAGTAGATGGAGGGGGGAGCTTAAGAGGCGTTAGCCGTGTCTAGACACCCTAATTCCCAGTTCCATCTACTCAGTGGTGTACTGGCCATTGGGCATACCGTGACAAATCCCGGTTGGCCGCCGCAGAAAAATCCGTTTTTACCGGTGTTTTACTGGTGTGAGCAAAAAAAAAAACCGGGCCTGTCCCGGCAGACCGCCGCATCGGTGGGCCGGTCGGCCGTCAAAAAAATCCGTTTTTACGGGTGTTTTACTGGTGTGAGCAAAACCCGGGCCTGTCCCGGCAGATAAGTCCAGGGCCGAGTTGCTTACCCAGTACACACCTGCATCTACTCAATTTATAAAATCCCGCAGTCGCGGGATTGGCCATATGTGAAATTCCGCCATTTAATTTATTATTAACTGTCTGCTCTGTCAGCAGTCCTATACGTTCCGCCATCTCTAAGTTTCGAATCCCTCACGTATTCTTTTCTTGCCATAATTGACTCTTGGTATAACTAACTAACTGTATATGTTGGTAATAGTTGTATATGTTGTATGAGTGTGTGCTATATAATTCACATAACAAGCTGGAGCTGGAAGAAAATGTGTAAATATGTGTTTGTGGTGGGTAGTGTGTTCTTTATGAATTTTAAAAAAAAAGAGGGAGGGGGAGTAGGATTTTAGTGACTGGGAAATTTTGTACATTTTGTACATGTGTGTAGGAGGGGGGGGGGGGTAGAGGCCAGGGAAATATATTTTATCTACTACTTATTTCCCACGCCTTGAATTCCGACCTTGTAATGGTTTTCCACCACCACCTCAAACATATGAATTCTCGTGGTCTTCAGTAAGCCCTGCGGGATTTTTTCTTGAACTGCTCTAGGAACAGAATCTTAGAGTGGCACTCAAGATAGCTAGAAACCTTGTACGCTTCACCCTTCTAAATTTCGCGAAAAACGGGTGCATTTTTTTTGTGTGAACTGCAGTTAGCGAAAGTAGAAAGAAAACAAAGGAAATGGGGGCAGAGGGGGGGGGGGTGTAATCTCTTTATCATGTTGTTCTAAAATAGGGTCTGTCCGTGACCGGCTCTTCTCTGAAGCTGCATAATTTTTGACACAGTATTTTCTTTTTCAGGGGTGTCAGTTTTCTATAGTAATGAGGAATTTTTAAAAAAATTTACAAACTACTACAGAAGTTATTAATGTTTGTATATTTCCAATAGTTTATCCTTCAGTAAACTCCTGATAAAAATATTAGGGTGTATAGGAATGATCAATAAACTCCTCAACAACTTTAAGAAGGTGATAAGTTTTTCATAACCTCGTATACCTGAGGCTTATGGTAATTTGCCCGTTCAAAATTTTACCGTCCATAAATATTAAATAGCTAAATGTCCAATTCAATATCAAACTTAAACGACTGTAACTGCTCGCCATCGTGAATCCCAACGCTTTTAACTGCATATTCCTCCTCCACCCCCTCATCACATAGAACTCAATCCTATCCCAACGCTGTGACCCATGGACAATCCGCGACATTTGTGATGCGTCTTCTTGGTATAACTGTATATATAAAGTCTGGTTTGAAAATATTGGAAAATCTAATTGAAATGTCTGTACATTTGACGTTTGACCTGCTCCCAGGGATCGAAGCCAAGTATGATACCCGTCTCGCAGATGGTTACCATAAGGGCAACATAACCCCAAAATTTCATCAATTTTCACCCAAAACGGTTTAGGAAATGTGGTGATGGAAAGACTTAGGTTACCACTATATACCCGATGCTTAATTTTTTTTAAAAGCATCAGATATCGGGGAATTTTATATAAAAAAAATGTTGAATGAAAGTTTCCATTGTTTTCAAAAAATGATGTGTAAACTGTACTTTGGGAATTGTTGAAAATTAGAGAAAATAAAAGTTGAATAAATCATTGGTTTTCAAAATCGTATGCATCAACAAAAAGGCTCCAGAGGGAGTCGAACCCTCGACCTCCAGTTTACTAGACTGGCGCTCTAACCAACTGAGCTATGGAGCCATGATGAAAAACTATTTGATTCATAGAATAATAATTATTAATAAGATAATTTGTTTATCTAGGTTGAGAATAAATATTACCTTGGCGTCTGTCTTAAATAACGATATAATTTACTTATACTACTTTACAAATGATTTTCAGTACGTTTAATAAAACAACAAAATGCAATATTAACAAATGATAGACCGTCTAGACGTGAAATCGAGTAGAGCTGACACTCGTACTGGTTAGATTCGTATCAGGATCTTTCTTTGTGATTTTTCATTTGAAAGAATATTCAGATTTTATATTTATCAAAAATAGGATTGACTATGTTGTTTTGACATATCTATTCCTCATTTATTCTTAATTTTATACAATACGAATTTATGGCCATGAAATTCTTAGCACGGGTGAAGGTCGTACAACAATTCGCGCCAAGTTTTGTTTAGAATCACAGACCTAATACATTTATTTTCATGCACAGTAATGTAACCCTTCTAATCCCAGAACAAAATTCTCTGGTTCGTATGAATATAATCCTTTGTTCACTTAATATATACATATATTTTTGTATGTTTTGTTACCTGAAGATCTGCGTCTAATGGCACAACAATGGCCAGAGCACCTCGATATTTAGGCATATGCCTATGTCTCGTGTGTCTGCTTTCATGAATAATTTCACATTTACTAAATCATACCCAATCATGATTTCAAACAGTTGAATCAAGTCACATCTTTCTCGTGTATAGTGGAGAGTTGGAAGTACTAATCGCATTCACAAGACTCCAGTTTTTTTTTTTTTATTGTTTATTTTGTTTTGTTTGTTTTTTATTGTTCGCCTTCGTGGAAATCCCTATGCAGGTTCCAAAGAGGGTTTTCAGGAAAGTTGTGTATGCTTGACCCATTTGAGGTAATTTCATGGTGGCACAAAAGTCTGCATCAGAAAAACTAAAGTCGTTTGAAGACTTTTTTTTAATCACAAATTCTTTGAGTGTTCAAAGTTCTTCCTAAATTTCAAATTTAAATAATTTATAAAATTCGTATTGAACTGCTGATATTTATAAACACAGACTTGTCAAGTGATAAAATAGTACTCGGTATATAAACTAGTATGACGTTGTTGTGCAAACTGACAGTTGTTACTTCTAAGAGAATTGTATTAAGTAAGTAATATATAAATGAAATTATGATTCAGAATTTTAAAAGCAACCCCCTTAATATATAATAATGATACAGTTCAAATGGACTATATATGGTTGTGACAGCATGACCAGGCGTGCATGTTTCAAAATGTTAGGTGGTTTTTTTTTAATTTTGGTGCCGTTTCAGTTTCGAATTTAGCTGATAATAAAGCAATCACAACTTATAAAATTCAAAGAATTTGTGAGGAAAATATTATGATTTTATATTTATCAATATAAAAGCCCCAATTTCTGTAGGTGGCCCCAGAATTTTTATTTTGAAATATTCCAATCAAAAGTTAAAAAATGTTCCTTGCAGGAATGTTTCCATTATTTCATTCATATCCATAATATATGTTACTGGATCAGAACCATAATTTTAACTTCGTTCTTACTGGAAGTCACCTTGATTATATAAAAGTTTGCAATTGTTTTTTGAAGTGCATTTTATGCATAATAAGTATTCGGATTCTCCAACATATGTGCATTGTTGAAGAGCTGATAAATGAGCAGACAGCTCCTTCATTTTCATAGTGATGGATATGTATTTCTTACTTTGAACATTTTAATTTTACTGTTTGCTAATTTTGAATTCATTTGAACATAGGGCCCAAAATTTGTCTGCCAAGGTGTGCTTGGAGTTATGTGGTTTAGTGTTAAATATTAAATTATTTTTGTTATGACTTCTAGTAAACTGAATCATGTTTATTTTCTTATGATATCTTATTTCATGGTTGTTATTGAAAAGGAATATAGTTTTTAATAACAATCAGTATTCTACTTCGTTGACCTAGGTCTGTTTGGTAAAGATGCTACAAAATTTTTCTATCCTTTAGAACAGAACAGAACAGAACTTTAATTTGATGTGAATCAAGTTCGCAAAACACTTGGAAGTAACACAAAATTATTATAATGCAGCCTTAATATATATTATGTTAGATGAATAAACAGATACATTATATTAAGGACTTGTTCTAAAATAGCTCTTTTTTATACCAGAGAACACAACAACTACTTCAACTTCACTGCAAGAAAAAGTAACTTTACAAAACAAGAACAAAATTACGTAACTAATTTTGGTTTACACTATACCCAATCCCTAATAATATGAAGTTTGTAATCTGATATAAAGGTACACATTTGCAGTATGTCTTTTGGCTCTTACTATGACAAGATTCAGTTTGTAAGATATGTCTTTGTCGAATATACCTGACAATTTAGGTAAATATCCTTAGGATCATTGTCATATTGTTTCCTACTGCTACATATATGTACATAAAACTGGACGTAATGCCTGGACATGTACATAGGATGCTTTGGTGGGATTTACAATGATTAAGAAACTGCAGTGGCTGCAAACATGAAACAATGTTTTTTTAAATAAAATGTTACTCATCTAAGGTTCTATTAACGAACATGTTTTTCAAAGGTAAATAATGTAGTTAAAAGAAATCTTTTTCTGCATATATCAGTAAATCAACCTGTTGTGTATTGTGTGGTACAACCAATTCTCGTCGCCTTCAGCTTTTTCCTCACAGTGCCACATTCACTGTAAAAATCGTCCATACTTTACGAAAAGAATCATTAGACAAAATCTTACTAAATAGCTGTCTTAAGCGGGAATGTGTACCTATATTGTTTAATTGGAACAGGTAGTTCCTGGATGACTGACAGCCATGTGCATTTTCATTTACACGTGTAAACATTGCAGACTTACCTTAGATGTTGCAAGCGAAACTCACTTGTGTGGGGAATTAATGGTAGAAGATGACACAGTATGATGGTTTTAGTTATAGCAAAGTAAAGAGATATTGTAACAAATCATAAAGCTGTTTTTAATAGAATACCTAGATCTGTCTGACAAATCTGTCAGTAGTCATCATCTGCTTCAACCTTGGGCCAGCCATTCAAATTGACTGTTTGGAGTTCTCTAAACCATCTTACTACATATTGCCTGGCCTCAAATTCACTGATAAAGTCCCTTAACTTTAATTTTCTTGTGATGATAGGTTATATTAATAAAGCTATAGCCATATCTGTGTTTATGGTTCTTTGTCTGACAGTAATTTTACTGCTGACTAAATTCTCTGTATTTGTTTCCATGTCTGCATGTTTCTGGATCTATACCATTAGCTGAGGTTGATTGCACATGTTAAGTATTAGACTGGTCACTTAAAACCTGTAAGCATAGTCACATGTAGAGATGGTGATTTAATGTAGGAACTGGCAATCTTACAATCAAAAAGGGATTAAGCTGTGAATGAAATTGCATCATCTGAATGTTTTTAGCATAAAGTGGTATATACTCGTAATTGGAACGTGTTGATGTCATTTTCTAGTTGTCACATTATGATTCTGAAGGTTGCCAGAGTGATGAGTTGATAATTTTCACTATTCAATTTTGAATTTTTAGTTGTAAATGTGACCATTTTAGTCATAACTTCGAGTGCTGTAATCAGCCTTACATCGAGCCCTACCCACATGAAATCGATAGGAAGTTGATTGGTTCTTTCAGTTATAAGAATTTAAATGTATTTCATGTGGCATATGCAGTGAGCAAGAGAGACAGTGCTCTCTATAGAACCATTGGTGGTGAATGTGAAAGGGCATGGTGTTACCCGTGTCTGTTCATCAGTCCAGTTAAACTTTGCATTTATGTCACTGTGGAAAGCATTCCTATTCCATGAACACATTTCTAGCCAAACAAAGTTTACAAAATTGAGCAACTAGGTTGTGTGCTTTAACTTTCAGATAAAGCAAGGAAGATAACACTGATGCTGGGAATTGTTATGGATCCAGATGGGCAGGAGGACATGGTAAACTTCCAAGTACAAATCAGATGCCTACGGTTATTAATTATACAAAGCAAACTGTCCAGATTTGATGAAAGAATAGACCAACGTACAGATTCCCTGAGGAGACATAAGAGTTACATCCCCTTGCAATAAATCAGAGGTCACTGAGGGGGGGGGGACAAAATCTTCATTTAGAAGCGATTTTGGTGAATACACGCTGAAATAAGCAGAATTTTATATATGTTTTTAGAAGTTTCTGTTTCTTGTAAAATAGGACCATATTCTTGCATGTTTTGTTTCCTAATTTTTCTGACAGATTTGAATCAACACCCCATTGAGAGTAATGCATTGTTTTCCACAGTGACTTCTGACCTATTACAGAACGACAAAACTCTTACATGACCTAGGAGAAGGTGTTGATTGGGGTATTTTTAGAACTAAACTGTTGAGAGATTAAACTACTACATGATCAGGGTCTTATTATGGGAAATATATTAGAAATATACAACCAATTAATTCATAACAATAATCCAAGCAATCCAACAAAATTCGTACAAAAGAGATGGTTCAAAACACTGATCTAACAGTGACAGCAACTGCTTGCAATACTATACTTTACAGCAATACCCAGATGTGTGGTGTTACCATGTAGATAGTAGAAAATAGTACTGTTCCATTTAATCAGTTGGGTTGAGCATCACTTTCAGTGATATGGCCAATTGATCATTTACAATTGTGGTGATCCGTTTTGGTATAAATTCAGTATTGCATCATTCCGGCTGTTATGGACTTCATCCTGTTTTTTTTTTTTAATCCCGTTTTGTACAAGACATCATGTGGACAAATTAATTGATTATTAATCAATCATCAGTTGATTAGCGGAAACTGATAATAGTTAAATTTTATCTGATTCCCCATACTACTTAATTTCCTACTTTAATTGAGAAAATGCATTGATTCGTAATTAAGATTTAAGTGTATTTTGCTGGAATCATTGTAACGTGTGGATATTGAAAATGGCAATAAGACAATAAATATAGCACCGTGCACAGTGCTCCAGATTTTTGTCATAGGTTAGCTTTTATATGCCTGCCATAAAAAAAAGACCTTATTATGTTATGATGTTGTCTTTATGTTTGTCAGTCTGTTCTGATTTCGTTTCCACACAGTAACTTGAGTTCTTTCCTATCTACCATCATGAAACTTTGTAATTAGCTTGCATTTGGGGCAAGGAAGAAACCTTTTGATTTTGGACTCAAAAAGTCACAGGGACTGAAAGAAGTAAAACTGTTTCCACACAATAACTTGACTTGTATACCAGATACCTTGACCAAACTTTGTAATAGTTTGCATTTGAGATAAGAAAGATACCTGTTGATTTTTGTGGCAAAGGTCAGGTTCATATTGACCTTTGAGAAGAAACATGATTTCTATATGATGTTGCGAGTTCTTTATCACCTGCATTGATCAAATTTTATGGATGGCTTGTATTTGAGACGAGAAAGACACTTATTCATTTTTGGGTCAAAAGGTCATTGGTCATGCTCGCATCGATGGAAAAAAATGATTTCCACCTAAATACTTAAATTATGTACCACATGGCCTGACTAAACTTTGTTGATGGTTTGCATTTGAGACAAGGAAGACACCTATTGATTTTGGGGTCAATATGTGTAAGGTCAAGGTCACCAAGACTGAAAGTAAAATGGGTTTCCACAAAATAACTTGACATGACGGGTGTATAATATACTGTTTATGATACTCTTGTTTTGTGATGCAATATTTCGTTTATATATCATGGTCATATTCAATAAAGTGAAAGACTTGGTCTTGTTTTGTAATGCTCATTACAGTTTTACATCTCTCTTAGTATTGCACCCATACAAAGAAGTCAGTGTAACCTACATTTCATGTTTTACTAGCTTAGGTTAAGTTTTTGCATTTGGCTCACGAACACATGTTTTTTGAATGCTGTGTACAAATTATCCTATCTAAAATCATGAAACATGGTCAGGGGATGTATCTTGATGAGCTACACCTTCATTTTAAGTAGTAGGTCATTGTGGCTTGTATTTTATGCTTTACTGACATAGGTTACATTTTGTAATTTTATGATTATTTCTTAGGCACTGTTCATGCTAGAATTGTGAAATTGATGGTACACATATGTTGGTACCACACCCTTAGGAAGAAACAAAAGAAGCTCATAGTGACCTATATTTCATCTTTTACTGGCTTTGGTTAAGTTTTTGCATTTAGTTTGGCATGCTAAATACAATCTCTCCTACCTGGAATCATGAAACTTGGCCTTGGCCACTGGATGCATCTTGATAAGTTTGACACCCTTATTGCAAGCAGAGGTCTCTGTGACCTATATTTCATGCTTCAGAAAATATTTATAGTAACATAATTATCTTGTCTAATTCAAGGTAAGAAAGCATTAACTTGAAAATAAATTTGAAAAAAGAATTAAGTCCATAGTGGATTTGAACCTGGTTCTCCTGCATGACAGGTCAGTATGCTACCACTACACCAAGTGATTTACAATACAGATGATGAAAATCTTGGGTCATAAAGTTATTGATGTATATTGAAATAAAAATAGTTCTGAAGTGAACAGATATCGGAAAATTCACTAATTCCATAGTTGGATAAAATAAAGTATGTTTATTCAATGGTAAACTTTCCATATCAATGACTATACATTGTATATTGTGATAGGTTACCCTCAACAGGTTAACTGTTTTGTACAGTGAATGACTATAGGAATCTGATGAGTGGATTGCAGGCTGCGTACTTTTCATGCAAGGCCTATTCTGTAGTGGCTAATCATGGTAATTACTATGCATGAACTACAGTATGCTTTTACTACTTGGTGTCACACCACAGTTATGCAAAGCTTGTGACTTTCACCTTGTAAAATCTGGCTTCTGGAGGTGGACAATAGCTTCTTAAGCAGATTTTAAGAACAATGATTTTTAAAAACTATTACAGTTACAACATTAACCTCTTGTTTTAACAACACATTATAGTACCACAACTTTGGTAACATAGAAAAGTAAGTTCTTTTTCATTGTTTTGTCTTTTTTACTCTGTTACAGTAGGTAGGTAAGTTGAACAGTATATCAGCACAATACTGGTTATATAGTGCCAATTAAAAGTTATAATTGTAAATTTTAAAAAGTGCAAAAGTTGAAAAAGGCTCCAACATTTAGTTGACAAGATCACTTTTGTCTGAACTTATTTTCAGTACAGTGGTCCCCCTCTTATAAGGCCACCCCTTCTGCAGTATGAAAGTGGCCTTATAAGAAGAATGGTCTTTCTAGAGGGGGATCACACAGATGTGAGTAAGTACATATAAAGTATGAAAGGTGTAACTAATTTTTAAATATTGAATATTTTCATTTAAAATCACAGGAATATTATCATGTTATGGACTTAATGTGATAAAACAAACATCAATGTTATTTTAAAACAATTATGAATAATCATCAATTGTGGTGCAAAACCACTTCAGTAAAAAAAATCTAGGCACAAACATATGGCTGTAACTATTCCCTGTAGGTCCATCGATTCCGTTTTCCCACTCATTGCAGTTGAATGTATATTGATGATGTTTATTTGAATCTTTCTGACATCAAATTTCTCAGTAGTGATCAAAGGACTCTCCCTCTTTTCTTTTTAGTCGAATTGCTTTCACTTTTCATTTTAAACTGAGAATGTCTGATGACATTTTGCACTTTTTGCAACAAATTATTCCTTCATTGGCAATTTGTAGTTATCATACGCAATGCCCAGTGTTTACAAAATAAGTGAGCTTGTTACGTGATCAATTTTTTCTTTTCCCCAGTCTGGTACCCGGTTAAGTACATTTTGTAATCTTGAGAGGGAAGCCGCAAAGGCTAACATACCATTTTACTATCTGGTGACTGGATGTCATGCTGAATTGAGCTGAAAATACTGTGCGTTTCAGCTGTTAGCTTTTGTCATCTTGATATTATCGGTGGTGATAATAGTCAGTTATTATCAAAGTAACAAAACCTAACAACTAAGGAACACAAAGCAGTAAGGATAATTGGATTACTTACCTCTTTGTATGGATTAAAGTTACTTTATCAGCATGTTGGAACAAATGTCAATGTGTGGAGTTGAGAAATCAACAAATATTATAGTGAGATTTTTGTGTGTAAACAACCATTATGTGGGCACTCGACAATTTTTGCACTAATATGCCAGCTGCTGGCTGTGTTAGAGGGGTGGCCTTCCTTGAGGGGTACTTTTGAACACAAACTTAAACAATTTAAGTGCATGTTTTCCACGTCTACAATAGCAGTACATGATATTTTGTTACACCTTACTGAAATTTATCAGACTTGTGGAAAAAATATCAAATACCTTACTGGTCTCTTTAGGAATGGCAGGTGAACTACCTCCTCAGAAGAAAGAGGGATCAAGTCACCAGACAGACCTTAGAGTCCTGGTATGGGGCTTTCTGCTCGGTGTGCTTCTGGTACCACATCACTGTCCAGACAAGACATATCCTGGGCAGGTTCTGTGTCCTTGCTGACTTGTTATTGAGGCAAGGTCAGACTCTTCACACTGAGTGGTCTCTACATCCATCAATTTTCATTGTATTTGCACCCAAAAGGGTCATTCATTGATAGATCTCTTTGCAGCTAGATGAAAGCACAAGCTGACCACTTATGTTTCACTAGTTCTGGATCCAGATGCCTGGACAGTGGACTCTGTTGGTCAGTTTGGAAGGGATTTGGGGATACAGCTTCCCACCAAAGACCTGCAAAGTGGTTCTGATAGCTCCTCATAAATGGGACAAAACCTGGGTCAACAATCTACTTGATCTAGCTGTAGATGTTACCAGGAAAATCTCACTGATGCCCAACCTTTGACTTGGAAAACATCGAGAGCATTCATGGGGCCTGACAGCAACTCTTTCCTCCTGTGAAGGCAGGGAAGCACAACATAATTCCTAAAACCTTGGCCGCTTGGCACAAGTGGGTGCTTGATCAACATACTCTGACATCTCACTGGATCAAATACATCTCATTAGAATATCTGCTTATGACATTAGAGCCATCTCTATAAACCATGCAGTACTAAAAAAAATTGAATAGCCTGACACCCAGGGCCCCATTCAATTCCACATGTGGCCCCTCAAGTATTCTAAGTAACTTGCCCATCAGGCTTGTCAAATAAATAAAAAACAAGACTAGATCTACACAACATGTTTATCTTAAACTTCAGAAAGATACTTGTAACCTGATTAATATTTTGCCCCTGTTTGTATGTCTCTCACTCATAGGAATATTGTCTGCACACTTGTGTTCAAAACTTTAACATTGTGTGCAAAGCAAAGCATGTGACCTATGAAGAGGGGAAGAATACTATATCTGTTTGTCATATTTCATTGGTTATGTATAATTAGTGCTCATTTGTCATTCATGAATAATAATGAACTGCTATGGCATTTCACATCTTATTGACACTTATTCCCTGGTTCAGTGGATGTGTATTGGTTCCTGAATGACTGTGTGACAGTTAAGCTAACCAAGGAGATTAGTGACTTATCAAGGCACCCATGACCATGTTTTATGATTAGAACAACAGTTGTCATTATTTTAATCCATTTGGTTCACAAAAGTGCTGCCTGCTGATTCAGTTGACTTCTGGCATGGGTAGACCCCTATCTTCTGTAATTCTTATGGTTCTGCTGTACTGGGACATTATGTAACTATGCTGTTGCTTTCAAAAGGTGAAATTAATCCTGATGGAAATTAAGAAAAAAACGAATGAACCATAGCACTCTGATTTTGCACTTTTAAACCTTCAATTGGACATCATGTGAAGATTTTTGAAGTATTCATGTCATACCATAAATTTACTGGTACTCGAGTCCTAGAGCACAGCATAAAGAATGGGAATAGACACTTTTGTAATAAAAGAAATTGGAGTCCAGACAACAGTAGTTTATTTAAAGCCACTTGACCCAGGTCTGTGTCTGAAAAAGAATTTCTTTGAGCACTGCCTCACTTTCGAATGCAACAGTTCAGTTTGATACATTGTTGAGGCTGTTGGGTAGCATATGCAGTCAACCTTTACAGGTTTCTACCTTCATGATCTACCGTTGTAGAGAAGGGAACTGAATCTGGTGGGTACACAGGCAGCTGCCTAAGTGATCACCAGACCCTATAAGATAAGATAAGAATTCTTTATTTCAGACTGCATGGTCCATACATCTAAATTAAAATATACAATAAAATAGAATATAAAATATAGAAGTATTTTAAGACATAGAAGTTCATAGGTGCCTTATGTGCAAATATACATACCCATCTACAACTACAGAATGTGTTTGTCATTGTTAGGAATAAAATCATGTGAGACATTTAAATAGTAATTTGTTCCATCTATCTATAATCTGAGAACTTAAATGAATATCATAGTTCCACAACGATTTCAAGATACAGTTTTTACTATTTGATATTCGTGTCATCATTGAAAACACATACTTTCTCATTAATTCTTCAAAACTAAATACATTATAGTTTACAAACATGGTAGAGGCACTATTCCATCTTGGAAGGCTTAGTAGTAAACGAAGACTATTATTATAGCCAATAACTAGTTTTCTTTTCATACATTCACTAAAGTTTGTCCACAGAGGAGCACAGTACATTGTGCAACAATAAGATTTGAATAATCTAATCTTGATATTCAAAGAACAATTTCTAAATTTACGTAAAAGCTTGTTTGTTCTAGTACACAGAAATCTGTAATGTCTCATCATATCTTCATCATCTGACCGGTTGGATTTTAGCATATGACCCAAATACGTATAACTGTCGACATGTGCAAGAGCATGGCCGTTAAGAATTACAGAGGGAGGAGATGGTAATTTGAAAGCAGTTGACTGAAAAACCATGCAGACCGATTTTTGTGTATTATATATGATATCATTCTCAAATGCGTAATGTTCACATATCTTTAATAACTTCCTTAACCCTGTGATAGAAGGACTTATCAATGACATATCATCAGCAAAACTAAAATTGTTAAGAAATGACGCATTTAGTGTCAAATGTATCCCGTGACACTGTCCCAGCTTACGATTTAAATCGTCTATGTAACAAAGGCGCAAGAACACCTCCCTGCCTCACCCCATTGGTTACATGAAAGGAATTGGATACTGCACTTCCCCAACGCACATAGTAAAATTGTTTGCCATACCAGTTAACTAGAGTATGAACAATGTAAACGGGTATTTGATTGTCGAGCAACTTTTTAAACAGCATCCAATGATTAATCCGATTTACGGCAGCACAAGCTTATCATGGGAGTCAGGTTTATGGCTTTTGCTGTATTGCCCCGAAATTTTCTTTGGTAAGGAAACACCACTCATTTCACACATTTCTCAGAGAAACATAATTTACAAGAAAAATGACCTTTTTTTTAACTCTTTTACTTTTTTGGGATGGAATTTGCCAGGAAAACTAAAATATGTGAATAACAGCTTCTAGTTAATATAGCCTTCCATTGATTACTACAACCCAAGCTTCCAACAAAATGGCATACAAATTTAACAGTAAACCATTTGACTTTTGAGGATACAAGCAATTTAAAATTATCCAGTATGCAACAATGACATTTTCCATGGAAGAAATATATCAAATGTATCAACTGATTAAAATTGATGGTTGATTGGTTATAATGAACCATTCATCGATCTTTAACTTTCAGTCCATTCCCATCACTAGATAGTGTATACTATGCTACACATCCTGAAAATATTCTAAATTATATTTACATTTTTGGAACTTTTAATTGGCACTATATAGACAGGATTGTGCTGAGGTGCTGTTAAACATTATACAATGAAACTCCTCAAAACCGAAACCTCAGTATACCAAAATCCCCTCAAGACCGATTTTTTTTTATAGTCTCGAATTTTTCCTTCTTTAATATCATCATTTTTTTTCCCCAGTAAACCGAAACCTCTCAACTCCGAATACCAAAACAAAATTGTATCCCAAATTTCAATTTTACGCTTTAAAAAACCCCGTAAAACAGAAACTTAATTCAAACTTGTAAATATATTTTAGCTGCAAAATTCCTGACACATGCTGGAACAGATTAATTACAGTTAGCAAGTACTGTAGTGGGCAGATCTGTAAGACAAAGACCCGGAAAATGTCCCAGGGGGACGCGAGGTTAAAACAATACTTGACACGTGCGGCGATACAGATTAGGGCTGACAATAGGCTAATCTGAAGTCTTTGCACCATACAAAAGAGCCAGCTTTTAAGACGAATTATTATTAACTAAATGCTTGTAGGTAAGCCATTTAAGAAAGGCTGTTCATCTGCTTATTATCTAATTGTGATTGATGCTATTCATTTGTATATTTTGATCAATAGAACATTGTTTGCTAGTTTGTTTAATTAAATATCAGGGCTTTATTAACGATGTGTGTGGCCTTACTTTTGATGCTTTGCCGATGGAGAGTGACAAAGCAGTATTCTAAATGCCAGATTCACTTGATGACATACCCTGAAGATTTAGATCTTATACACAGATTAAAAAACTTCGCGATTGCTAAGGATGAGCGTTATTTGGCTACAGCACACGAAATGAAGTTATTACCATAAGCCACATTAGTTAAAGAAAGATGTAAGAAAAAAAAGACAGTGCTCCATGCCTTCCTCAAGCCAGGCTCATGAGCTGTGAACATTATACAGAGTATTCAAACATTGTGGAGTATCATTCATAATTCAAATGGACTTGTTGTAAAGTTATAAAAGTATCTCATTGCTCAGATGTTTCTTGTGACGAGGACTGTACTTATATGTGTAACAACTGTATTTATTTATGTGATAGGATGTGATTTTTGGAAAGAACGTATATTGTTCAGCTAATTCTTCATTAAACATATCTATCTGAAAAGAAAGAAAAAAACATCTTAAATGTGTGCCCTCTTACACACACAGATACTGATACTTTCATAATTACATTCTCTCTGTCTCTCTCGTCACATAAGCGCTTAGAAAAAAACTTTTTCACATCTGCAAAAACCTTAGTAAACTAAAAACTTCTCAAAACTCACCAAAAATTGGGTCCCGCAGGTTTTCGGTTTTGAGGGGTTTCGCTGTACATGATAAATTATTTTTAGAAGTAAGAAAGTTGCCTCGAAGTCTTTGTTGTAAAAGTTACTCATTTATTAATGATTACTTTTGCAAAGAGGATCTATTTTATTTTGACAATTCTGTTTATTTTCAGTCAGTAAAGAAGGATAAAATACCTGGTGAAGAAGGGTTCCTGACCAACAAGTCAATTCTGGACTTCTTCAAGGCTTCTCCTAAAGGCATTGAAGAAGGTAGAACCAACCCATTGTGTAATCAGCCTAGCACTAAAGAAAATGGTCAAATTGAAAATATTGAAGTCGAGGTAGAGCAAGAACACTTTTTGCATACTGCCAGAAAAAAGAGAAAAGTTGATGATATAGATGAAGATATAACAGAGAGTGAAGTGGAAAAGAAAACACCCCTAAAGGAAGGGAAAGATGAAAGAGGCAAGAAACAAAAATTGACAAAGAATGATGGAAAAGTGGACCACTTTGATGACAAAAAATCTGAGCTTGGTGTAGAATCCATCCAGCAAGAAACAATAATTTTGAATGAGACTGATGACAGATCAAAAGGAAGTGAGGATTCAATAATTTGTTTATCAGACTCTAGTTTTAATGATACTTTGGATGCAGCTGCTAAGCACAGTCAAGTTTCAGTTTATGGTCCTAAAATAGAAACTGTGAAAGTGCTGCAAGGTTTGGAGAGTTCCAATGAATTACACATAAAGGAAGGTAAGAGTAATTTTAACTCTGAAGAAGAACAAGATGAGGACAGAGTGATTGACCTCAGTAACTCAGATATCAGTCTTCCAGATTGCAGAGGGGAAAATGGAGATCAGTTGGTTTTAATATCATCAACACCTGTTCGACATAGGAAAACTGATTCTGTTTCCATAGGATCAAGTAAGAAAAATCTGAAAGGCAAGGATATGTTAAATCTCTTGAAAGAGATACAGAAGGATGGAGAGAATGAGAAAAGTAAAGGGAAGAAAAAGAAACAGAACAAAAACTCTGCAAGTTGTTCAGAGAATTCTGCTACAAATTGGGAACCTTCTACAGAGATGTTGACTGAAGAATCTACGTCTGACAGCTGGAAGCATGAGAATAAAGAACATGCATCCAATTCCAAAAACAGCACTGCTGAACACACAGTAAGCATGAAAAACACAGGTAGGGACAAAATGAAAACTGTTGATGATGAAGTAGTAAATATTGAAGAAGGGAATGTGATGCAGCTCTCGTTTAGTGAGTATTTGGATAGTATCAGCTGCAAACAGTCTGGCACAGATCAGGACTTAAGACAGGGGCAGGATGAAGATAGTAATTCTACATTATTAACAAAGACCAACATCATGGAAAACAAGAAAACTACTAAGAATTCAACTTCAGAAACAAATGAGACTGAAACAAGCATAATGCTGGAGAAGGACAATGACAAAAAGAATCCCAGTTCAAAAACTGGACATGTAGGCATTGCTAAATTTTTCACAAAGTCATCAACACCTTTCAAAAGGAATGAAGAGGTTAATAGTTTGACCGTGGAGGCCGTTGTACATCCTGAACCCTCTCCACCAAAGAGAGAGGTGGCAAGCATTGATCAAACATCTTATCATAAGGGCAGTGGGAAAACTGATGAAACTATGCTACTGAAAAGGGATGGTACGAGAGGGAGAAGAAGACAAAAAGATGATAGAATTGAATTTTTGAGTACAGAGATTATTAGTAATGATGAAATTGATCCAGATAAAAAGACAGTGGATTTGGACAAATCTCATTCAGATGATATTAGAGCACAAGATAAAACTGAAAATACAGATAATACAACAAAGATTAAAGAGAAAGAGGATTCTTTAACAGAGAATTTGTCTGAGGCACAAAAGGAGGAAAATGAAAGAAAAATTACTTTCTTGAAAAGTTCTCCCAAGCCTTCTATACCAGAAAAGACATCTCAACCAACATTGTGCTTTGGCAAATCAGGATTAACACTCACAAAACCAAGTAGCACTCATACCACACGGGTAAGAAAGTCACATGACAATGAGGAAGAGACAGAAAAAGACAGGAAAGCAGAAATGGGAACAGACAAAACAAGAGATATGACCCCAGCAAAGAAAGGTAAAAGTGAAAACCTGTCTTCTAACAAAAGGAAAAAACCTGAAGGAAAGACTTCCTCCAGTAAAGATGAAGGTCATGAAAAAGCCCATGGTAACAAAAAAGGAGTGGAAAGTGAAACTGATACTAATGATAATCAAGATGAGGAAAACCTAGCTCAAAGCAATAAAGTCTTCAAGAAAGACAAGACTGGCATCATATCTAAGATGAGCACACCTGGAAGGCCTGGGAGAGGAAGGAAACCTTCATCAACGAAATGTGATAAAAATACTGACAGTTTAATAGAAACATCTAATGTAAAAATAGTAGATGTTAAAGCTAGTACACCAAGAAGGTCCAGGAGAGGCAGGAAACCGCTGACAGCAAAAGATGATGACAGTATTGATGATGTGGCAGAAGTTGCTGATGTAGAAACCATGGATGTTGAAATGGCAGAGTGTGAACAGGGTACCTCCATAAGTAAACCCAATAATCTAGACACCTCGCGTGTGACAGAAGATGAGATTAGTGAGAGGCGACAATCTTTACGAAAAAGGTACATGGTGACTGGGTTTCAAATGGATGAGGAAAAGAAAACTCCAATCAAGATTAAACTTAAAAGGTATTTTTCATTCAGTTGTGCTTGTGTGATTCAAAATATTACATTGATACATATCTGTTTAGTGGCTTTAAGAAATTTTCTGTTTTTTGTATTGATACTGCTAAAGGTAACATTTTTAGGGCCCTGCATCGAGATGTGGGAACCCTTTAGTAATCACCTTTCCCTCTGTCTGTCGATGTGTTCACATTTCTTGTTACCAGCATAGCTTTGCAACCTTTTCACATAGTTGGATGCCATTTGGTATGTGAATTGTCTATTACATGTAGATGTACCTTGTAAAAGTTTCATCATTTCAGGTCCAATTTTGACAGAGTTATTGCTCTTTTGTCTTCAGGATTACATCACTAACCATTGTAACCAGCATTGTTCAGGAACCATTCAACATATTTGGATACAATTTGGAGTATATATTATCGCAGAGTCTCTTAGCATTTTATGGGTTTTGTCTCATCAACTTCAGTTTGAATAGAATTATAGCCCTTGATATTTAACTTCTTATCTTCACATGTGATGTTGCTTGTAACCAGCACAGACCAATGTCAAAAATCGATGTAGGACATTGTGCATTGTACATCAATTTCCCACAACTACTCAATCTTCAAATCAACTTACTATGTCAGTCAACCTTGCCAATTGGCTGACATGACATCATTGCGCCCACCAAGGCAATTTCAAAGGTTTTTTTTCTTCTTTTATCTAAAGCATGACACTTGACATTCCTTTAACGAATGTGAGTACTATGGTAACAATCCCGATATATTTATTGTGTAAGAGGAAAACAACAGTTTGACTTTAGTATGAAAATATAAAATGCAGCGGAGTAAGAGAGTGAGAGCACACTTCACCTGTTTTTGCAAGCAATGTTGCTATTTCTGCATTGAAAAACTCCAAAGGTCAGGTGTAATTTGGGGTAAAACAGTCTCTATTTAGATGGAATTTAGACAATGTTACATTAAAAATTATGTGGATATTAGGAATGTTATAAAAAAAGTTTGTCTAATGTAAATTGAGACCAAATTCTTGCATTTTTAGTGAATAAATAATTTTCGGACAAATTTTAACCAGTTGGGCTTAGCTTAATTTTACCGTGAATGACCTTCGGCCTTGTGCAAAGGGACGTCACTCGCAGTGACTCTGCTATATAGAAATATTGGGGTTCTCCACCCCTGCCCTCAGTGCCGTCACCTCTGCCCTCTTACAGGCCTAGAATTTAACATAACAGTTTCTTTATAGCCAGAAGGACTACTAGTTTGAGAAATGTACTAATCATGCTGAATCTTCACCTCATCTTCACTAGTCCTTCCCACAAAACAATGTCAGACACATATCAAGATTTACTAGTCTTACAGGAAATGTATTAGCCTTAGGCTAGCAGACTACCACTGATTTTGAGCCCTGGTCTTAGCCCCTATCCTTTGTCCTTCTAGAGTCCTCCCCTCTATCTCTCCAGATAACCATAATACCCACATAAAACTTATTTTCTAATTATTCCACTTTTCTGTTTATTTAATTTACAATAAACATGAATGTGCTTTTGTCTCTTTCTATTTTCTAAACAATTAACTTCGAAATTTCACCATTAGCATCAAATCCTTTTATTGCATAAAAAGTACCCCTTTGTTCCAAAAAGTGTCTTTCTCTAAAACTGCCCCACTGCCCCTGACCTCTAACAGATTCCTATCTGAAACACTGACTTGTATCTGGCTTCGGAGAAAGTATTCATTGATGTTTTTAAAAACACAAAATACTTGCAAATGATAGGGGAAGTTTATTTGAATGTACATGGCAGTTGAAGGGTAGAAAAATCCATTACCCGGGAGCCCAGGAAAACTAAAAATGAATGCCATGCAACCTTTTTTACCAATGTGAATATTTTTTAAAAATGATTATTTAAAAACATATAATGGAATTTTGTATATTTTCTAGCAACAAACATTTGATCAGTACATTGTACCTCAGGGTACCTACAGCAGGATGCTCAGATTTTCTCCAATTAATTCTGTAGCTAAGAATCAGCTACCTTCAGTAGCTTCATTTCCTATTGAGACTCCCAGTCTCATTCGTATCTGTGCTGGGGACTATCAAGATAGCCTCCTTTGCCCAGTTAGTGCCTTAAGGTTTTATTTGGCTCCTTCTAAAGGGAGAAGGAATGGTCAGAAGCATCGCTTCCTAGCTACTAAGGGTTCCTCTGATAATTCGGCATCCACTATTTCAAAGTGCATTGTCCTCACTATCGAGAGAGTTTATCAGTCCCTCACTGAGAGGTACCTTTCTTTCTTGAGAATTAAAGCTCACGAAGAGATGGCTATTGATACATTTGTGGCCTATTTGAATCACTCCTCTTAGGATGATGTTATAAGAGCCACCTTCTGGCATTCTCACACTACCTTCTCCTTCTTTTACCTATGATCTTTGGCGCATCAGAATGAAGGCATATTTTTGTTGGGTCCGATAGTGATGGCACAATATGTGACCCAACCTTCTGCCAGCTGACAGTAGTGAACACTCCTATTGTAAGGGTGAGTACAATGGTTTTCTATACCAGATTTGTTGAGGCCATCTCAACCTCCCTCCTAACTGGTAAATCCAGCAATGCAGTAGTAGTGGCTAATGTACTACTGCTATTAAAATGTATTTTTTTGGGGGGGGATAATTTTAATTATGTAATACTTACCTGCTGCTATTGCAAATATTCCCTCCTCTTGCCCCGCTCTGATGTCCTGTACTCTAGGTCCAGGTCAAAAGAGGATGATATTCCATAGGTTGACTGTGACTAAGGAGTCTGACTGGGATCATGTTCTTTTCAATTCTGGCCCTTCAGTACTAATTGGAGGAGGGAATAATTAGCTTGGACTTGGTACTAGAGTCCCAGAAAAGGAAAGCAAGGCAATAGTAACGGTAAGTATTACATAATTAAAATTAGTTTAACCCCAACAAAACTACAGGTTTGCAATTGTACAACCTTTCCAAGAGCAGTTGGGAAAATATTTTCATCATTTTTGTGTAAAGTTTGCATCAGGTTCCTGTGTAAAAAAAAAAACAAGTTATCTTCTGTTGTGACATGTTATGGACTGGCAACAAGAAGGCAGAATTGGCAGAATTTATCGATAATTGATGCATACTAGATTTTGAGAAATGCTGAACTTTGGCAATTGTTAAGGATAGAAATGCACACATTTTTTTTTAAAGTGTGAATCTGCATCAAGTCTGTTTTTTGGTTTGGTTTGATGTTTTACAGAACATTAATACAAGTAGGTTATTTAGTACAGAGGCAGTTGGAGTTAACAGCCTTGCCCATGGACACACCATTGCAGCTGACCCAGTCTGGTCCAATGGTAGGATTCGAACCCTGACCCTTTCGGTTGCAAGTCTGGCATGCTAACCACTGAGACACCATGGCTTCCAGTATCAGCTTGGTTCAGGGACAAGTAATAAAGTTTTCCTTGGCACAGCGAATTTTTACACAGTCAGGACTACAAAATGAGTGGCTTTCCTGAGCCATGCATTGTCAGACTGAGCTTTGTTAATGTAAAAGATTGTTACAGGTCTCATTACACTCAAGGTAAATCAACTGTGCTATTTGTGTGTGCCGATTTTTAGGCCAGGGGAGTGGGGGGAATTAAATTTAGTGGGGATCTGGACAATCGTGTATCTTTGTAAAAACCCTGTTCAACATGGACTGTTCTTATGGCAGGCACAATATGTTAACAGCATTAGACTATAATGTAGATGCTTAAAATTCTTGTACATAATTTGAATGCATTTAACAATTTCTTTATGTTTTTGTAGTGAATTTGTTGCTGCAAAATATGCTAATATGCTGTTTATCAAGGGCTCTGGTTCTATGCTGATGATTATATTGAAAAAGTGTGAAAAATGACTGGTTCTATGCTGTTGATTATATTGAAAAAGTGTGAAAAATGACAGGTTCTATGCTGATGATTATATAAAAAAAAGTGTGAAAAATGACTGGTTCGATGCTGATGATTATATTGAAAAAGTGTGCAAAATTACTGGTTCTATGCTGATGATTATATTAAAAAAGTGTGAAAAATGACTTACTTGTTTAAATGATTTTTTTAAGCAGATATGCCAAAAGCAGCAGCAGTGGAGAGGACAGTGTGTTTACTCCTAACTCAGCAAAAAGAGGAATCAAGACCAAGGTGAATATACTTTATAAGTGTAACAATGTAAAGTTTGTTGTTTATAATAGGTTCAAAATAGCTGATGCTCACACGTGTTCCACTTCCTCCTTTTTGCCTTAAAAAGATCTATTCCCAAAGTTCATCGAGACAGTAACTTTCAGGGCTTGAAATTAACAATAGCAGGCTTGCAGTTTGCTTGTTGAAATCTCGATCTGCCTGGCATTTACTGATGGACAAATTCAAGGGCTAGAATTTAACTTTACTACTTTCATTTCTTTGAGAATGCAGAATAACAAGACTTGCAAATACTATTGTCAACAATTTTTTTCAATGTTTTTTGTCTATAGTGTGATATCTTTAGTCCAGAAATGTTAAAATTAAAAAGAAACTACCTTTTATTTTAGTTTCACTTGTAACTTTTTCAAGATCAAAATGTTACATGTGCAGCTGATTTTTGTTTTCTTGTTCATGATTAAAGTCTGATTACACATGGCCAAGTTCTTATGTTTTGACCTTGAAAGTTATTAGAAATAAAAGAATAATGTTAAACGTCTCCAATCTGGAATTCTCTATAAACCGACCATTCTGGTTTAGAACAGATTTTGTCTTGTATATTCATTGTTGTAAAAACCTCTACAAACCAGAACCTCCGAATGAATTCTAGATACTGGAGACATTTTCTGAACCATACTTGAAAATTTTATGTATACCTACCTCCAAAAACCGGATGTGTTTACCTTGCTAGCTGTAAAAATCACATGCTGTGAGAAGTGTCAACCTGTTAATCCGATAATTGCTGTGAGAAGTGTCAACCTGTTAATCTGGTAATTGCTGTGAGAAATGTCAACCTGTTAATCCGGTGATTGACTTTTAATGCAAAATGTGTTGTATTAATTTGGGTGTAACGGTTAAGTATTTGCACACGAGTGATCTGTCAAATGGAGCTTTGGAACTTTTGAGATCATTTATTTCATACCTGTATTAAATAATACAGGTATGAAATAAATGATCTCAAAGTCAATTTGTTTATGAATAAAAACCTTCACAATAGGTGTATTAAACAAGCAATGACATATGTGCTATTAAACTCCATTGCTTTCAAGTTACAAAGATCCAACAAAATTGTTCAGATTCAATCATGATTACTTGCAATTATTCTAAAATTCCTTTTTTGCAAAGAACTCCAGTATACATGTACAGTATGAATGTAAAGAAAGTTGCTATCAGGTCATTTAACAAGTTTGCTTCGTACACTAACACTATTTGCATATTCACTGAAAATCATGTTGAAGCCACCATCCAAGTGAGGATGTGTTGCATTGTCTCTTAAAGATAAAGCAGTGGGAAGCAGTTGCTAAGCCTTCCCAAAGAGAACTTGGGATAATTTTCATTGTCGAAAGATCTAGTCTCTGCCATTCTAAAATGAAAATCTGAATACGTCACAGAGTACAAGAACAATGTATGTAGCACCATATTTAGGGTCAGCACATAATGCAATTTGAAAAACTAAATGAACTTTTTTATGACTGGTTTTGATAAGCATGATCAAGGCAGTTCCTATTTCAGGTCGAATTATTGCATATGCAACTGGCGGACCAAGGTGTGGTCTGTGCTTTCAAAGCTTGTTACAGGAACTTGCTGATAAAATCGCTCAGCACCAAAATTTATGGTGTAAGCTGTGTTAGTGAGTTGTGCAGATCTATCATAGTGCTGGATGCAGTTCACTGGATTGACCAGTTGTGGCAGCAAATGAATCCTCAAACAATTCAGATATGTTTCTATGTTACCAGATTTAGTACTGAATGTGATGAGGATGATGGCATACCGTTGTCACATTTGATACAGAGAGAGGTGGATGCTGATGATGACACCAATGATATTCCATTGTTGGATTTAGTAAGGAGAGTAAGGTCAGAGTTCAGTGCATGTGATGTTATAGATATTGACATAAGTGAACCTGCGGAAGATAATTCCAATGAATGGGTGGCTGCATTGGTGGAATCTTATCATAGTGGTAATGTTGTAAGTACATGTGTTGAAAATCCTGAGAGTGAGAATTATGAAAATGTAATTGAAAATCTTACAGGAAGTCATGTCTCACCAGGAAGTGTTAAGTCTCATTCAGCATCTTAAGAACTTCGCAGTTCATAAGATGATCATTATCTCAGCATGCAAAAGTTAGAAATAATGATGGAGAGTACCATAGTTTAACAGTGTGGTCAGTGAAAACAGACAACGCTTGATCATTATTTCTCAAGACAGTTACTTGTGTCAGTGCATTCTTAAATAAGTCATACATGTAAGACTAAGCTCTGTGTATCTTGATTAGTGTTGTGTGTGTTGTTATATTTACTGTACAATATAGATACAAACAATTTCTGAATAAGTTATACTATTGATGTATATGTGTAACTGCTTTAATTTTGTGCACTTTGGTTTTTTTTTAATTATATGATATGCTGCTTTGTAATAAATAAAATATAAAAATTGCAACAATATTAATTCATTGTAATAAACAAAATATAAAATTGCAACAATATTAATTCCTTTGTAATAAATAAAAATATAAAATTGCAACAATATTAATTCCTTCTTTGTAATAAATAAAAATATAAAATTGCAACAATATTAATTCCTTCTTAATAACATGCCCTCATAGTATAGACATTGATTCAAAAAGACACAGGAAAGCCCCCTCCTCCTTTGGCACTTTTGAAAACCGAACTCTGAAAACCGGACATTTCCATTGGTCCTTTGAGTGTCTGGTTTGAAGACATTTCACTCTAAAGCATTTCACTGGCTTGCATTTTGAGTAATGTTTGCGCTTCGATCAACCATATTTTTTTCCAGGAGGTGGTCACAGATATCTGAGATTGTTCAAGTCTTAAGAAGAGAGAAAGTACCAGATTTTACCTGAAGTCAAATATGCAAGAGAAATCTTTCCATATTTGATTAATGAAATGTTTTGGAATGCAAATGAGATACTACTGCACCTTGAAAATGTAACGGTTGTACCCTGGTACTCTGTACATTATCTATAGGTAATTTGCTACACTAAAGGGCTATACATTAAGCAGCTGATCTCATGGAAAAGGAATCAATGTCACAACAAACTTTGTTGTACATTTCAGAAACTATCCATGTTTTCACAAATACATACAAAAAGGAGGTTTACTAATGATTTACAGTACATCATTGGAAAATTCAGCACTTGCAAAAAGAAAAAGAAAACCTAAAATTTCAACTCACATTTTCCACAGTTAACTAGCATTTTGCAAGTGTTAAATTTTAGCCCTGAAATTATGCACTGGCAACTTATGCTAGGTCCAATTATGTAATGTTGTTGGAAGTATAAATTATATTGTGGTAAATATTATATTGAAAGAGAAACAGATTGTGACCTTGCAAGACAAAAACTATGTTCATGCACCTTTACAGCTGACAGAACATGTCTTATAGGTTCATGTAGTGCATTGCATGACAAATTTAACTTGTACTCAAAAATGATACAATAGGACCTGAGATCGTGCTATGTCCCGAACTGTGCTATAACCCGAACTGTGCTATAACCAACCTAGACAAAACCAAATCATTTAGCTGAGGAAAAACAGAGATTGCACATATAATATTTTACTTTATTCAGAGAACCATGCATTGGTACATTTATATGTACATGTCTATTGTATAGCATGAATAGTTAAGGTTCAACACTTGTACTCACCAACCGATCTCATGGCATCCGTAGGAGTGAGTCCATAATAATTCCATCGAAAATATGCACACAGAAGTATAATATCATTGTCTGATACAGTTCTGAAATCCTACATCGTCATCTAGTCATTGTAAATCGTCGTAGTCTAGTCATCGTAAATCACGTCCGACTCCGATTCCTCAGCTTTACTGTCATATGCGGGTGCTTATGCAGAGACTGAGCTTGGGCTCTGCAAGTAACACTTTGATCATAAAGTCAGAAATCTATTAAAGGATGCAACTGGACCTGTGTCAATTGTGCGGCAAGATCACAGGGAGTTCAAATAACCACCCTCTGTTACTTGGCACTGAGCAAGTATCAAACTTGCGGCTTGATCAAAGGGTTGTCATGTGGGAAAACAAAGTGTGGTGCTTTTACAAGCTACGGGATTAAGGTCAAAGTATATGCACAGGAAGTTGTAGAACTCTACTTGAAAGCAAAGTGAGTGCTTTTACAAGCCAGAGGCTTATCGGCCCACATGCACTGGCAGATAACTTGGGAAATGTCACTTAGGAATTAAATCTGACTTGTGGAAACACCGGACTTAATCCTGTCCATGGCTTCAAGCTTCTTTTTAACAGTAAAAGCTTTACGTTTCCGTCTACTGTTATCCATTGTAAATAACTAATAATTAAAACTATGACACCTATTTGTTTGAACGACTACAGCAAGAATAATTGTTAATCAACAATGGGGTCATTTTTATAGGGAATTGACAATATTATTCACTGGTCAACTGATTGCGTGGCGATTGTCTAATAACACTGCCAAGCCATGTGTGCGCGTTGGCGGCTTTCATTTTTTTTATGTTTTATAAATCATATTGCCGCATGGTTTGAACAACCTTTAGCTTTGAGATTGACTTTGATGATTTTCAATTACTTAAATTAATTGATTTATAAATTCAGGTGCGAATTTTTTTATCAATCACCGCATTGTTTGGTGCTTGGCTGTGTATGCAGTTGAATGAGCAAACATATGTCGGCTATTGTTTGAGCAGCGATTGTACACAGAATGTATTGAAGACAAACACAAAGAGGACTTGATGACTTTATTGTTCATGTATCAATAATAATAAGATTAACACTTATCAGCTTTAAAATGAGCTGACATATCTCAAAAATAAACTAAAATCAAAGTGAAGTGATTGACTACTGACACATTTGAAATGAACATTCACAAATAGAAATGTTCAGCATCTTTATTCATATAATAAAAGATGCAATCATAGGACACATTTTCTTCAAGAATACAATACAGCTTGCCAAATTATTAAATCAAAGTCTTATCTATTTTGGCACAAAACTTTGCAGTAGTTCAAGAAATTGGCGAAATTATTGTAAAATTTCGGTAGCCACGCTACGATCGTATTATATCCGAAATCATACACGATCTCTTCCCCCAAAATGATAATTAATTTTTTACACATTATTTTTCGGACTTTGGAGAAAAAAATTTTTTGTTCATGTACGAAAAAATAGATGAAATTTCGGGAGCCATGCCACGATCGTGTTATATCCGAATTTGTTCTATAACGAAGCGTGCTATAGCGGGGTCCTACTGTAATGTTGAGGATGGAATTTCACAGAGGAATAAGAGAGTTAAGAAAATGTACAGATTAGATTAAAAACAAAAAAGTTTAAAATGCACTTAGATTAATAAAGAAACCGATAGATTCTGGGGTCTAAAGGATAGCAGTCACAGTCGTGGTAAGTCTAATAAGAAAATAATAGTTACTGCACAGTAAGTTCAGTTCAAGACCACATACCTTGACCAAAGGTCAAGGTCATTGAGATCCATTTTTCAGTAATCTTCAGTCAACCTTGTCCTGTTAGTGTCTCCATAGAGGACAGGTGTATAATGTGCCAGTGTCCTTTTAGTATTTACATAGAGGACAGGTGTATAATGTGCCATTGTCCTGTTAGTGTCTGCATAGAGGACAGGTGTATAATGTGCCATTGTCCTTTTAGTGTCTACATAGAGGACAGGTGTATAATGTGCCAGTGTCCTTTTAGTATTTACATAGAGGACAGGTGTATAATGTGCCATTGTCCTTTTAGTGTCTACATAGAGGACAGGTGTATAATGTGCCATTGGCCTGTAAGTATCTACATAGAGGACAGGTGTATAATGTGCCATTGGCCTGTTGGTGACTCTACATAGAGGACAGGTGTATAATGTGCCATTGTCCTTTTAGTGTCTCTACATAGAGGACAGGTGTATAATGTGCCATTGTCCTTTTAGTATTTACATAGAGGACAGGTGGATAATGTGCCATTGTCCTGTTAGTGTCTGCATAGAGGACAGGTGTATAATGTGCCATTGGCCTGTAAGTATCTACATAGAGGACAGGTGTATAATGTGCCATTGTCCTGTTAGTGTCTGCATAGAGGACAGGTGTATAATGTGCCATTGTCCTTTTAGTGTCTACATAGAGGACAGGTGTATAATGTGCCAGTGTCCTTTTAGTATTTACATAGAGGACAGGTGTATAATGTGCCATTGTCCTTTTAGTGTCTACATAGAGGACAGGTGTATAATGTGCCATTGGCCTGTAAGTATCTACATAGAGGACAGGTGTATAATGTGCCATTGGCCTGTTGGTGACTCTACATAGAGGACAGGTGTATAATGTGCCATTGTCCTTTTAGTGTCTCTACATAGAGGACAGGTGTATAATGTGCCATTGTCCTGTTAGTATTTCTACATAGAGACAGGTGTATGATGTGCCATTGTCCTTTTAGTGTCTACATATAGGACAGGTGTATAATGTGCCATTGTCCTGTTAATGTCTACATAGAGGACATGTGTATAATGTGCCGTTGTCCTGTTAGTGTCTACACAGAGGACATGTGTATAATGTGCCATTGTCCTGTTAGTGTCTACACAGAGGACGTGTATAATATGCCATTGTCCTGTTAGAATTTCTACATAGAGGACAGATGTATGATGTGCCATTGTCCTTTTAGTGTCTACATATAGGACAGGTGTATAATGTGCCATTGTCCTGTTAGTGTCTCTACACAGAGGACATGTGTATAATGTGCCATTGTCCTTTTAGTGACTACATAGAGGACAGGTGTATAATGTGCCATTGTCCTGTTAGTGTCTACATAGAGGACATGTGTATAATGTGCCATTGTCCTGTTAGTGTCTCTACATAGAGGACAGGTGTATAAAGTATCATTTACAGTACTCGTGTTTAACAGGAATACGAGATGCACAAAAAAGAAATATAAAAAAATATATATACTTAAGTAATTTCACATTTCAGAAGGTTTAGTAATGTTAAGTTAGTCAATATTTTTGTATGATGTAATGAGGATGTCAATTGAAAATTCATGAAATTTAAGGGCACTTTAAGTAGTGTGTGGACCAGTTTAAATTTAAAGAGATCGATGATCATTTCATCAGAGCCATATCTGATCAGCTATCATTTTTAATTGGTTGGAGATATTTTCTACATTTTTCATGGAAAATGTCATTTTTGCATACAGTAGTCCCCCTCTTGAACGGCCCCCCTGACCAGTGGCCACCCGCTTTATACAGCCACAATCCCTTGGCACCAACGAGTTTGTGTTCAAAAGTACTCCTCAAGGACGGCCACCCCTCAAACGTGACAAGCGGCCAGCATTTTAGTGCAAAAACGGTCATATTTACCCCTCGCGAGCGGCCACATAATGGTTGTTTACAGATTAAAATATTGCTAATATTTGTTAATTTCTCAACTCAACACATTGACATTTGTTCCAACATGCCGATAAAGTAACTTTAATCCATGCAAAGAGGTAAATAATCCGATTATCCTTACTGCCATGTGTTCCTTAGATGTTAGCTTTTGTCACTTTGATAATTACTGGCTATTATTACCACTGATAATTATCAAGATGACAAAAGCTAACCGCTGAGAACCACAGTATTGTTCAGCTCAAGTCAGTGTGACATCCGGTTGACAGATAGTAAAATGGTATGTTAGCCTTTCTTCCCTCTTGTTGATTATGAAATGTACTTAACCGGGTACCAGACTGGAGAAGGGAAGAAAGAAAAAAAAGTCGATCACTTGACAAACTCGCTTACTTTGTAAACACTGCATCTCGTGTGATAACTACATATTGCCCATGAAGGAATAAGTTGTCGCAAAATGTTGTCAGACATTTTCAGTTTAGAACAAAAAGTGAAAACAATTAAAATAAACGAAAAGAGGGAGAGACCTTTGATCACTTCAGAGAAATTTTATGTCTGAAAGATTCAAATAAACATTGTCAATATACATTCAACTGCAGTGAGTGGGAAGACAGCGTACGTACAGGGATAGTTACAGCCAAATGTTTGTGCCCAGAATTTACAGACAAGGTGGGTTTGCACCACGATTCATGATTATTCATAATTTATTTTTCTTCAAAATAACATTTATTTTAGTTTTATCACATTAAATCCGTAACCAGATAATACTCCTGTGATTTTTAAATGAAAATATTAAATGTATAAAAATTAGTTACACCTTTTATACTTTATATGTAGTTATTACTCACAACTGTGTCATCCCTCTCTAGAAAGGCCACCCCTCTTATAAGGCCACTTTCCTGCTGCAGAAGGGGTGGCCTTATAAGAGGGGGACCACTGTACTTGGAAATGCTACTTTGTGTCCCTGAATTCATGGAATCGTCACTGTCACCAGGTTATCTTTACAGAAACTCCAGATGTCTATTACTCGTGATCAAAAACCAATAAGTATGCTCATCTTAGATGGTTTATCATTGATCTAATAAGCATGTTGAGTTGAAATACAATTAAAAACTTAACATTAAAGGTGTAAAAAATATATTCCAAAGAACAAAAATTTAATTGTTTATGATTGATTATTGAAAACATAATTTAATGCTGAGATATTTCGTTTTTCCTACCAAACTTCAGTTAATTTGAATACTTGTCTCGCGCTTAAGTGCAGTCATAGAAAGCACCTGCAATATGGCTGTAGACAGACTGTCGATCCAGAGTAAAAAAACTCTTAACATTACATGTACTTTCTGGCTTTGGATACAAAAGCTAGGACCTTTTGTAAGTGAAAGCAAAGACTTTGAAAGCAGTTGCAACAGGCTGTCTTGTGCTGTATGGCTTTAGATACAAATGTTAATACCTTTTGTAAGTGAAAGCAAAGACTTTGAAAGCAGTTGCAACAGGCTGTCTTGTGCTGTATGGCTTTAGATACAAATGTTAATACCTTTTGTAAGTGAAAGCAAAGACTTTGAAAGCAGTTGCAACAGGCTGTCTTGTGCTGTATGGCTTTAGATACAAATGTTAATACCTTTTGTAAGTGAAAGCAAAACTTTGTTGCAGATGAGAGACAATGTTAGGACCCTTTGATAAAGTGCACTGTGTATGAAAGTCACTTCATGCTGTATTGGAATGTTTTAATTCGTGCCAAATTTCTTGATTGTAGTGTGAAAAATAAAATAGAACACAGCAACTTTAAGAAGTCAAATTCAGCATAATTGTAGAAATGAAAAGTGCTAGTTGATATCCAAAGTACCTAATTTTTTATAGTAACAAATTTGTGAACTCGCATAAAAGGTTTATATCTAGCATTGCTTGGTGCAAGGGAAATAACTCCATGTGCATTCCAGTCTTGAAAGCAAGGCAGTTGCTTAATGCAAAAAAAATTCAATGAACTTAATGCAAAAATAAAATGTGAACCTTCCCCTACATGATCATAAATTTTGTAGCTGGTATTTGCAATTCAAACTGCTTTTTTTTAAAAACCAGGTTGGCACTTTAATATCTGTCTCATCTATTAAAAAGGTACTTCCTGTTTTGAAAAAGTAGACCTTAATTTTCCTTCCATTTACATGTACAGCGTTAATAACATTTTTTGTAATCTTGGTTCAGTATACTTTTCACATACTTCTGATATGCCCCCTAAAAGGTAGCATGTATAATGTTATGACATTTTCCATTTGTATGAACATTCATCCATCCGTACATCCATCCATCTGTTACTGTTTTCATTGCCCTCTCAATAACTTCAGTTTTACACCATCTACCTTTACCAAACTGTGGGTGGCTTCCACATAGGTAAGGAAGAAGTCTGTTGAATTGGGGGTCAATAGGTAAGGAAGAAGCCTGTTGAATTGTGAGTCATGGTCCCTGGGATTCTTAAAACTTACTGACCTATCCTGAATACACTTTTTTTCACCAAAATTTTAAATCAGTTAAGAATTTTCTTTTTAGTATTAAATAAAGAAAAGATTTTTTTTAAAAATATTAAATAAAGAAAAAAATGTTACAAGTTGTTGAAGAGTTTCAGCTTTTTAGAAAAAATGTTGAATGAGTAATAAACTATGTGTGAGAGAGAGAGAGAGAGGGGGGGGGACGGAGTCATATAACTGTCTAAAAACAAAAAAGATAATACCAGTTTAATTAGCTTGTGGGTTCAGGCAGCAGTTGATGTGACTGACTAACCTGTATATTGCCCTAAGATGTTTGGAGATCATTTTCAAAAATGAGATATAACATTATTTGGTACTTATAATACTTACTTTCAGTACCAGCTTTAAAATTGCTTTTGTTTGCTGTTGTTGGTTGCCAAACTAAATGCCTTGGAATCACATGTATTAGTTTATTGGTAGACAATGGTAGACTGTATATTTTATTTCTTAGCTTTTAACTGACAGTATTGGTGATCACTTGTGAAACACGTGGATTTCCAAAGCCCAGGTCTGTTCAGGATGTGTCACTTAGGAAGACATTTTCATCTTCAGTTCAACTTCTTATTGAAAGAAAAACTTAAAGCCAGGTATTTTTTTATGGAAAAATACATCATGAAATTTTACATAATAGCCTTGAGGATAAAGAATATTTTTAAAAAGGGGAGATTGGGTCTCCTGGTCAGGATACTGAGTTGTATCAGTTTTCTGGGCGATATCACATGTATTTTTATGATCATCTCATATTGTGTCCTTTTATTTTCAGACAACTGCAAAACAAACACAGGCTCAGAAACTGCTTGAAAAAGCCAAGCAGCACAAGTCGGGGATGAAGTCAAGGGAAACAAAGATATCTAAGCCTAAGGGAATCAACTATATTAAGAAAAACAGAGATAACTTCAGTAGGAAAGGTGGTGACAAATCTTCTAAGACAATAGGAGACAACACGGGCAGGAAAAGTGCCAGGTTGGCTAACAAACCGAAGATCTCCATGGAGGAACTTGTGATTCTTGAAATTGAATCAGAGTCTGAGGAAGGAGATGGAGAAGAAACCAAAGAGCCCATAAAGAAAAAGCAGGGCAAAAAGAATACGGCTAAACCCTCTTCTCCAAAGAAACCAGGAACTCAAAAATCACCAAAGAAATGTGGAACACCAAGAAAGAGTGGTAATAATGGTTAAGGGGAATTGCTCATTCTGATCTTCATATCAGTTATCATGGAGTAAATATCAGTTTGCAATTTTGATCAAGTAATTACACTATCATGTACATTAATGAATGAAAATAGACATTACATGACTAGTAATTACACTATCATGTACATTAATGAATGAAAATAGACATTACATGACTAGTTTTGTCTGATATATTTCTGTGCACAAGAAAATACAAGCATACTAGAAAACACAACTTTACATGTGAAACAAAAACTCTGCCATGATTTAAATTTAAGCCGAAAACACAACTTTACATGTGAAACAAAAACTCTGCCATGATTTAAATTTAAGCCGTCGTCTGCTGTCTATAAAAGTCTGCATAAACAAAACCCAGATTTGTCTTGGGATTTTTCGTTGAATAAAAAGGGAAAATATATATGATTGGATGAGTCTTTATTGTAATTTTACAGATAGTAAAAGCAATACATGTAGTATATTTTGGTTGCAGTTTGGAGAGCTGAAGTTAGTTCTAAATATTACTAAGAGAACCAATAAACCGATCCTGGTTTGTGTGTTCTGGTAGAAAAATGTATACAAGTCAAATCACAAATTTAATTACATTTCAAAACTTTAAATTCATAACAGTATATAAAACATGAAATAAGGATCTGCTCTATGCTAGGTTATTGCTTAAATAAGTTATTATCCACTGAAACCAAATCTTAGACACAGCTGGTATGTGATTGGGTGCAGGTTGTAGTATGATTCACAATTGAGATGTTCAACAAAATTTTCTAGATGAAGGCTTTGACTTCAGAGGTTTTCTCTTTTAATAAAGGGTGACATATCAATAAAATGCTTTTAAAATTGAGATTTTTCTCTACAGATAAGTTATGTAGTTTAAACAAATAATATTTTGTATACCAGTGTTGGCAACCTAATGAATAGTAAAGCATGGTTCTCCCAATTTTTCCATAGTTTGACTCTCAACATTTTGAGATGATTTTTAATAATAAGCCTACCTTTCCTCCACTTCATGAAAATTATATTAGTTTGTCTCTCTTGTCTTATCATTGGAAAACGGCATATGTGTCTGAAAACATACAAATCTTTTAAAATGATAATTACAGGGCATTAAATAATTGTTTTGGTGCCTGAAAATAAATAGTAAATGCAATATATGGTGAAAACCAGTACCTGGCTTGAGGTTAGGGGTGGTTGTTGATGAGAGGTGCATAGATGCTGCCAGGTCGTGCAAATCACGCAAAATTTGTACGAATGTGCGCACTTCTAAAGCAGTGATGCGCGAGAACTCCCACAAATTAGTTTAAAGTCGCGCATATAAAAATGTACTCTGCGCAGTATACAATTTTTATTTAACTGTTAACACTTAAAGTTCTTGTCGCGTCGTAAGTCGTGCCGAAGAAGAGCGCTTGTCTTTTCATCTGTTTTGGTTTTTTTTTTTTTGTTCTGTTAGGCAACTGTTTACACATCTGAGCACTTCAGCTTGACATGAACGGTTGTTAAACTAAATTTGATTGGCATATTGGGCCCTGGAAAAAGAATTGTCAAAGTTGAACCTTGCATTTATGAAGGAAGTTTTAAAAATACGTGTTTAAAGTAAGGGCTCCTAGAAAACTATAATGGCCGACTCCCAACATGGTTGATCTTCAGATGACGATTTCATTCAGCAGGTACTGGCTGATGATAGCAATTTTGACAATGATTTTTAAAGTTTTGAAGTAATTAATTAATGGAGCCCAGAAAGTATTACTGGAAATACCAGTGAGTAATTTTGAACCGGAAAATGATGTTAACCCTGAGTCCGATGTAGATGCTGGATGGACAAAAACAGACTGCATTGCTGGTCAACCCTTTGTTAAGCAGTAGTTCGAAATTAAACGCCGAAAAGGCAGAATACCAAGCCTAATTAAAATACAGGCAATTTAAAAGTAGTGCAATTTTCATTTCTTTTCTCAAACAATTCTGCCTTGAGGGATCTTGTGCTACAAAACTGTATATCACTCTAAGGGTTAAGATAAATTGAATAAATACAAATTTAAAAATAAAATAAAAAGTAAGGATATTTATTTTTGATCAAAATACCTCTGTCTGAACAAGCAGGCTATGGAATTGATGGACTTAAAATCCTAATACAACATTGTGGAACAGATAAGAAATCTGGCATAGTAGTCAGCAAAGCACTGATTTAAGAAAGTGAAACTTTGGCAGAACTCCTGTTAGTGAAAAAATTTATTTTGGAGCAGAGATATCCAAGAGACGATGCATATGAGCTGTTCAAAATTGTACATAACAACCATAAAGAACAGTTTTCCAACTTGTTCAAGCTGGCTTAGCTAGCTATGCATATGTAAAAGGGGGTTCTCAGCACAGAACAATATTCATACACAGATAAGGAACAAATTAAGCTTAGAAATGATCAACAAATTAATGCTTACACAACTAGAGGAGACATCTTTTGAGGATTTTGATTTCAATATAGCTCTAACAAAATGGAGCAGGAAGAAAGAAAAGAAGGATATTTTTGTGTTAGGTAAATATTGAACTATGGCTGTTTCCTCATCCCCCTCATTTTTTTCTACTCCCCCCTTATTTTAGTGACAAGGGGGGAGCTCCCACCCCCCACCCCCCTTTTAGATAAAATCCTGGCAGCATCTCTGGAGATGACCATAATGCGAGGATGGGCAGTACTTGTTTATTTAATATACTTTTCTCAGAGGCATCAAATTTGAAGTTCTCCACCTAGAATTTCCCTTGCCTGTGGGTTAATCCTGTCATTCCAGCTTTAATGTGCCCCTGTTGGTATCAAATCATCAAAGTTTTACCTTTAGTGAAAGGCACATGTCAGACTACTTTAAATTGGATGTTCACATGAAATAGAGAATTCATATCAGTCCTAATAACGGATAGCTGTAATTATTTATCAGTGCTGAATGCAGTAGTGCAATGACAAAAAAAAACCCCAACTTTGCATTGAAAAGTTTCAAAGAGTACATGTCATGCAGTACTTATTGATATCAAGTCACATTTGGGGGTTGGATACATCTTGGCATGGACACAGATGAGATGCCAGGTTCCACATAATGCCTGTTTTTGAACTTGTAATTTTTCTCTAAAAAAAAGTGACAATATTTCTTTGTCCCTTTGCACTGACCTTAGTAGTTTCATTGCATGTATGAAAGGGCAGGAGAGCTTCAACTGTTTGCTTGACATTAACATGGTATTAAAAGTCGAGAGCAAGATGAACCAATGTTTAAAAGCTTTTACGTTGAATTTAAAGTATCTGGTTGTGGCACTGCCCAGAGGTCATGCTAACACAAATTTTGCACCCTGGACATAAAATATGCAATCCAGATGGAAAAAAGATCTTGCCTTGCATCCATGTGGTGCCAAAATTTTGAGTGGGATGCAACAAGATGGCAAGTTGTATCCAAGCTTCCCATGGTTTTGTTCATCATAATTCCCTAAAATTCTCTCGATGAAGTGAGAAATGGTTACAATGACCAATACTAAAATGATCTTAAATCTTATTTTGTTATTTGTGTACAAAAGTTCCGCTCAGTCCCGAACATTTGCACCTTCTTCAGAAGTGTAAATGCAGCCAGTGTTGCTGTAGACTTTGGCCCTTGTATTAGTCTGCTTCCTGATCCATATATGTCTGTTCTTAGTTTGAAGATCTATAGTCAGGAGACAGACCACTGTATCACATGTTCTCACATTTTGCCTAAACAAAATGGTACATGTATCCTGAATTGTGGAAGAGGTGTTTCTGACTGTTAACATTCAGTTGAGAAGTCTGATCTGTCGAAATTGAACCAAGTGTGAGAGCTTTCGAAATTTCAGTTTTTACTGGGAGACAAATTTTGACTAGCCATAAGTTTTAACTAACTGAATAAGCTTACTCTGTATCAGTTACTGATAGACAATATATGGGATGCTACATTTGTAGTACATGCATTCTAGGATGTATCCTTAGCACAACCTGTGCAGAAATTATAAATTTAAAGTAGGGAGATATGACAGCTTAATGAAAGCTGGAATGGGTATGTACATTTATGACTATTATATATTCATACAAAATATCTCCTTGACTTGACAAATAAATTATTGCTCATTTTATAACATGTGGTGGGTGTATAGTTTCATTATTACATATTTCTTATACATCTTTACAGACCTAAAACTGGCACCTATTTTCAACAAGAAACTTCCAGGAGAAAAGAACACGCAAGAAGTGCCACCAATTGATCCAGAAAAGCTACGTCTCAGGAATGAATTTCTTCATTGTGGACTCCCAGAAGACTTGAAAAAACAGAGTGCAATACATACAGCTGTATTGACTACAGATTATCCACTCTTCCCAAGACCTAACCATGTGCAACAGATATTGGACTGGTCAAAGGAAGAGGCAGTTCAATCACAGGACACAAAGGGGCTTCATGTATGGGATCTGCCAAAAGTCAATTTGAAATTCAATGACTATGCAGACACTGCACCAGAAATTAAATCAACTTCCAAAAGTTTGAATACCTACAGAAATGTGGAGACTATATTTGATTTGTCTGTAATTAAGGTAATGACGTCAGGGTACCTCCATTTTCAAGCGTATGTTATTGGGAAGCGAAACATAGAAGTCACTTTTCTGCTGTTGCCATTGCCAACATTTTGTTATGGTTTTTGTTAAAGTTTTTCATTTGTAAATATTTCTTAAACCCCTTGACAGATTGTGAGATTCTCATCATACTTGGCAATCATCATTATGAAGCTAGGACAATTCATTCTGTAACACACATTGACTTTGGTCATTATGAAGCTAAGACAATTCATTCTGTAACACTTTGACTTTGGGCCAAGTTCATAGTCATCAAAATTTTGCGTTAAGGTTTGGTTAAATGTTTTTTCATTTGCTTATGTTTCCTAGCTCTTTGATAGTTTTTCATCATACCTGGCATAAATCATTATGAATCAAAGACAATTAATTCATTTGCGTTACTATTTTTGGTGCAATATTTTTAATTTGCTTATATTTCCTAAACCCAATAATGAATTTTCTTAATGCTTGTGATGGATCATTATTGTGTACTTGCCTCTTTGACCTTTGGTCAAGGTTACAGTCATATAAAATTTGGTGTTAATGTTATTGTTTTAAAAAGTTTTTTCATTTGCATATATTTTCTAAACCCTTTGATGGCTTTTCTTCATACTTTGGACGAATCATTATGAAGCTAAGACAGTTCATTCTGCAACATGCCCTCTTAATCTTTTGACCATGGGGTCAAAGTCATACATTTTACAGCAGTGCTATGATTGTGGGCTTCACATGCAGGCCCTGGACTTCGTTTTTGAAATGTAACTGTTTACAGAGCATATATGTGTTGTGTGTTCTCCAGGATTGTAAATCCCTGGAGAATTTAATGAATCTCCCCCTTCAATATGAGCGAGTGCTTGGAAATTGCACGCGAACAATTTGTTATAACTCTAACAGAACCTGTAACTGTCATTAATATTAAATAGCTCATCCTGATCAAATGTAAGCAGTTGATTTCTAGATCAAATGCCAAAAGCAAATGCTAACTTTTTACTAATATTTTGCATTTGAGCAATGAGATGCTTTCATTGATTATCTACTTTTGATAAGCATTTCAGCAACAGTGCATTATGAAATTGTAAATTGTGAAAATGTAGTTTTTGTTATTCGATGGCCATGTCATTGCTATTACATGTAGTTCTAATTCATACGATGTGCCATTGTGATAATATGTTTGCTGCAGTTGTGCTGATAATGGAGATAAACAGTTGCAGGGTTCTATCTTTATCAAGTTTTTTTTATCACACATGTTTGTTGAAACATGAGTAATAAGTGGTCTATTCATCTGTTCTTATATAGATACTAAAACTGTTCCCCTTAACAATTTAAAATAGCCCCCTTGTTAATTACCCCACTGTGTGAAAGTCTGGAAGAAATTACTGTTTATACTCTGTTGTTTTAATCCTGATTTCATTTTATTTCAGAGCTGTTTGAATATGGGACCCATATATTATATACTTTTGCCCACACTAGAAGTACTTTAAATAGAAACATGGATTTAATTTTCAGTGCTTGTACATTTTGAATAGTAGCTGATTTTACATGTACAATAAGTTTTGGCTTGGTTTGGTGCTCTACGGCACAGCAACACAGGTAGGTTATTCAGTGCCAAGGCAATTGGAGTAAAGTGCCTTGCCCAAGGACACACCATGGTAGCTGACCTAGGCTGGTCTGATTCGAACCTGCACCCTTTCGGTCGTGAGTCCGGCACGCTAACCACTGAGCCACCGCGGCTCCTTGTACAAGAAATTAACTTTAATCAGATATACATGCATTGCAGATTACATTTACATGCATGTCCCAGCTACACACATCATATCTGAGTACATTTACATGCATGTCCCAGCTACACGTCATATTTGAGTACATTTACATGCATGTCCCAGCTACACGTCATATCTGACTACATTTACATGCATGTCCCAGCTACATGTGTCATATCTTACTACATTTACATGCATGTCCCAGCTACACGTGTCATATCTGAGTACATTTACATGCATGTCCCAGCTACCCATCATATCTGAGTACATTTACTTGCATGTCCCAGATACACGTCATATGAGTACATTTACATGCATGTCCCAGCTACACATGTCAAATCTGAGTACATTTACATGCATATCCCAGCTGCACATGTCATATCTTAGTACATTTACATGCATGTCCCAGCTACATGTCATATCTGACTATATTTAGATGCATGTCTCAGATACACATGTCATATCTGAGTACATTTACATGCATGTCCCAGATACACGTCATATCTGACTATATTTAGATGCATGTCTCAGATACACATGTCATATCTGAGTACATTTACATGCATGTCCCAGATACACGTGTCATATCTGACTATATTTAGATGCATGTCTCAGATACACATGTCATATCTGAGTACATTTACATGCATGTCCCAGATACACATGTCATATCTGAGTACATTTACATGCATGTCACAGATACACACATCATATCTGAGAAGTTGGACAAAAAGGAACAGCTAAGGCTCAGCTAGAGGCAGTGTGGCTGAATGGTGTGTACTGTGGATACAGGATTGAAAGTTGTGAGTTTGAGTTAAGTGTAGTCAGTGCTGTTATGCCCTTTAACAACTCACTTAACCTTGCTAGCTCTAGTTGACCCTGACCCAGGCCCAGGGCTGTGTTTAGTGCAAATAGCATTATGCACTGTTAGCATGGAAGACAATTTGACTCTGCTGAAGGGCCTGCTGTCCTGGGAGGAATTTTTTATATGGTGGACAACACTTGCATTTAGTTGATACAGATAGATACTCTTAAGTTTTGGAAAACATTTAAAATCTAGTTTGAATAGCAGTAAAACATTAATGCTCCTATTGCATTGCTGTCCTTTTCTGGGACTCTAGTTCCGAGTCCAAGCTAATTATTCCCTCCTCCAATTAGTATTGGAAGGCCAGAATTGAAAAGAACACCATCCCAATCTGACTCCCGAGTCACAGCCAATGAACAGAATATCATCCTCTTATTTCCTTGGATGACATACACATTACATGTGTGCTATGTTACTCTTTGAAATTTGCCTTTGTTTTTATCTTTTAACATCTTTTTGCATTGAGTTTCAGTCCTTGCTGTGGTTGAGTATTTTCTGTGTACTTTTTGTACATTTTGTGGGTTTTTTGCACCTTGCTTAGCAAGCAGTGCTTCATTAAATTGTATCCTCTTTCATTGTTCCAGTGCTACATATTGTCTACCCTTTTTAGGTTCCGGATTTTTTGTTTTGTGTGAATTTTAATCTTTCAGAGCTTCTAATGTCATAAGGTGTGGAGACGGGAAGACCCCGAGGGACACTCAACCCACCTGCTTAATGTGCACAGGGTTTTCACATACGGATGACTGTCCAATCTGTTTTTGGTCAGAACAGGTGTGTGACTTCACAGAAAGTTGCCACACTTACATGGGGAGGAAGAAGGGGCCCTCTTCTTCCTTGTCTTCAATGGACAAATCCCCTCCGTTGGAGAAGACTTAATACCCCAGTTGGTTAAAAACGTTCTGTGACCGCTGGTTTGGAGATCACCTAAGGACAAAGGATTCCTGACGCTCTTTACAATGCCATCAGTGCCGGTGAGAGATTGATCCTTGGCCCCTCATAAGGGATGAAAAACACCTGAGAGCGAGTTGTGCTTCCCACTTAGGGATGAGTAGTGTCCTGTCAAGGTTGGTGTCCTGGTGACCAAGATTAGCGACTCTTACCTTCCTGAGAGGGAAGAGCAGCAATCTCGTTTAGATAAATCTGATGTGGGCTTATCAATCAGATCATTGTTGCCTGCCCCCCATGTTTTTATGTTACCGTTTAATCCTGATGAGGATAGAAAGGACTGGTTGTTAAACAGGAATTAAGGAACCAAGAAGCGCATCCACCCTGGCCGCCCTATGGGACCCTCTCCCAAATTCTTCAAGCAGGCGCAGATTCGACTCTTTCACTAGCAGCCTCAGTTCAAAGCTTCCTCCTGCCTGTCTTTCATTGGATGAGGCAGTCAGAGAGGCCAAGATAGAAAGTCTTCAGGCTCCTACACTTTCCCTAAGGAGGGAGGGGGTTGGCCCTATTGAGTTGCACCCTCTTTTGCAGTATCTTACTTTTCCCAGCATTCTGGTAGGAGCTCATCTAGCCCTTTTTTAGAGGTCTGGTCGGACATCACAGACAGCATGTGGGTCCATTCCACCTTGAAGGATGGCTACCGGCTTCATTTCCGGGGAACATTTGCTGCTATCACCGACCCCCTTCTTATTTCTCCAGTACAAACTGGTTCAAGTAAGGGAAGAGGTACACACCCTTCTGCGAAACATCACAGTTGAGAGGGTGGAAAACGACCAGATTCCTGATTTTTATTCCTTGATCTTTCTTGTGTTGCAATAGAAAATGGAAAGTTTTGGCTCATAATCAACCTTTTCTGTCTGAAACAGATTTCTTCGGGAAGAATGCTTTGAGATGGAGACTACCACCTCAGTCAGGAATGCCATAAGGCCCTGCAACTGAGGGTCTCCATCAATCTTCAGGATGTGTACCTTCACATCCTCATCTTCTCTCCACAAAGAATACCTCCTGTTTTTTCTCATCCAATAGGTATTCCAATTTCAAGCTCTTCTGTTCGACCTCTCCTTTGCCCCCAGAGCCTTTATCAGCGTCATGGGGGTAGTTGCAGCCCAGTTGAGGTTGCTAGGGATTCTCACCAGCCTAGAGAGGGTTCGTGTTCCTCTGGATAGGATCAACCAAATCTAGTCACTCATAATGGATCTTCTGGCCAAGACCGTTAGCTCACCTTACCTCAATCTCTCCTGGGGACTCAACTCAGCTGTGGACTTGGTTCCCTAAGGGACACTTTCCTTGTTCCCTCTCCAGTTCCTGCTTCTAGCACTGGAGACAGCACAAGGATCCTCCATCATTGTTAAATTGGGACCAGTTTCTGACCAGTGTCCTAATTCACACCCTCAAACCGCAATCCTTTCTGCATCAGATTCAGAATGGGGTGCTCACCTAGAACCAGAGGGGGTGGTTCTTCAGGGATTTTGGTCCTGGGAAGAAACAACCCTTCATATAAACAGCTTGGAAATGTGGGCAGTGTATCTAGCCTTGCAGGTGTGTGTCTGACTCGCAAGGCGTCATGGAGGCACACATGCGACTTCACTGTGGAAGTCTGGAACCTCCTCTGATGGGCAGCCTCAGAAGAGATCACTTTCTCAGTTCCACCATATTCAGGGCAAGAGGAATATCCTAGCAGACAGTCTTAAAGAGAGGGTTGTGTGGTCTTCACGGAATAGTCTCTGCACAAATCGGTAGCAGAGTCATTTTTCAGCTGTGGTGGAGACCCTTGGTGGTTTTGTTTGCTACGAGACTGAGCAACAAGGCCCCTTTTTTGTCTCCAGTACAAAATCAAAGGGCCTGGGTAGTTGACATTTTCAGTCTAAAGTGGGATCATCTGTATGCTTTCCTACCTTTCAAAATAATTCTGCTCCATCAAGTCAGGATTTCCACTGCTTGACTCATCCTGGTAGCCTCTTGGCCCAAACTGGTTCAGCAACCTACTTGACCTGTTGGTAGACGAGTCCAGGAGATTACTACAGAGGAGGGACCTGCTGTTGCAGTACAGGGGGTCTCTCCTCAACAACAGCCCACAGATTCTCCACCTTCATGCTTGGCTTATCTCAAGTGAGCAATCTGCCTTGACAAGTTTTCGAGCAAAGGTGGCAAGTGGATTATCCAAACTAAGATACAGTCTACATCCAAGGTCTGTGATGCAAAGTGTGATTACGTGATTGGTGCAGTATGATGCACGTTGATCCTAGCTGTCCGCCTTTATGTGCAGTGGCAGACTTTCGTCTCTTCCTGTTTGAAGAGAGAGACTATTAAGTCTTGAATATTAGGGTCTATAGGGCAGCCCTGTCTAACATGCTAAAGTTCTCCAAGGATCCAGCCATTGGCTTCGATCCTCATTTCTCTGATCTTATAAAGTATTTCAAGCTGCAGAGACCTCTATCAAACTCAGTAATGGATAGAAGGAGTGAGCTTCATGCTTTGTCTATAGAAAAGGTTGTTTACGGTTCAATGATAATTATTAGTCCATTTCTGTCCTTGTCAACCAGGTTTTCTGGCAAAAGACCAGCTTCGGGAGGTACACTCCCTATCAATATCCCAGTATCAGTTGTATCTGTGCTGGGTATGATCAAGATAGACTTCTCTGCCCAGTCAGGGCTTTAGGGTTCTATTTGGCCACCTCAAAAGGGAGAAGAAAGGGTAGGAAGCGTCCTTTGTTACCCATTAAGGGCTCTGCTGATATTTCAGCTTGGATTGTCCTCACCATTAAGAGAGCTTATCAGTCCCTCACTGAGAGGGATCTTTCCTTCATGAGAATTAAAGTCCTTGAAGTTAGGGCTATTACTACTTCATGGGCCTATCTAAATCATTCATCATTGGAGGATGTTATGAGAGCCATGTTTGTTTTCATACTTCTACCTTTGATTTTTGGCGCACCAGAGCAAATGCATTTTTTCCTTGGGCCCAATAGTTATGGCACAAAAAGTTGTCCAATCTGCAGCCAACTTACAGTAGGTGACATTCCTACCATAAGAGTGAGTGTATTAATTTTATATCAGTTTTTGAGGCCATCAGCCTTCCTTTGAACTGGCAAATTCAGCAAGACAATAGTGATAGGTATTGTATTCCTGCAATTGAAATGTAGTTTTTTGGGGGAAGTAAAACTAATTTAATGATTTAATACTTACCTGTCACTCTTCCCACTCTGTTCTGATGTTCCACAAGTTGTCTGGGTCCAAGTAAAAGAGGACATCTACTGCACATGTACGTATGATGTAGGAGTCAGACTGGGTCTGAGTTCTTTCTGGAATTAAACTTTCTGGAATGTTCCATCTAATGTGAGGATGGAATTTTCTAATGTGGGCGAGGGTAGTTCCATCCCAGAAAAGGTAAGCAAGGCAATGGTGACAGGTAAGAATTACATCATTAAAATTGGTTTTACACTCGCACATACATACCCTACTCCCCAAAAATGAAATTTACACCATTATAATATATATATATATATATATATATATATATATATATATATATATATATATATATATATATATATATATATATATATATGTGTGGCTCATTTGTGTTTCTAAAAGGTTTATGGTTATGGCTTTTCAGACTGAGGGCACAGAATGAAGAATAATTGTTCTACATTACTAACCCTATGATAACACCTACTAGCTCACCTTGAGTAATAATTTTCCTCTGTATTCTTCATCAGTTTGTTAAGGGCAACAATGAACTTATTTTAACTGACCAATGTAAGTCCACTAGAAGAAGAGATTTCTTTGAAAGAATCTCAGTCCCTCTTGGAAAATCAGCTTCCAAGGTAATCAGTGCAGAGTGTCATGACTTAGCTTTATCTTGCAAACTATGTAACTTTTTGCAGTTTGAAGCATATGGATTTGAGTGTAACTTTATCGTTCATTTGAAATGGGTGAATATGGAAACAGTCTATCCTTGTTAAAACTGGGCAATTTAAATGAAAAAACTTTAGATAAGCAAATAGAGTGTGTGACTACCTTGTAAAATATCATTTTACCAATAAAGGTGTAAGAAATTGGAGCTTATCAATAATAGAAATCATTAAATGCCCCTCATATGTGATGTCATTAAAAAAAAAATCAAAGTAGTGATGCGCTGGTGAAAATGCTATTTTGACATCGTGTGAAGTAGGATAACAGTCATGTGAAGTAGAAAAAGGGTTTTCCACATCAGCACCTAGAAAATCCTTATTTGTACTTGGTGAGTGGAAAGTAATGTTAAGATTGCATGTTAAAGATTTGTTCAAGATTTTAAAGTTATGTGTGTTTATCACACTGAAGTATGTCGGCAAGGCATAGTGATTCACTAAACCCTTTTCATATAATACATGCACTTCATTCTCATTAGACACAAACACACCTTGGTTTATGGAAAACTTCATTTGAGAAAAGTAACTATTTCATTATTAGGGCCCTGCATTGCGATGTGGGTGCCCTTAAGTAATTACCTTTTCATTCCATCAATCTGTCTATTCACACTTCTTGCAACCAGCATAGCTGTGCAATCCTTACACATAATTGGATGCCATTTGGTTGGAGAATTGCTTATTACATGTAGATGTGTCAATTGCATGGTTCATCTTTTCAGGTCCAATTTTGCTTTTTTTCCATCAGTATTAAATCTCCACTTCAGCAGATCCTTATAACTGGCATAACTCGGGAACAAATCAACATATTCTGATGCATTTTGATCTGTAGATGATCTCATGGTCCTAGATGTTCCTTTTATGGGTTTTTATTCGTCAACTCCATTGTTAAATAGAGTTGTGGCTCTTGAAATTAACTGTATATCTCCATAGTTCTGTAACCCTTACACATAATTGGATACCATTTGGTAGGTGAATTACCTATTACATGCAGATGTGCCTTGTAAAGGTTTCATCTTCGTTGGCCCCTGATACAATTTGGTGTGTACATTGTCTCAAGGCCTGGATGTACCTTTATGGCTTTTATTGGTTTTGTCTCGTTAGCTCCATTTTGAATAGAGTTATAGCCCATGACAATTAATCTAATATCTTCACATGGAATGTTGCCTGTAACTGGCATAGCTCAAAAACCATGCAACACGTTCTGATGCAATTTGGTATGAATGTTGTCTCATAGATTTACATGTGCCATTTATGGGTTTAGTTATGTCCCCCTAATTGCTTTTTTCCTGACTTTGGTTTCCACAAGATAACTTCAGGGCTGTTCCATTTAAACATACATGATACCCAGGGAAGGCAGAATTTTACAAATATGTGCCAGGGTACTCTGATTACTCCGAGTTCATATGAAAATGATACAAAATTCTAAATTGAATCTATGGGTGACTGCTTCAAATTGAAAGTGCCTTCCCTGGGTCATACGTATGTTTTACTATAGCCCTCACCAAAATTTGATGGATTTCAACCAAATTTTGAATGAGGCTTTTGATTGCTGACACCTTGAGTGAGTTTGATTTCCAATATGTCACAACATGATTTACAGGAGTCATGGCCCCTGCTTTTCATCCTTTTGACTGTATGTTTCCACAGCATAACTTTACTAAGCTTTGTTGCATTTCAGCTGAATTTGGTATGCAGTTTTATATTGATGAAGCCTTTAATGTTTAATTTCTGTTGTTCCACATCATTTAGAAGAGTTATGGGCCTTGATTGCCTGTCCTTCTAACTTTGTTTTCTGCATCATATGATGACTAAGGAATATTGCATTTCGGTCAAAGTTATCATGCACCCTTTTATTGATGAGACCTTGAACTAGTTGGATTTCCAGCATTCCATGTCAACATTTGGAAGAGTTGTGGCCCCTGAATTCCCATCTTATCCTGCAGCAACTAAGTTGGTAAAGCTTCAGACTCATAATCCAAGGGTCGTGGGTTGGATACCCACCCAAGCCAGCTTGGGTTGGCTTCCTTTTTCTGTGAGCATTTTGATTGTCCAACAGAAGTTCTTCTGTTTAAGACACTACTAAGCAAATTATAGAGAATGGGGACCTTTGAATGCACCATTGCTACTATCTCTAGTTTTCTTGATGGATATCCTCTTTCTACTGTCAGAATTTCAGTGGTCATCTGGAGCTGAAAGTAAAGCATCTAGAGGCATGTCTGGCTGAGGTTCAGAGTTTTAATCCTTCCTGTCCTGTAAAGAGAATGTACAGTGTGTTGAAAGAGATGAAGAGCAAGAGTGTTAACAGTACACAGGCTACTGGACAGTCAGGTAATCAATTTGATAGTTGTTAAATTGAAGTTAACCAAAAAAAAAAAGAAAGAAAGAAAGGAATACAAATAAAAGAGAAAGAAATCCACATCATGATCGGAATTAAATTTTGAGACTTAGAACTTTAAAGAAAAGACAACATTACAGTAATAGACGTTTTTCAGCAATGCTTTGCTAAACAAAAGAGATGTTCAGTTTAAACTTGTTTCTTAACACAAAAGCATTACTGGGATGTTACAACTTGCATGCATGCTTTTATTGTTATTTTGGAGAGAGTGGGTTGTTGAAGTTTGATTTAATAACAAGCATGAAAATCTATTTATTATATCCCTCCATATATAGCTAGAGCATTCAAACACTTTTCAGACATAATAATAAACACAATATGAAAATTTTGACCAGTCTGATGTGTAGATTTTTGACATTGGACTAGCATTAAGGTCTTGTAACTTAAAACGTTTTGCATTTACACTGTGGTGCTTTTACTTGTATTATTTAATTTTTTTTAATGCAACTCCGGATTTGACCAGGTGACTTGCACTCAAAAGTGTTAAATAATCTAGCTTATATTCCTTTTTGCATGTGAGTTGAAAGTTAATGAGTAACTATGCACTGGTAAGTGTACTCATACAAAACTTCGGTATTCACTTTACCTTTATCTTCAAAATTCTTATGTAGTGTTACTTGAGGCACATGAGGGGTCTTCTCTAACAAGACAGCACTCCAGTGAATCTGATATTATAGCTGATGAAACAGCAAATAGCAAAACAACTAGGAAAAGATGCACAAGGCTGTCATCCTCAAAAGAAAAACAGATAGAGTCACAGGACTCTGCTGATGTTGGAAATGGAGAGGCATCAAAAGAAGAGGACAAAGATAAATTAACAAGTAAGATATACTAGGTAGTGCCAGAGTTTAATATATTTAGCACCCATTAAATGTTATATTTTGTTTAAATATTTTGTTTTCACTAGATGTTAATAATTTTTAAAGATAAAATTAAATCACAACTGGGGTGAACAAATCTGTAGTCAGTCATCCAGGACTAGCAAATGTTGTTTTTGGACTACTTAACCATACGGTTCTAAAGACTGCGGGATTACTGGCCACATCTGCTGTGGTGGTTTGGGGGGGGGGTTTAGGCAACCTCCCTCCCGGACAGTTTGTATCTCCCCTTCCGATTTTATAAATGAAAAGCCTGAAGAATATAAAAAGAAGAGCACGTTACTTAGTAATTTCATTCATTAATTTAAAATTTCTAACCCAATTATCTGCAGGGGGTCCCTAACAATGTCATCTTTGTGTTTCAGACCATACTGAAGTTTCAGATGTAAATGGTGAGCATGCTCACAGTCATTTTCCATTTCCTGGAAAAGTCCATTTTCAGTGAACTGCTGGGGTCTTTGGGCAACACATATATAGAAGGTTAATACTGTTGTCTGCATCCAGTATTTTTAATTTCTAGTTCTAACATTTCCCAAATTGAAAAAATAGAAATGGAAAAAATATGCCCTCAAATTTGATAACGTGCACAGTAAGTAGTTTGAAGATTTTAAAATTTATTGTACAACTTCATAAAAATAGACACAACCACATAAATATGGATGCAGTGTTGGCATATCAACTACCATTTGGTTTGAATGGTGAAGATGACAATGTTAGGGACCCTTTGTGACAATCGGGTTTGAAATTAAAAATTAATGAATGAAATGACTAAGTCTTATGCAATTTTTTTTATATCCATCAGGCTTTTAGTTAGGGGAGTATAAACTGCCAGTTTATTTACCGAATACAACAGTACAGCAGTAAGTATAAACTGCCAGTTTATTTGCCGAATACTACAGTACAGCAGTAAGTATAAACTGCCAGTTTATTTGCCGAATACTATAGTACAGCAGTAAGTATAAACTGCCAGTTTATTTGCCGAATACTACAGTACAGCAGTAAGTATAAACTGCCAGTTTATTTGCCGAATACTACAGTACAGCAGTAAGTATAAACTGCCAGTTTATTTGCCGAATACTACAGTACATCTGTAAGTATAAACTGCCAGTTTATTTGCCGAATACTACAGTACAGCAGTAAGTATAAACTGCAGCACAGCATTATGGTATAAAGACCTGCTTAACCTTTTATCCAGGATAAACTTTTTATTTTAATTTGATTTAGAATTTAAGTCACACTCTTTATTTTTTTATTTATTTTGCAAACTAAAAATGGATTTCTAATGTTTCAACCATGTGTACTTTCTTTTAGCCATAGGACAAAAACAGTTTCACTTCATTGTTTGTCAGTTTTAAATTACAGATAGTTGAGTGCTGAATGTTAAAAAAAAACAAGACATAATTACATAAACCATTGGAGTGTTTGTATATTTATTTTTCTGAACTTTTTTTAAATCTTTACAATTGTATCCGTTTAGATGTTTTTAATGGCATGTTAAATGGAAATGTTTATTCATTGAAAAATGTGGGCTACCAAAATTTATTATGGGCTACCATAGTTTCCCTTTTGGTAGCCCATTGGACTACCACACATATTAGAGATTTGTCCACACCTGCACAATAAATGGTGTACACCTTTTAGACCACCTTTCTGTCTTGTCTGCATTACGAAGTATAACTTGGTTTGCTTAGGTGTTTTATAGCACAGCAATACAAGTAGGTTATTTAGAGCTGAGGAAATTGGAGTAAAGTGCCTTGCGCAAGGGCACTCCATGGTAGCTGACCTGACCTGATAAGATCATATGACATGCAAGAGACCTCATCAGGCCAATTCTACATTCCTGAGCCCACTGGGGGAGGGGTGGGGGGAGTGATGTATTGCTGTAGAGTGTCACTGGCAGCGATATCAGAAGCATTAAGATTTTGTGTTGTTTCCACAGAACCATTGTCTTTTGTTTACTAGAGCAGAGATGAAATTTTTGTGTCTTGTTTTGTATGAGCAGTGACACTGAGAGTAAATATTGGGTCAGTTGGAACAGAACTACAACACATATGCCCCCACTACAGATTTTTTTATTTTTTTATCTCTGTCCAGAAATTCCAAAAATATGATTAAGCTAGAAAATATGTAAATGCAGGTCTAGAATCTGACAAAAATGCCCTTATATACAGAAGGACTAGTAGATGGTGGAGAAATGTACTAGTCCTGTTTAATCTTCCAACAGAACAATATCAGACACATATCTAGATTAACAATACTTTTATTTCTTAAATATTACAATCATTCATAATTCAGAAGTACAAATCTTGCTTTAAAAAAACCACCAAGGTTTCTTGAAAATATTCACTACAAGTCCACAAGAAAAACAATGATTGATTCTCCAGAAATGAACTACAAAAAATACGACTCGGTAAACAATTTTGAGAGCCTGGTGTTCCGGAAAAAAACCAAATAACATTAAAAGACGAAGACCTCATTAACACTAGTCATTATGTATCATAACTCCACAAACGATTTAAAAAAGTACCAGTTGTGCTACAGTGAAAGCAGTATGAGAAGATCTCTCATTATAGTAGTATAGGCATTGTGCGAGTTTTCACAACAGATGAGAACCTTTGAACAAAATATGTGTCTCCATGATGCTAATCCTTTAAAGATGGACTGGTTAGCATAATAGGGATTTTGATGATTATAGCACTGCAATGGCAGATTGACATGTTCACAAGTTTGGTTTATGGTCTTTTACTCTTTGAGTTTCATCTGACCTTTTCTACCACCATTTTTAATATTCTGACATTTATGTCGGTTTGTGAGGTCAGAGCTTTTGGCCTATCACAAAGTTGGTATTACATAGGTTGGGTTGGGATGACATCACATGCTTAGTGATCTAAATTCCACCTGACCTTAACGTGATCCTTTTTGTGGATGTGCATCGGGTTTGGTGGGGGTGGGTGAGTCTGGTATTCTTGAGTCCCGTCAGTAACCACCCTACCAACATAAATGTCAAAATATCTATAATGGGATAGGAAAGGTCAGAGGAAACTTGGACTAACAGTCTTTGGCATAAAACTTTACCACAACCTCGTTTTGAAATATGATCTGTAAAATTCTCATTTGTTCTAATCCTCTTGGGGAGCAATTGAATCTCAGGGATTTACACAATTAGCTCAGAGAAAACTTGGACATCACCCGCTCATTCAGATTTTTTAAAATTATGTATGATAGCGTAAACAAATGCTGACTGGTGACAACTGAAACTTTACTAGCCATTGGACTATTAAAATTATGAAAACTACTAATCCGACAGGAAATTTACTAGCGGACTACCGCTAATTTCAAGCCCTGAAATGACAAATATCTTTTCAGATCATTCTCCATGTGCACAAAACATGCATTCTAAACTTCATTTGCAAAGGGTTAGTGGTTTTCTGCATAATCATGCTGGTAAGTCCAAAAGTCAGGAAAACTTGTGAAAAATCCCAAATCGTTCAGTTAGCTTGGAAATCAAATCGGTTCATTTACATATGGGTGTAAACATGACTATCAGCAGGGTATGTTCTTGGATGCACAATTGTACACATTAATTTCTTCTTCAAATATGTTACCAGATCATAGTAACGTAGGAGTATGACCACTACCTAGCAAATCCAGCCCTCCCAAATTAAATTTTAGCTATATAAAGTTAAAAGCTTTCTGCCCACATAGCTGGGAGTCAGACAAGAGTGATCTTCCCTTGAATAGAGGGATTGGTGCCATATCCTGTCCATACTTTAGTTCCTACTTCCACTCATTCTAGGATGCATGCTGTTTTAGAGCCTTTGCAAAAATCCTGTATCAAGTGGTATTTTCCACACTACTGAGTGAGTTGGAGGAGTTTCTCACATAAGGGAAGTATACTCGATCTATATTTTTAACTATTTCTTGCTCTTTTCTGTTCATGACAAAGTTATCTAACTTTATTAGAGCAACAATTTTGTCTTACAATATGCATTTTGGTGCCTTTTTCTTACACCTGTCATTCAATAATGTGTACTTGACCCATTGTAGGTTTGCAGTCATTGACTGGATAATATTATTGTGCAGATCATTTCTATAGACATATATTTGTTCACTATCATCCACTTCATGGTAAGTTTATGCAGTGCTTTTTTGGTCACTGTATACAGACAAGGAAGTCTTGCAGGTCATTTCTAATGACATTTATATTGTTCACTAGCGTCCACTTCCAGATAAGTTTATGCAATGCTTGAATGATTTCACCTGTTCTGGTCACTAGTATGTTCATTCAAATAATGTGTACTCAACCTACTGTATGATTTCTGTCAATCACTGTCTAATATTACACACCAGAAATGTTGTGCATTTAATTTTTATAGGCATTTTCATTGTTCATATGTAAGTTATGGATTCTTGGATGATTGCACCTGTAGGTGTTGTCGTTTTGCTCTGTGTTCACAGGTGTCAACATAATGGGCAGGATTAAGTGCTCTCAGTGCAGGCGCTTTAACTGGTTGAGGATAATCATACTACATGTCTGGAATGTGTAAGGTCTGATTCAGGACATACATGTAACATGCAAACATTGGGGGGAAACTCCTGGGGCTTCAGTCTTGGCCAGGCATAGCACTCAGTTGATAGGAAGGTGAATAGTGCACCAGTAAAAGAGAGGATGACACCATTAGTAGTACTGCCATTGATTCTGCATTGGTACAACAACCTGTCTATACTTACTGTGGCATCTGAGGCAGAGTGACAGCAGTAAGCACCAGCTCAGACATGGCCTCATCTGATGCTGGTAGGGACTGGTTACGGGGATCTAATATCCCCTAACCCATCCCAGCATCATGAACCTCATCCAGATTAGATGTTTTTGGCAGTACCATTAGGACTAATTCCTGAAAGGCACAAAAGCCCATCTATACTTCCTATGACGTTCGAGGCAGGTCATCAGTGGTTAACACAATCTCAGACACAGCCTCACCTGATACAAGTACTGACAGGATACGGGGATCCGACGTCCCCTAACCCATCCTGGCATCATGAACTTGGCACTAGAAAGAAGGAAATGATTGCCCTATTCTGTCAAGACTACACTTTACCATCAGATATAGATTGCTCACAGTCAATACCGAATCTGATCTAGTTTGGATTGGCTACGATGATCTAATATCATGTATCCCATCGCGGCACCATAACATAGATTGCTCACAGGGAAGAGACATCCAGTATAGTGTCACAATGGTCCCATGTCACTCTATAGCCAGTAAAGTGCCATTGTACCTGGTTGCTATTATGGACCCACAGGCATGCATAAGGAAGAGACATTCAGTATAGTACCACAACAGTCCCATGTCACTCTATGGTCAGTTTGGTGCCATTGTGCGCAGTTGCTATTACGGACCTAGGGTAGTCAATAGCCATGAAATGGTTCATAATTATTATGGATCCTAGTAGGCCTGGTACCTTATGGATCTGTCTTAGTCCAGTGCCATCACTGACCAAAGTTGAACAGCTCAAGGATGACCCATTACGACTTATTTCTCGTACTGGATACGGCGATGTTTCAGTCCCAAATGACCGGATCATGAACGATACAGTCTGCGATAGGTATTATGACTTTGGCACCGAAAGAAGGAAGTGATGGGGTCCCAGTCATGGATCAAGTCTATTTTATTGACCTTATCTGCTACGGTGAAATGTAGGATATTTTCAGTTCAGGTGGTTTTGTTTGACGTGGGTAACTGACATGTTCAATTACACTTGAAAGTATCTCACCTGGAGCATTTGAAACAGGCTAGCTGTAATGAGGACTTGAGAAGACCATGAAAGTTTTGATAATTGTACTTGGTTCATTTGCTTTCTTTGTTTATGATTAATTGGGATAAACACAGAAGTTTGGGGTATCTTGTGACATTTCCATATGCTGCGACTTCAACATCTCTGTTATTAATTACCTGAACTAGAACTAGCTCTCTCTCTCTCTCTCTCTCTCTCTCTCTCTCTCTCTCTCTCTCTCTCTCTCTCTCTCTCTCAGTATGTATATACATAGGGAGAGAGAGAGAATTCTGACAGATACTAAGGAACTACTTTTGTAATACATTTGGCGAAAGACCAAATGTCTTCAACAATGTTCCATATACTTTTTGCAAAGTTACTCTTAATAGCAATACCAGTTTCATGTTTCATGGATGAGATGGTCAGAATTTTAAAATGATGAACTACAGGCTGAGCCTGCCTGCAGTGATATTATCATATCTTATTTCAAGTATTCAATTTATGCAACCTTTACATGTGTTGCACGATACATTTTTGGTTTTCTGGGTTCTGCATGACTTTGATTTCATTTTGAAATGCAGGCAATACAGGTTGATTTTTATAGTTTCTACATTATAAGTGGGTCTGCTCGGTCCATATAGGCTTTCATCTCAGAATTGCATTGGTGGAAATTTTCCATATAAAGACAGAATTCAGTATTTGAGAAGTTTCCCAAGACAATTTTCCCAATTCATTTACATCTGTTGAGTGTGGGGAGGGGGGGGGGGGTATAATTCAAAGTTATTTCATCAGATGTTACCAAGATATCTGTGCAAACAATGTTAATATGAGCATTTATTTAACTAAGATTACAGCTATTTTCAAATCTGGACGCATTGCTAATATGATATTTTTCAGTAACTGTCGAACATAGTAATGAATAGTGACATTGCCTGTATAACTTGATTGTTTATTTGTGCACACAATGCCAATAATCAGTTTTGTGGTTGATGTAAATGTTTAATTATTGTAAAGCAATCTACAACTAAAGCAGTTTGTATTGGTGGGATGTGACACAAAACGTTTACAACGAGTTCAGAAACAAATGGAGTTGGGTGTGGCTGCAGGAGAAAGGTAGTGATGGAAGATGATGGAAAAAGATAGTGATGGAAGAATACCTTCAAAATTAGCTAAATTAAGCAGCCTCAGGTTTTCCGTATTATCAATTTTTTACACTTTAACCATGGAATTGTACAATTTATTTATGTATCTATATTTTTATTGAGGGGGAGGGGAGATATATACAGATTTGTCAATTTCCTACTGTATGATTTTTTAAGCACCTTGGTGATCACGATGTGATCATTTCATTTCTTGTAAACAGCAAAATTGTAACTCCAAAATTATTCTGAACGGGTAATTTGCTCAAAATATTAACAATTAAATCATGCTTGTACTGAAAAAAGTCTGAAGTTTGAGCAGTAGGAAATGTTTTGAAAAAATCCAACATTTTTTACAAATAGCATGAAAATCAAAAGGAGTCATCTGTATCATCTGTATATAGATAGAAACATGCCTACTTTTTTTTTTTTTTTTCTCTATGTCGAGTGGTTTTTGTGTCATTCTGCAAACAAGCTTACCAGGATGGACATATAGAAGGAATATCAGACTGACAGACAGACAAGACTCGAACAAGATGCCCTATAAGGTCCTCAGCATGTACCTATCACAGCATTGTTTTTCTGGCATGATATTACAAGAATCCCATATCTATCACTACGCAAAATTAATTAAAATGTATACCATATACATTACATGATTCTGAAGCAAGAATTCATGTTTTATATTGTCAGACCTGCCAACCCTTACAATTGGAGCGCAAGTCTTACTGAAATGACCTTTAAAATTACAGACTTCTGGAATAATAGCAAAAATTACAAAAATACTATCGTTGTGGTCAGATCCGGAACTGGCTTGTCCATGTTTGATCCAGATCTGGGTGTTATATTAGGGTCAGTGGTGTTGGTCAGGGAACCAGTCTAACTTTTACAATAGTATCTCAGATGCTTTAAACTGCTCAAATTTTTCATGCAAAATGCCTGCATGACCAGGCTGGTGCTTATAGCATTATAGCATTTTCTAGAAATAGCATCCAACAAACATTAACACTTTGAAGACAAAAGGGACAAGAAACCTCTTAAAAAGTTTAAGCAACATAGAAGTATGAAAAGGAATATTCAGATTCTTGGGGAAAAAAGCAGGAAAGGGAACAATTACGTTTATTAGACATCATGTGTTGATTTGAGTATGTCTCATGGCGGGCGAGATGATTGCCATTGCCACATGAAAGTGAAGGAAATAACCCAAAAACAAAACCAAAGATTGCATCAAGCTGAGAGATCTAGCACGAAGCCTTTGAGCTCTATGGGGTTCGGAACTGCAGTTTCTGAAACTGTACAGGAGGTAATTAAGGTCTAAGTGTACTTTGCAAACTTTTTTAGTTGAGCATAATGTTGCCTTTGGTGTATTAGTCTCAGATCACACTTCGGAATTTTTTAAATGCATGTTTTCACGTCAACAATAGCAGTACATGAAATTTCGTTACAGCTTACTGAAAATTGGTCTTACTTACAGAAAATTTCCAGCTGCCTTTCAGACAAGGTCTTGCTAGGGTTGGCAGGTCTGTATTGTGTAAGCTTTTTACTGTTCATCATGCAAATTTAGCAATCAGTGCAGACATATTTCTTGCCTTTAGTCATGTTGAAAGTTGTACTTGAAGAAAAATTAGTCAGAAAAGTCCTAGATGTTCCATGTATCTGTAATACATTTTCTTACCCACTCAACAGAAGTATGCCAAAATGTATTCTTGACTACATAAATCTATCTTACATTTGAGGGTAGAGAAGATTATGAATGCCCTTTGGTGACATTTACTTAGTATAGTAGCATTAGCAGTATTATTATTGTGCACTTGGTATCATCATGACATGTAAAAGAACGATACCACTGCTTCAGATCATGAACCATCGATGCTTCCGTATAAGTCGAGTTCAACTGCAAACAGCATAGATCCTGATCTGCCATAGCATAATGCACTGGCAGATCAGGGTGTGTGTTTGTTCTACTGATTATTCCAAGCAAACTGTATAGACCCAGATTTGCCAGCGCATTATGTGATGGCAGATCTGGGTCTGTGCAGTTCGACTTATAAGCGAGTATAGACGGTACAAGATTTACTCAGACCATACTTAGAGGTGTGGGGAAAAGCAGAGTCTATTCTTGAGCTTAAAATTTAGGAGGCAAATCCCTCTCCATTGGAAATAAGAGGTGAATTTTCTGAATATAGGAGGGATTAATGAAGAAATAAAAGTACGAGTTAAAAGTATAATGTGTGAATTTTGCTCATTTAGTTGCTTTTTCAGCATGATGTTTTTAGAAATAAGCATGAATCTGCACACACTCATCCTAGAATAGACCCAGGACAACATTTTTAAAAAAAAGTAACCCTTTTGGATTAAGATTCATGCCAGGTTTCAGAATACCTCATCCCTGATACATTTCTTAATCTCTTGATTAGATTTCTCTATCCTGCTCAAGCAGATGCGGGAAGAATCTATTATTCCCATGCCATTGAATTTTGGAACACAAATAAAATTCATCTTTTCCAGACCAATGAAAATATTTTTTTATTTATGGTTATTTTCACTACGAAAACTGCAGTTATATTGGGATTTAAGGAACTAAGAAGATGACACTTGCTATGAGTTTTTGATGAAAGAATAATTTGACCCTTTTTTTGTTGTTGTTGTCCTTGATCTTGATTCCTTGATTGGTGCTAATCAGCCCGGGTATTAATATTAGCATTAATCTTAATTCTAAGTTAATCTTATCATCCTCTTATGTCAGTTACTTGCAATTATATTGATTCTTCATTCCAGCAGTAACTCTACCATGGACAGAGAAGTATCAGCCCTGCAAGGCTTTGGATATTCTGGGTAACAGTAGCAACATTAAGAGACTCAAGTTCTGGCTCACAGAGTGGAAACAAAGGGTTGACAGAGAGACAAGAAAAGCCAAGAAGCTGCTAATGAAGCAGTCCAAGGGCAAAAAGACTTCAGAAGAAACAGGTATATTTTATTTTACGAAGAGGTTGATGAATCCTTGTTGTATTTTCCTTTTGGGCCCAACTAAGTTAGTGGAGATCGCATATGGTTCATATTGTTAATTTTAGTTAAGGTCATAGCTGAAATCCGATATATGTTGAACATAATTTTTCTCAGATTTCGTCAAATACTAGGCTTGAACACAAGTACAAGCTTAAGAGATTTTGTGACAATCCAGGTTTAAACATTTGTCGTCCGTTGTCTTTTGTTTGTCATCTGACATCTGTCCACCCATTAGTACATGTTTGTTATTGCTTCTACTACCAAATTACTTGGAGAATTGCCATGAAACTTTACACACATTCATCCCCAGGTCTAGTTGGTCCTAAATGAAAATGCTGTTCAGACATCCAATGTGGCCACTACAGCAGCCATCTTGAAAATCTTATCCTCTCTCATCCTGAATGGATGATCATATCAACATTGGGTTTTCACTTAAAGACTTCTTATGACGTCTTGCTGGTCCTATTTGAAAAGGGGGTCCCAGGTGGCCAAGTAGTCTAAGGCGCCTGCGTTTACAGATCACTCACATCTCGCCTCTGTCCATGTGGGTTCGAGTCTCGACTATACCAACATGGGTATGTGAGAAAGCTTGCCAGTAGCTTCCCATGGGTCATTGGTTCTTCCGGGCTCTTTCTGGGTTCTTCTCCACCAAATATACTGGCCACCATGTATAGATTATTATGTGCTGAAAAATGGGATTAAACCAACAAAACCAAACCAAACCTAAATGAAAATGGTGCTATGGGAGTCATCTTGTTATCGCTACTCCTCCCTAATGGAAAGTCATATCAGCTTGGTGTTTTCACCAGAAGACTTACGATGTCTAGTTGGTCCTAAATGAAAATGGTGCCACCTGGACATCCAATATGGTCACCACAGAGACCATCTTGAAAATCTTGTTATTGCTACTTCTCCTGAATGGATGGTCGTATCAACATGTGGTTTTTTTCGCTAAAAAAATTTCTTATCATCTATTGTTGGTCGTAAATGAAAATGGTGCCGAGCTGACATCTACTTTGGCCACCACAGCATCCATCTTGAAAAAATCTTGCTATTGCTACTCTTTCTGAATGAGAAGTCGTATCAGCATGGGTTTTTCAAGCGAAGACCTATGATGTCTAGTTGGTTGTAAATGGTGCTGATCTGACATCCAGTATGTCTTGTTGATCTTAAATAAAAATTGTGCCAATCTTATATCTAATATGAAAATCTTTTTGGTACTCCTCCTAGATGGAAAGTCATATCGATATTGGGTTTTCACCAGAATACTTCTTATCATGACTAGTTGGTTCTAAATGGTGTCAGTCTTACATCCAGTATGGACACCATGGCATATCATATCAACATGGAGTTTTCACCAGAAGACTAATTATGATATCTAGTTGGTCCTTAATGAAAATTGTGCCAATATGACTTCAGATATGGCTACAATGGCAGCCATCTTGAAAATCTTGTTGTCACTACTCCTTCTAAATGGAAATTCGTATCGACATGGGGTTTTCACCAGAAGACTTCTAATGGGGTCTTGTTGGTCTTGAATGAAAATGATCCAGACCTGGCATTCAGTATGGCCACTGTGGTGGCCATCTTGAAAATCTTGTTATTGCTTCTCCAGAAGAATTGATGGTCATATCAACATAGGGTTTTCACTAAAAGACTTTGTATAATACTTCTTTGAGCTAAATGAAAATGGTGCCCTGCAGACATCCAATATGACTGCCACAATGAATATATTGAAAATCTTGTAACAAATTCTCCTGAATGGATGGTCATATTGGCATGGGGTTTTCACCAAAAGTCTTCTAATGTTGTCTAGTGTGTCCAAAATTTAAATGGTGCTGATCGTGCATCCAATATGGCTGCCACAGAGGCTAATTTGAAAATCTTATTGCTCAAGAATATCAGAGATGGTTTCAACTCCACAGTTAAAAAGAAGATAAGGCCTTATCTTGAATACCCGGAAATTCTTTTTGGACACTAGAGCATCGGTCCCTTTGAGGGACTTTTGTTTTTGGATTGCCATGGAAATCTCTTTAATTCTGCACGTTTTATAAGAGTTTTAGCTCCTTTTGATTGTAGCTCAATACAGAGTATCACACAATCTCGTTTGTGCAGCTAATCCTAGTTTTTGATAGATTGCCATGAAACATGGTAAATATTATGGTCATCACCTAAAGATGGGCACATCAACAAATCATTTTGCTTCCGCACATTTTTTATTATAGTTATTGCCCTTTTGACTTGCAGCTGAATGCACTGTATGACAAAATCTTGTGAACACAAGTAGTCTCACATTTTTGTATGGATCACCATGTAACTTGGTAATGTTATGGTAATCACCTGAAGATGCACATGTTAATAAATCACTTTGCTTCGATAATTTTTGTTAGATTTATTGCCCTTTTTCATCTTATAGCTTAATGCAGTATATGGCAGAATCTTGTGAACACAACTTGACTTGCAGTTTTTTACGAACCAGTGTGAATCTTGGTACATAATATGATCATCATCTAAAGATGCACATATTGACAAATCTTTGTGCTTTCTTGATTTATGTAAGAGTGATTACACTTTTTGACTTGTAGCTGGATGCAATACATGACAGAATTTTGTGAATGCGACTAATTATCAGAAGATATGCATTTCAACCAATCATTGTACTAAATTATTTTCAGAAGAGTTATGCCCTTTTTTTGACTGTAGACTGATTTCCATAATAGGTTAGGGTGGGATGCGCGAGATGCAGGGGCGTATTACGTGAGCAAATTCCTCACCATTCCTCAAGTTTCATGAATGTTTATACAGCTGAAGCTGAGAAAGATGATCTGTGGGGTGATGACAGTGACTTTGACCTGGACAGTGAAGACAGTGAAGAAGAGGACAACTCCCTATGTAATACCATGCTTATTACTGGGCCTCATGGAATTGGGAAAACAGCATCTGTCTATGCTCTGGCACAGGAACTGGGCTTTAAGGTAAAAATTAATTGGTTTCTTTAAGAGTTCAAATTGCCGTTTGACTACAAAAAGATTGCAAGATTTAATATAATGACGAGGAATTATTTGGGTTGCTGCAGGTGTGTTAAGTTAAAACCATACTAAAGACCACTTTTAGCAGACCACCTGCCTTAAGAGATAACAAAATGTAAGTCTGTAATTTATACTGTTTATGCACCAACAACCTGTATTTAAGGACTAACTTCCTTTTTAGTGACCACTTTTGGAGTTCCCATTGGTGGTCATTTAAAACATGATTCACCATATATCAGTTCTGTGCAGGTAATAAACAGGGATGAGAATCTTCCATAAAATCATGAATTTTCACAATTTCTTAGTTCTAATGGTAATTTATTTTAAAAGATCAATGCAAGTTTGAGAAGAAAATTTGGGGGCAGGGGAGAAAGCTTTTACATGAGAATTAATAGATTCATCACACAAAGCAGGATGAAAATATAGTAGTACCTCTTAAATGGATGTAATGATGCCTCTACATGGATCTCATTACACCAGTTACGTGCAGGCTCTTTACACCAGTTATATGCGGGCCAGTGCACAAGTAAATACATGATAATTTACCTGAGCAAGGTTTATGGCACATAACCAGTCAATCTATTGCAATTACTGCAAAAGTGGACGACTGCCACAAAATGGAAGTTGGTGTTCTAGAAATCTTGTATGTTATCATTGTAACACAGTGCTATTCATTAAGCTGGAAAAGAGGTGGACTCGCATTTGAGAGATCGACAGTGCGCTTTCTTTCTAGAGTAGACAGTAGCAAAGTATGCTAACTAGACAGTGCTGTCAAAAATAAATTTGTGTGACTTGGTTAGAGATAAATGTGGAAATTGTACTCGATGGTAAAAAGAAAAGTTGTGTTCTGTCAGGCTTCTTTTGGAAAGTATACATTGCAAAGAAGACATTATGTACCCTGTGTGGCAGTCTTTTTTAGTTATGGTGGTGAGGGGTTTGGATCTTTTACTGATCACATTAAGAACTTGAGAAAACACCTTTTAAAAACCCTTTACAGAAGTTGTCAAAAGTTTCTCTTGATTCAGTTATTAAATGTAATCCTGCACCCTCATGACCAAACAAATCACATGGTATTATCAAATATTTTGGTACCTATGCATGATAGGGTATCCAATGCATGATAGGGTATCCAATGCATGATAGGGTATCCAATGCATAATAGGGTATCCAATGCAGAGGTGAATACAGATATGTGGATCTTAGAGAAATAACAGGTAACAACTTTAGTTTTATTTTTCCATTACAGTATGAACATACATAGAATTCCATTTAATGAATAAAGATATTCAGAAGGCGAAAAACAGTTATAGTCAATATCCAATCTAATTGCACGTTTTAAGAATCTATAAAGTATAATAAAGAAACATTGGCCTAATTTTGCATTGTCCTTTTGATTAATTCCTTTATGATATGAAGACAGTATAACTACTAAAAAATGCTTGCAAAGGGCATTTTTTTTACGGTCTGAAATTGCTGAAAATCATTTTCAGCCAGGGGGTGGTATTGTGCCCCTGGGCCCCCAACCAGGCATTGCCCCAGGGCTCCTTGACCTGGTTAACCCCCACACCCCAGGGATTTTTCTAATTCAGCATTCTCATCCCTGAAGGAAACTATGAAGCTATGTATACAAATTAATATGAATGTGATCTACTTCATACTGTACAAACCCAAATTAATATGAATGTGATCTGCTTCATACTGTGCAAACCCAAATTAATATGAATGTGATCTGCTTCATACTGTGCAAACCCAAATCAGTGAGCTTCCTGTAAAAGTTTGATAGGGTATTGGGTTCCCAAGAAGGCCTGCATTTCATCAGCATCGATGCACACATATGTCCAATAATCTTGTCCAAATTCATTCAGATGTAACTGTGCTACTTTTTAAAAAAAATGGAGGAAAAAAAATGTATAGCTCATCTTGCAGTAAGAGTAAATGATCGTAGTGGTACGGTCCTGCATCTCTGTGTTGGTCAGCATCTGATCTCGTCAAAAACTGCTCTATTGTACAGTTAAATATGCCTGAATAAAATGGCCAGAACAAAGTTTAGACATTTTAAATTAATAAATAAATCTCCTGAAGATGGTTATCGACAGGTAAGTACAATCTTGTGCAAATGTGTAACCCTAAAGTATGATGCAAAATGCGTACCTGTTGTAATGTCTGCAATGATGTACAAGGTTACGATCTCAGTCAGTCAGGATATTTTGAACTATAGTTAGCATTTATCCATGCTTTAAAATATATTAATCAGATTTTGAAGCTAAATTAATCTAATATTCTGGTCTCCTTATTTCATTATTGTAGAAAATACAGTAGCTATAATTGATGATTTACAGCATGAACTAGCATTTGTTTTATTGTTATTTAAATATTCTGTAACCCTCCAGCATGGTGTTGTTACATGTGTTTGTTACAGTTGAACAGATATATTTTTGTAAACCTTAATTGAGTCATCAATTACACCAGTAAAGTATTAGTAGCAGGAAAACAGTCAGATAATTAATGTGTCCTGCAGATAATGAAGGAGTTTTGTTGTTTATCATTTGAGTATTAGAATTAAATTGTTCCTTTGTATTCGGTTTTGTAAATTATCTAAATATAGAGTATAATAAAAAATTAAAGTTGTATTTAAATTTCTTTAAATAAAATACTGACAAAATTGCATTGAAATCACGATTTCAAATTCTTTATTACATGCCCAAAGAACAATCAGTTATCAGTAGGAGTCCTGCACATAAATGCTGTAGTCATTCACTAACATGTCCTGACATTTTCTGGATTGTCCTGAATTTCAGGCAAGCTTCAGGGACAATTATTGTCCTGGGCCAAGTCTGCTCTATCTGAAACACTGTTTGGCCTCTTGTTTGCGTGTAGTGTTCTGTATGGAGTGAGGTCTGAGACTTGGATTAAATTGGGTTCTCTTTAGGTTAAGCCTGCCTTAGTGGAAGCTCAGCACAGCAGTCACTTTGGCATCTAAGTGTGTGTCAATCCAAAATTAACCTCAGTGTTTTTTATTTTCAGGGCTTAAAAATTCTGTCTGTCTGCTCATATTTGTGAGTGGTAGGTGGGAAGTGCAAGTCACATTTTCCAGCTGTTTGTCTGATTGGACAAGTTGTAATTTAATCAGTTTTAAGCAATTCAGTATTGTGTACAGTTTAGGAAGAGCAGAATTGATGCAGGACAAGTACAAGTTTCAAGTCACTTGCTCTGCAGGACGAGTAGCCAACTGAAAACTTTTCGAGCCCTGACTTTCCTTTTATTTCAATACCATTTTATCCCACCCTCTTCGGATTTGGAATATAGTTTCAGTATGCAACTGCCTTTGGCTACCTAAATAAATGCCCTCGTTATCAAAGCTTGGAGCAGGTTCAACATGCAGGTCATGGTCAGCTTCTTGTTTTTTGCCTCTGTAATTATGATAATAATTCTTTTGTATTGTGGTAACCATAAAAAAAAGTTGCAATCATCCCCTGTAGGTAAATTTAAAATGAATAGCCTTCAGAACAAATTTGTCAGGACACATCATGGTATCAAGGCCTGTCATGTTAGTAGAAATCAAGACTATTGGTCATCAAATATGGTTATTATTACCTGGAATTTAAAAACCTATAAACATTTACATGTAGGAAAACTAACAGACTTTGTATCTATATATGAATGACTTTCTTAAAAGCTCTTCAACAGATGACCACATTCTACAGAAAGCATCCTACTGAGATTACTTGGCCAACTGCTCTTACATTTGACTAGGGCTGATGGAAACCATGAGCAATATCAGTTCCATCTTGGGCTGCATGTTTTCATTATTTACACTTGCTTATTGCACTAGGGACAAATGTGTTTTATGATCACCTTTTTAGGTTTGATATGGTATCCACCCTATAGTCACTGTGTGCGTATGTCCATCCAGCGGATAACTACATGCTTTCCTATCCAAATTTCTTCCAGCTGTTTACATCAAATATATAGTACCCATTCAGTAATTTTTATCTTTCATGATTTCCATGTGGGAACGCACATAATCTCTGTTCAGCATTTGTTTTGTTATAAATAAATTGGGAAACAAATGTATTTACCATGATGCTCAAGCATGATTAATTGTTCATTGCCAAATAGCGCAAGTGAATAAAATAAAATACCTCGATAATACTTGTACCTCATGTTTGATATCACATGTTACTTAATCAGTTGTACATTACAATTAAATGCTGATGGGCTGATTGCTCAGTTTGTAATAAAATACCAGTGCACTTCAACACCAGGCCGTTATGAAGTATCTTCAGAGAGGAAGTTAAAGGAAGCAAAATTTCTCTGATTTTCTGTATGAAGGGTTAAGTAGTCTTTGATAGTCTATTTTCAAGTAGTGGAAAAAAACTGAAACAGTTTAATCTTAAACACAGTTATCGTATATACTTGAGTATAAGCTGATACCAACTACAAACTGCATGGACCCAGATCTGCCATCGCATAATGTACCGGCAGATCTGGGTCTATGCAGTTTGTAAGGACTAATCAGTAGAACAAACAACATAGACCCTAATCTGCTGGCGCATTATGCGCCGGCAGATCAGGGTCTATGTTGTTTGCATTTGGATCTGGGATATACATGAGTATAGACGGTATGTGATCATGTACGGTGGTTTTGATCCTTAGCTGAGAATAAGATCATCAGATGGTATCAACTGCTGACTTGATGTAGTTCCATTTCTCCTTTGAATATATTCCCCAATCACATTAACATTGGGAAATAAACCCCGCTACCTCTTGAATCCAGCAATCATGGAAAGACAAAAAGTTCATCTTTCCTGTCAATATAGCATATAGATAAAGGAAAAAAAATCGTACCCATTACCTCTCCTTCCACCACTCGGTGGCTACCCATCAACTGGATGCTTACCAGTTTAAGCTTTTGTTCGACACAATCAATATTGTACTGCTTGGCCTCTCATAGTCTAAGGATATCTTCATTATTTTGACCCATCCGTCTGGAAAGTTTGTATAGTATTGTGTATTAACGTACTTGCTACATGTTGCTATCATTTTTTATTTTTTTTATCAATATTTGTGTGAAAGTGTTTCACAGTTGTGGACTGCATTATTTTCTGACCCTGTGGTTCATCATGGTATTGTTGGTGCTCATTGTTAGTTGTTTTTCTTATTGTTGTGCAAACTGCCTTTATTTTTCACTTAAGTAACAAGTGTTATTGTTATATGTGAACACTTTCAGGTTGTTAATTTCTAATATTTTTGTTGTTTGTGTCATTTGAATTGAATGATGGCGACAACATTTCCCAAGTGCAAGAAATTTAAAGCCAATGACGACACACATGATACGTATCTCTCTTGCACAAAGTGTTTGTTGACTTCTATCTGCATTGTATGTGCAATGTGGTCAGAAGGGATTTGGTCCACAGTCTTGCAGAAAAGCTTGAAGAACAAAGAGAGACAAGTGAAGTCTTGGTCGACAGAATGCAACATCTTGAGTCTTCACCTGAATGTGCCATGATGTCTTTCCACCTCCACCCCAACTCCCCCTCGCCATCAAAATTGATGTGTTTAACATCTACTGTGACTGTTATGTCTGGTCAACTCAAAATGGAATAACAAGGGGTTTTGGAGATGCTGGCCCAGCATCCTTCCCAGACAAAGCTGGAGTTGTAGATGTGAAGATTGGTGCAAGAAGCGACAATGCAATTGTTGGCCTTTGGGAAATGTTTGTTCCTACGATAGTGCCTTGGAGTTCATGGGAGAGTGTCCTCTTTTGTTTTGGCAGCCCAGTGGGCGTAAGTACGGGCACATAGGGTATTTTTTGGACATTGATAATCTCTACTTCCATGCTTCCATGGGGTCCCTGGGTGGCCGAGTGGTCTAAGGCGCTCTCCTTTCCAGATCACTCTCACATCTTACCTCTATTCGTGTGAATTTGAGTCTCAGTTCAACCAACATGGGTATTGAGAAAGCTTCCTGTGGGTCGGTGGTTCTTCCTCCACCAAATACACTAGCCTCAGAGATGCTGCCAGGGCGCGTGAATGGCACAAAATTTGTACGAATTCATGCACTTGGAAAGCAGTGATGCGCGAGAACTCTCGCAAGTTAGTTTAAAGTTGTGCGTATAACAATGTACTCTGCGCAGTATACAATTTTTTATTTAACTGTTAACACTTAAAGTGCTTCTCGCGGCATAAGTCACGCCGCCAGTAGGGGTCTCGTAGCACTTGTCTCGTCATCTGTCTTTTTCCGGTAGGCAACTGTTTACACATCCGAGTACTTCAGCTTGAAAAGAATGGTTGTTAAACTAAATTTGATTAACACATTTGGGCCCAGGAACAAGCATTGTCGAGGTTGAACATTGCATTTATGAAGGAAGTTTTACAAATACGTGTTTCAAGTAAGGGCTCCTAGAAAATCCAAAATGGCTGACTCACAACATGGTTAATCTTCAGATGATGATTTCGTTCGGCAAATGCTGGCCAATGATAGCGATGATGACAATGATTTTTAAAGTTTTGAAGTATATGAGATTATTGGAGCCCAGAAAGTATTACTGGAAATACCTGTGAGTAATTTTGAACCCAAAAATGATGTTGAATACGAGTCCGATGTACATGCTGGATGGACAAAATGGACGGCATGCCGGTCAACCCCCTATTAAGCGGTATTTTGAAATTAAATGTCAAAAAGGCAGAAATCTAAGCCTAATTAAAATATAGGCAATTTAAAAGTATACTGCCATGTTGATTTCTTTTCTCAAACAATTCTGCTTTGAGGGATCTTGTGCTACAAAGCTGTATACCACTCTAAGGGTTAAGATACATTGAATAAATAAGAATCTAACAAGAAATTAAAAAGTAAGGATATTTATTTTGATCAAAATACTTCTGTCTGAACAAGCTGACTATGACATTGATGGACTTAAAACCCTAATACAACATTGTGGAACAGATAAGAAATCTGGCATAGTAGTCAGCAAAGCACTGATTAAAAAAAGTGAAACTTTGGCAGAGCTTTTGTTAGTAACAAAATTAAAATATTATTTTGGAGCAGAGATATCCAAGAGACAATACCTATGAGTAGTTGAAAATTTTGTTTCTACTCCCCCCTTATTTTGGTGACAAGGGGGGAGCTCCCCCCTTCAGATAAAATCCTGGCAGCATCTCTGGCCTATCATGTACTGAAAAATGACATTAAACCCCACAAAACCAAACCAATCCATCCTTCCATGCTGTATGCCGCGGAGTGACCCGGCCCTGCCAGTACCTTTTGACTAGTGACCAGAGATCTGTCACTTTAGCAAGCTGTGCCGCAATACTGATGGCTTTCCCATGGATATGGAGGTCATCTGGGGATCCATTTAGTCGGTCCATCCATTTTGCCACACATTCTGCCTAGCAGTTTCTGAGCTTACCATCCAGTCAGCCGCCAAGTCGACCATCCAGCATACCATAGAACCGACTCTCCATTTGCCCATCCAGCATACTCTTTGGCTGGCCATACTGGCAAGACCAGCCATGTCACTTGTCCAGCTGGCCAATTCAGCTGGCTGGCCAGCTATCCATAGTGTATACATTGGGGAAATACCATGCCACACACAGGGATGATGGCACCGCCGTGTCAGTGCCATCCGGTATATTTTATGCAGATATGGAAACAATGCCTGATAAGGACAACCCCCACAGTGAGTGTCAGGACAACCTTCAATAGCATACTCTGACCTCACATTGGATTGTATGGGGTTCAGCTTTAAAGTGGCAATTGAAGAAATACTTTTTGCCAATTTTTCCAACTATCCACTTAGACGATGAGGATGAATATCCCTCCTTCCGTCTACTGCCGCAGTCAGCAAAGATCAAAGAGATCTCCAGTTGTTTTATTGCATCTGAGAACTAGGGAACTCTAAGGCTTTCTTTTCAGAAAACCAGCTTCCAATGTTGTCATCATGCTGGTACCTCACATACTCGGGGACATAGAGTACCAAGCTACTGACTTTGGGCAAAAACATTGCGGTGGTTAACCCTGCTGTTGTGGATCGGAATGTTTTCCATGCCACCTCCAAACTAGTGTGAAATATGGTGGCAACTTCTTCCGTGCTAGATCTGGCATTGCTAGTGGTTTTTCACCTTGCTGAAAAATCGGGCATATATTATGCATGGAATCCATCGCCATATTGCCAAGGTGATTCACAGGGCTACACTGTTTGATGGCTAATGCCCTGATGGCTTAGCCAAATTTGGATCTAGTGAAACAAGATGCCTATCTCTGCTTGTCACTGAAGTTACATTATTCCTCGGCAGTCCGTTCTAAACCTTTCATTATGCCATTACTGTTAGTAGAATAGAGGAGGTATGGAAGCAGGCAGCACAAGAAATACCTCACCAGCTTGCCTTGCTGCCTGCACTGGCATTCAGGCTGAATCAATCAAGCTGCAATGGAGAGACAATCATTGATGGAAAGAAAGGAGGTTGAACACTGCCCAACAGCAAGTTTGGACCTCAGTCAAATATCAGTTGGCAACAGGTCACTTAATTCTGAAGGCAGTTCAATAGAGTGGATAGGAAGCAAGGTTTCTCCTTCCCCAGGCCTCCCAGTGATCATCACTAACTTGCCACCCCAGCCACCTGAAAAAGATTTGCTGGTAGGTAGCAGACGCCTTCATTTTCACCAGTCTTGGACTGGCGTTTTTTTGTAAAACAAATGGGCAATCCAATTTGTTTGGACGGGCTTCGGATTTCATTTGGTTTGGTTTCCAGGGAACAATATACCAATTTTGTGCACTCCCATTTAGTCTCAACATCAGTCCATAGGCATTCACAAAAACCATCAGTTGAGTTGTCACTCTCTTCAGGTCGACTTCAAAGTTCAGCTTTGGTGAAGGGCAGGAACAATCTTCGTTACATTTTAGGTCAGTTAGGGTTTCTGGTGAACTGGGACAGCTCAACCATTACCAGTATTTTGCCCACCTTGGTATAGAGTTTTTGACCAATCTCAACCTCATTCGCCCCCCCCCCCCTCACGTATGCGTGGCACAGATTATCGAGCTGTAGAGTGGATTTCAGCAAAGAGAGTTTTGCAACTCCTTGCTTTACTTCATGTGGCGTGGATTTGATTCTTCTCGGCTGCCTTTTCATGCACCCCTGGCTTAGTGGTGCCCCTTTTCAGGACAACTCAATGAGTGAGGTATGATATCGACCAAAATAGTATTATTCCTGCATAAGTGGCAAACAATGGATCATGGCAGGAATTCCTCTGGAAAATCCCCAAATGGAAGTTACAGAAGTTACAGTCTGCACAGACACCAGATTGTATGGTTGAGGAGCCCACCTGTTGCCCTGCTTCACCACAATCATAGGCAAGTGGGGACCAGGGGAGTTATCTCTTCACATCAACCATCTTGAAATGAAGGCTGTAGTAAATGCATTTCATTTTTGGAAGGATCAATTCTGCAGGAAGGTATTTCTTATTATGTTGGATAACTCTAGGGTTGTGACCTACCTCCTGAAATGGGAGGGGGGACAAAGTCATCCAACCTATGTGTTCTGGTTTTGGACTTTCTTTGCTGGTGCTCCCAGCTAAAATTACTGTCCATATCAGATATATTCTGGCCGACTCGCTGTTAAGAAGAGGGCAGACCCTTCACACTGACTGTTGCATTCATCCATCAGTCTTTCATTGGATTTGTGCGCTTTGGGGGTGTCCATTGATAGATCTTTTCTTGTGACAAGGTGAATCACAAACTGTCCACCTTCGTCTCTCCAGTTTTAGATCCAGAAGCCTGGGCTATGGATGTACTATCAATTAGTTGGGAGGTTTTTAGAGGCTTTCTTTCCTCCTCCTCCTCCACCCCCCACCCCTGTTCTGGTACTGAGGAAAATACATAAAATGAGGGGTCAGAACTGCGAAGTGGTTCTTATAGCCCCTCTCAGGTAAAATAAGTCCTGATTGAACAATCATCTTGATCTTGATCTAGCTAAAATTCCACCAAGGCCGAACCTGCTCAAACAGCAATGGTTGCAGGCGTTTCACCCCTGCCTGGACAGGCTTTTTCATGCCTGTCTCTTGTCAGGAGAACCTCACATAGAGAGGAATTTGAACATTCAGTTGTGGAGGGAGTCTCATGAGCCAGAAGGACATCCACTTTAAAGGGAAAGTGGCAGGTTTTCAGGGACTGGTGGAAGGTTAACAGCATCGTGCCTTTGAGTACCTCAATACCGCAATTAGATAACTTTTTTCTCCGTTTTTTTTATAGAAAAGTTTGCTCCAGTTACTATCAAAGACTACTGCTCCATGATCTCCAACACTTTCAAGCATCATGGTAGAGGCGATATTAATCATAAGGATCTATTAGACCAGCTTACCAATTTGACTTGAATAGGCCCAAATCTCTCACGCAGGTTCCTAAATGGAATATTTCATGGATTTTGACATGGCTCAACTCAGATGAGTTTGAGCCTTTAACCAGAACCTCACCAAAGCTTCTATCTGTTTTTTGATAGCTCTAACTTCAGCATGCAGGGCGATTGAGTTTCATGCCCTTTGAATGACCATAACTATCTCCAGTTCAGATTGGATGTTTCCATGGTCCTAATGACATAACCAGCCTTCATAGCTAAGAATAGGTTGCCATCAGTGGGCAATCAAAGAGTGGTCATCTGCTGCATCTCAATTGATATGTTGAGAGATGTGGGGATGCAAGACCTGGCCTGTGCTTTCAAGTACTACTTGAAGTGTGCTGAGAAAGATCATGGGGCCCAACATCTCATTCTTCCGGGAAAGAGGATATAACCTCTCAAACCCTTGCATCATAGCTGAAGTGAGTCAACCTTCTCAAGTTTTTATCTCCTTGATCTAGCTTCACAGAGACAAGACTTGAATCTGGTGGGTGCAGTGGCTATGGGTTCAGACGACCACCAGACCAAATTGATGTCAGCACATCCTCTTCACAGGCATGGCTTTAGCACTTTTTCTGGATGCACCCAGATTTGTCTCTGTCTGGAAAAGTCATCCTTTTCTTTACATCCATGTATTGTTGTCATGGGTTATGTGACCATCAGTTGTGCTGTTCAGATATTAGACGAACGGTTTATCCTTCATATAGGGAATCCAGCCATTCTTCCCTCTAAGGGTGCCCATGGTAAAGGTTGGATGCTCATGCATTTCCACCTCCTATTACCTATTCTCCGAATGTTAATATGATCCTGGAATGTATTTGATGAAAAAAGTAAATTATTTAGTAAATCATGTATCTCTGAGAATACTTACCTGATCACATTACATATGCTATGAAACCCTCCCACACCTCCCCTCAAATGCAAGCATCCTCGTTGACGTATTGCTCAGCTTAAACTGTTAAACATCCAGTTGATGGGTAGCCACAAAGAAGTGGTAAGTGGAGATAATGGGTAAGAGTTTCTTCACCTGGTCTATGTGTTATATAGAGGGGAAAAATTAAATTTTCATCGTTCTGGGATTGCTGGATTCGAGGGGTAGCAGAGTTTATTTCCTAATGTTAATGTGCTTGAGTAAGTATTCAAACATAACTTTACTGAAAATTTTACTTTTCCTTGGTAAACAGCAGTCTTCAAGAAAAAAATAACAAAATTAATGAATATAGACTTCACAGACTAATATTTCATCCATAAACATTTTAAGCGAATGGTAAATTGTCTGACTTAAGTAACAACAATAGTGGTCAATCTTGCCTAAACCGAAAGTTTTTGGAAATTCTTGCGGGGATTTCTTTGTGTGGGGCTTTACATTAAAAACTCCTAGGCCAAGTTTATTTTCATTCTTTCTGGCAAACTTTTAGGGAGTTACAGCCCTGGTTTGACTTGGAACTTTGTACTTCCATGTCTGCTCAATAACTTTTCAAGTATTTCTAAGATTGAAACCAAATTTGGTGTAAGGCTTTATATTAAGAAGATCTCGGTCAGGTTTGATTTTAACCATTTTCCAGCAAAATTGTATCGAGTTATGGCCCCTGTTTGACTTGGAACTTTTGCGCCTCCTTTTCCAATTGGTAACTTGTGAAGGATGGATTGGTATGAGGCTTTATGTTAAGAAGACCTAGGTTTAGTTTTATTTTCACCATTTTCTGGAAATAATTAAAGGAGTTATTGCCACTGTTGGACTTAAAACTGCATCCTTCAGTTGCATCATATTAGCGATGATATCCTTGTCATATGGACACATTTCTAGTAGATTATTATTACAGTAGGACCCCGCTATAGCACGCTTCGTTATAGCACAAATTCGGATATAACACGATCGCGGCATGGCTCACGAAATTTCATCTATTTTTTCGTACATGAACAAAAAAAATTTTTCTTCAAATTACGAAAAATAATGTGTACAAAATTAATTTTCATTTTGGGGAAGAGATTGTGTATGAATTCGGATATAATACCATCTTGGCGTGGCTACCGAAATTTTAAAATAATTTCGCCAATTTCTTGAACTAGTGCAAAGTTTTGTGCCAAAATAAACAAGAGTTAGATTTAATAATTTGGCAAGCTGTATTGTATTCTTGAAGAAAAAAGTGCCTTATGATTGCATCTTTCTTTATATGAATAAAGATGCTGAACATTTCTATTTGTGAATGTTCATTTCAAATGTGTAAGTAGTCAATCGCTGCACTTTGATCTTTGTTTATTTTTGAAAGATGTTAGCTCATTTTAAAGCTGATAAGTGTTAATCTTATTATTACTGATACAAGGACAATAAAGTCATTAAGTCTTCTTTGTGTTTGTCTTCAATACATTCTGTGTACAATCGTTGCTCAAATAATAGCCGACATATGTTTGCTCATTCAACTGCATACACAGCCAAGCACCAAATAATGCGGTGGTTGATAAAAGATTCGCACCTGAATTTATAAATCAATTAATTTAAGTCATTGACAATCATCAAAGTCAATCTCAAAGCTAAAGGTTGTTCAAACCATGCGGCAATGATTTATAAAACATCAAAAAAACAAAAGCTGCCAATGCGTACACGTGGCTTTGGCGGTGTTGTTAGACAATCGCCATGCAATCAGTTGACCAGTGAATAATATTGTACATTCCCTATAAAAATGACCCCATTGTTGATTAACAATTATTCTTGCTGTAGTCGTTCAAACAAATAGGTGTCATAGTTTTAATTATTAGTTATTTACAATGGATAACAGTAGACGGAAACGTAAAGCTTTTACTGTTAAAGAGAAGCTTGAAGCCATGGACAGGATTAAGTCCGGTGTTTCCACAAGTCAGATTTAATTCCCAAGTGAGCCAGTGCACGTGGGCCGATAAGCCTTTGGCTTGTAAAAGCATTCACTTTGTTTTCAAGTTGTTTTCCCACGTGACAACCCTTTGATCACGCCGCAAGTTTGATACTTGTTCAGTGCCAAGTAACAGAGGGTGGTTATTTGAACTCCCTGTGATCTTGCCGCACAATTGACACATGTCCAGTTGCATCCTTTAATAGATTTCTGACTTTATGATCAAAGTGTTACTTGCAGAGCCCAAGCTCAGTCTCTGCATAAGCACCTGCATACGACAGTAAAGCTGATCAATCGGAGTCGGGCGTGATTTACGATGACTAGAAGACCACAATTTACAATGACTAGACGACGATGTAGGATTTCAGAACTTTATCAGAAAATGATATTATACGTCTGTGTGCATATTTTCGATGGAATTATTATGGACTCACTCCTACGCATGCCACAAGATCGGTTAGTGAGTACACGTGTTGATCCTTTAACTATTCATGATATAAAATAGACATGTACATATAAATGTACCAATGCATGGTTCTCTGAATAAAGTAAAATATTATATGTGCAATCTCTGTTTTCACTGCATATGTATTTCTCGTTTAATATGCATTGATTTAAGATGGTAACTGTGCTAATGAAGCACGTTGTTTTGAGCCCACAATTTATCCCCCCCCCCCCCCATTTTTTGGTGCATGCATCATTTTCTTCATCTAAATGACTTGGTTTTGTCTAGGTTGGTTATAGCACGGTTTGGGACATAGCACGATCTTGTTTTGTGGACCCCGACCATCGTGTTATAGCGGGGTACTACTGTATTATTATTATTATTTGTTGCTTTTGTTGTTAATATTATTATTTTTGGCATCCTAACTGGTAATGTCCATTGATGCTGCCAGGCTGCGTGAGTGTGATAATCACGCAAGATTGATTATGTGATTTGAAATTCGCTGTGCGCATGAGCTCGCACAATGAAATCTGAATCTATGATGTGCAAATGATCAAGACGAAGCCTTAAAGATGCAATTTTGCATCATGAGGTAGTACCTGTCTTCCAGGGTCTGTCATGTCATCACAGTTCATGATAGACAAAAGTGGGTGGTATTAGAGAAAAGAAAAAAGATGTAGCTTTACACTGATGCCAAGTAATGTAGACATTCTATGCACATAAAAAAATACATCTGAAAAAAATGCAATTTTGAAACCAGATTTTCTTTACTTGAAGAATTGGTGGTTCCAGGACCGGCGTTTGTCTGGATTTTAAACTTCCTCTTGCTAGATCTAGAGCAGACCTGACCAAACTTCACATGGACAGACGAACCTTCACAAAAATTGGGTAACTTTGGGATTTGGGGTAAAAGGGGACAAGCAGGCAATAATCCTGGGTCCAGTATGCAAAAAAAAAATCAAAGAAGTCCAATTTTCACCCATTTGCTCATGTGTGGGCCTGATAGTCAATCCAAAACAACCTCTCTTACATATCTAAGCAACTGTCGATACTAGAATCACTCTAAATCAGACGTGCTTGGATTCCATTGGAAATAACAAGAAAACTTTCTCTTCTACCCCCATCTTGAGTGAAAATGAAAATTAGTTCCTGGCCTTAATGAGTAAACATTCACATTGCAATCAGAAACAGATTAACTTCTGAAAATGTCAGCAGAATAATGCTAATACAGCTACAGGGTGGTTCATATGAAGATTTCAGTTTCCACACAGCACTGGATACATGGAAGGGAAAAAGGAAAGACTTGTACAAGTGTTATTATACCACCCTGTAATTTTTCGGACTCCTCCTCTTCACCCCTTTCTTTTTATAACCCAAGGAGGGAGCTCCCCCTCTCCAACTAATTCCTGGCAGCATCACTGAATATCAGATAAAGAATGAAATGCTAAAGCTCAGACTATTAGATTTTTACATAGATTAAACATTCATTTTTGCATTTGGCAAAGGTCATTTAGAAGTACTATTACTCAACTAAAGTTGTATTTGATTGCTAGTCAATACATATCCATATCAACTTGTGCAGTACTTTTCAGTACACTGATTTTTTGTAGGTATTTGAGGTAAATGCCTCCTCCTCTCGAAGTGGTAAGAAAATCTTATCCCAGCTTCAGGAGGCCACCCAGTCCCACCAAGTGTCTCACAACAAGGAGATAGGCACACAAGTAAAAAGTGCCTTACCTGCAATGAATGTTGGCTCAGGTAAGGTTTGTAAGGTGTAATGGTTTTTGAGCTTTGCTCAGGGATCATTTATTTAACTCTTTATCTACCACTGCCGCATCTGTGCGTCACCTGTAAATATCTCTGCAGCCCTTCTGTTGCTTACATGCGCTGTATATAATACTTGTTTGCTCCCCAATGTCACTTATATGCACAATCTTAAGCACTACTCCAATTCCCAGTGCAGCATGTATGCATACATTAACATTATGTTAACTTAACTTTGATTGGTTGAAAGTAGAGAAGTTGAAATATTTTTTATTATCATAACCAATGAGAGGACATTCTGATACAAGTTTGTAACATCATAGATTAAATTGAAACACAGAGGAAGGGTTTTTATGCAATTTATAGAGCCACATGTAGTTCAGGTAAACAAAGATGGATTCTGATTCAGATATTAGCGAGTTTCAAGGGTTTAATCCTAGTTACATAGAAGAGTTTGATGAATCAAGCTTAGAAATTGGCTCAGATATTAATGTTAGTCCAGTTTCAACACCAGATATAAGCAATTTTGAATAAGACAACAAGGAGGCTAGTGTCCCGCTTGCATAGTGGAGTGATGATATCTCCATGTTTGATATTTATCTTTTCGATTCTCATGTTGGCTCAACTGTTGAGCTTGGACCACAAAGCAACGAGAAAGATTTTTCTGAAGTATTTTCCAGAATGCCTGGTGGAGAAACTTGTGAAAGAAACAAATGTTTATACCATGAAAATGTGGGAGCAAAAACAAGACTCAAAATGGCTCCAAAAGTTAGGAAATGTAAGATGTGTTGGAGGGAAAGGAGAAAACATGAAGTTTTCCATGGCTGTAAACAGTGCAAAGTACGTTTATGTGTGGACAATGGCTGTTTTGAGAGGTACGACTCTCAGCTTGGGAATTAGAGAATGTGGATTCCATTCATATTTTATATGTAAATATGCAAATATTGGATTTATTTGGTGGCATTCAAGACAACTTACATGACTGGAAAATATCTTGTATGATGGGACATAGGAGTACATAAATGTGGAACTATATCAATAAAAAACACTATACAAGGTAATCTGTTTTTTATTATATTGAAATCAAGCAATAAATAATGAAATAATGAAAAAAAATGTAACCATGTTTTTATTGTCAGCTTATGTACTCGGACATGATAATGCTCTAGTATTCAGCCTAGCAACCAGTCTCAGTAGTTGATATGATAACAGTCAGCAGTAGGGAAGCTGTACAACAACTGTAGTGGCTAAGGGGTTACAATGTCTTGCATTTGAGATTTTTATCTAAAACAAAGGTAGCAGCAATCATCTGAAATTGATAACTCGATAATTTGGAGGAATTTTTAGGCTTAAAACCAGTGAAATATACCAGTGAAATACCATAAATACAAAAAATTAGTGCAAAAATAGAAATTAAGTTTGAAAAATGCTGCCCAAAAGCAGCTGAATTATTAAAAATGTATTTTTTAATCTCCTATTCGAAACAAGTGGCCATGACACAAGTGATTTAAGTTACCACTGGCAAGATGCACTAATTTCGGCTGACATTTTTACTTGCATATGGGAACTTGCAGCAGTTTCAAATGCATTCATTTATGAATTTACAGTAAACCTATTTTGCACCATTCAAAAAGTTTTGAAATTTTTTATATTTGGAAGGCAAACAGTTTTCTGCCTAGAGTGGGTTAAAGTCTGATGCCCCACTTTAAATACAAGTGGGATACCCCTTTCTTCAATCTGAGTTTGACTGTCATCAAGAAAACTTTCTCCCTAGTCATTGAAAACTACTTGACAGGATGATTGACAGGTACATTTTAACCACTGATTCACCACCTGTCAATATTAATTGGCTATTGAGGAAGGCTGATTAGCCAACTATTCAGTACACAGGGCTCGACATTAACTTTAGCTTACCTGGCCAAAGGCCAAGTGAGCATATAGTATTGCCCTGCATCTGACGTGTCATCCACCATCTATTTTCTCTCCATCAGTTATCACTTGTTGGGAACACTATGGAGGCTTCCTTTTTTTAACAGATTGTGATAAAATTTGGTGCATAAGCTTTTATCATTGCGATCTTGGACAAGTTTGATTAAGAGCGTCATGTATGCATATTAATGAGGTGTTCTTGCAAACAATTGGCTGAGCTTGCAAAGACTGTAGCTTCTTTTTTTAGCTCAACTGATCATACAATAGAAGAGCTTTTGGGATGATCTGTTGTCCATCGTCTGTTGTCTGTAGTCCTTCCATCCGAAAGCAAAATTTGTTATTGCAACTTCTCCTAAACTATCTGGAGGAATTCCATGAAACTCTACATACACCTTCATCCCAAAGTCTAGCTAAATGAAAATGGTGCCACTTTGACATCCAATATGGCTGCCACAGTGGATGTCTTGAAAATATTGTTATTGCTACTCATTTGATCATATCAACATGGGTTTTCAGTGTAAGACTTCTTGTGATCAACAGTCACCATGGCAGCTATCTTGAAAATATTATTGCTACTCATCCTGGATGGATGGTCATATCAACATGGGGTTTCACCAAAAGACTTTTTATGATGTCTTGTTGGTTCTAATTGAAAATGGTGCCAATCTGACATCCAATATGGTAGCCATCTTGAGAATCTTATTAATTATCGCTACTCAGAAAGTCATATAGACATGGAGTTTTCACAAGACTTCTTATGATGACTACTTGGTCCTAAATGGGAGCAGCGGCGATCTTACATCCAATATAGTGGCCATATTGAAAATCTTGTTATTGCTCAAGAATATCAGAGATGGTTTGAACACTCAGCAGTTAAAAAGAAGAAATGGTCTTGTCTTGGATTCCTGGAAATTCTTTTCTTTTGGCAGTGGAGCTTCAGTGCCTTCAAGGGACTTCTATAAATGAATTGTAATCAAACTTGGTGCATAAACTTGTATCATTTAGACCTTGGATTAGTTCAGTTACGAGCGACATCTACACATATTAATAAAGTATTCTTGCATGTGATCAGCTGAGCTTGTGAACACTCAAGAGGCTTCATTTTTATATGCCTGCCATAAGGCGGAGCATAATATGTTATAATGTCCATCTGGTACCAATTTTGTTCTACACAATAACTAACGTTCTCCACCATCTACAGTTACCAAACTTTGTGGATGGTTTGCACTTGGGGTAAAGAAAAAGACTATTGATTTTTAGTTCAAAAGGTAAAAAATAAAAGTCATTGTGACAAAAAGAAAAATGGTTTCTGTACAGTAACATTATTTCTATATCACAGACCTGACCAGACTTTGTGGATGGATTGCACTTGGGGTAAAGAAGAAGACTATTGATTTGGGGGTTAAAAGGTCAAAGGGTGCACAAATCGCACAAAATGTGTACGAATTTGAGCACTTGGAAAGCAGTGATGTGCGAGAACTCCCGCAAATTAGTTTAAAGTCGCGCATATAAAAATATACTCTGCACAGTATACAGTTTTTATTTAACTGTTAATCGTTAATGTGCTTCTCGTGGCATATGTCGCGCGGCCAGTAGGGGTCTCTCGTAGTGCTTGTCTCGTTATCTGTCTTTTTTCCGGTAGTCAACTGTTTACATATCTGAGTACTTAGGCTTGAAAAGAACAGTTGTTAAACAAAATTTGATTGGCACATTTGGACCCTGGAACAAGCATTGTTGAGGTTGCACATTGCATTTATGAAGAAAGTTTTACAAATGCTTGTTTCAAGTAAGGGCTCCTAGAAAATCCAAAATGGCTAACTCACATCATGGTTTATCTTAAGATGATGATTTCGTTTGGCAAGTACTGGCCAATGATAGCGATGATGACAATGATTTTTAAAGTTTTGAAGTATATGAGATTATTGGAGCCCGCAAAGTGTTACTGGAAATACCAGTTAGTATTTTGAACCCAAAAATGATGTTGAATACGAGTCCGATGTACATGCTGGATGGACAAGACGGCATGCCGGTCCCTCCCCCCCCCCCCCCCCATTCAGCTTTATTTCAAAATTAAATGTCAAAGAGGCAGAAATCTAAGCCTAATTAAAATACAGGCAATTTAAAAGTAGACTGCAATTTTCATTTCTTTCTCAAATGATTCTGCCTTGAGGGATCTTGTGCTACAAAACTATATACCACTCTAAGAGTTAAGATAAATTGAATAAATAAGAATCTAAAAAGAAATAAAAAATATAATGATATTTATTTTGATTAAAATACCTCTGTCTGAACAAGATGACTATGGCATTGATGGACTTAAAACCCTAATACAACATTGTGGAACAGATAAGAAATCTGGCATTGTTGTCAGCAAAGCACTGATTCAAACAAGTGAAACTTTGGCAGAGCTCTTGTTAGTGAAAAAATTAAAATATTATTTTGGAGCAGAGATATCCAAGAGACAATACCTATGAGCTGTTGAAAATTGTACATAACAACCATAGAGAACAGTTTTCCATCTTGTTCAAGCCGGCTTAGCTAGCTACATGTATGCATATGTGAAAGGGGGTTCTCAGCACAGAACAATATTCATACACAGATAAGGAACAAATTAAGCTCAAAAATTATCAACAGATTAATGCTTATACAACTAGAGGATACATCGTTTGAGGATTTTGATTTAAATAGAGCAGGAAGAAAGAAAGAGATGGATATTTATGTGTTAGGTAAATATTGAAATATGGCCGTTTTCTCCTCCGCCTCATTTTTCTTCTTCTACTCCCCCCCCCCCCTTTTTTTGGTGACAAGGGGGGAGCTCCCCTTCAGATAAAATCCTGGGAGCATCGCTGCCATGTACCTTCTTCGAAGTTTGTGGATGACTTACATGATGGGTAGGAAAGAAACCTATTGGTTTTTTGGAATTAAAAGGTCTTAAGATCAAGATTACTATAACTGTGAGAAGAAAAATGGATTTTGCATAGAAACTTTAGTTCTAGACCATATACCTTGTCTAAAGTTTGCACACAAAGTAAGGAAGAGACATTTTGATTTGGGGGTGAAAAGGTCAAAGGTCAAGATCATTGTGGCTCAAAGATAAATAGGTTTTACAGATTAACTTTTGTTGTAAAGTAAGTTCCATGACCAAATCTTTTGGATGGCTTTCACTTAGGGTAAGAAAGAAACTTAATCGATTCTGGGGTCTAAAGGTCAGAGGTCACAGTTGTGGCAAGTCGAATAAGAAAATAAAAAGGTTTCTGCACAGTAAATTTAGGTCAAGACCACATACTTTGACCTATGGCCCAGGTCATTGAGATGTGTTGGTCAATAGAGTCCAGAGTCAACCATGCCCTGCTAGTGCCTCCATAGCGGACTGTTAAACATGGGGCGCACGTATAATGTTCAATTCATGGTACTCTTGTTGAAACATGAAAACAAGCACATTTTCATTTCTATAGGTTGAATGTTTGCCACTATGTACAACTATTTCTTTCTGTTCCTCAACATTTTTACTTTTCCTGCTCTACCAAGCAACAAGTTAATCATTGTCATTGTAGCTTACCATTGGAGCAAGTTCACTGATTCTAAGGCATTTCCCCAAATATTGTTGTTTTTTTTTTGTTATTATGTACTGTAGCTACTGAATATTTTGAATACCACATGTACATTTTTATCTATACGGCATTACTTGTTTGTTTTTTTATAAACTTAGGATACTATACCAGTGAGATGCATGATGCATGTCTGTTTCATTGATGTATATTTTTCTTTGCATTGCAATATGACAATAGGGAGCTGCTTTAGCTTAGTTGGTTGAGCATCAAACTCATAATCCAAGGGTAGTGGGTTTGATAACAGCCCTGGTCTGCTTCTTTCATGAGTCTTTGGGAAAGGCACTTGATTCCCATTTCCTTGGGATCATATAGCCAAATAATGTGCTGACAATGTTGTTAAGAACCGATCAACAGTATGACAATAAATGTTTTCAAATCACTTTATGTTGAATGTTTTAAAATGTTTTGTACTCTTATCTTCTCACAACTGATTCCTGTAACTGATGCAGGATCCTATATAATTTATCTGAAACAGAAGATAAGTGACACCAACAATAATAGACGGCGTAGCAACTAAGTGCTCAAACTATTTCTTTCCTCTCCAGTTTCAATTCGTGTGTAAATTTGCATTCACAAGCCAACAAGTAGATGATCAGGTGAGTGGTCTGTCCCACTTGGGCCTCTTGTTTAGATCACTTGCCCAGTCAGGTAAGTTCTCACAGAACCTACTTGCCCTGACCAATTGATTACTTGCCCAGACCTGTTTTGGGTCAAAATGAAAGGGAAAGAAACAGTAGCACAATTTAATGATGAATGATTGAATTAATAATAGTCACTTTTATTTTAATGTAAAGTTGAACTATTAGGAAAAATTTTATCTAATAAACATAAACTTCAAAACTGAAAAAAAGTTATATGTGATTAGAAATTAATGTAAAAAATAGGAAAATTAGACAAGTGTGTGAAAAATAAACAAAAAATGCAACAAAATATGATTAAAAATGGTGTTAATTTTTTACAGGCCTAGAATTTACCATGAATTTCCTTGGGGTCAGAAGGAAAAGTAGAGTGAGCAGTTTACTAGTCCTGCTGAATCTTCACTAGTCTTTCCCACAAAACAATGTCAGGCACATATCTAGATTAATAACAGTTTTATTTCTTACCATCATACATAATTCAGAAGTACGAATCTTGTCTTAGAAAACCACCAAAGCCACTTGAAAATATATTCACTGCAAGTTCACAAGAAAACCAATGACTGATTATTCAGAAGCTAAAAAAGTTGTGAGTCTGTAAACATTTCTTAAAGCCTTGTCATCCGGAAGAAAACAAATAACTTTAATAAGTGAAAAAGACAAAGATCTCATTCATTCAAGTCATTACATTTGAAACTTCACAGATAAATGATTTCAGCCAGTACCCATCATGCTACAGTGAAAGCAGGGTGATAAAATCTATCATTGTGTAGGTTTTCACAACTGATATACAAATAATATGAAGGAATATGTTATCTCCATGATTGCTAAAGATGAAATGGTTAATCATCGGGATTTTGATGACTATGGCACTACAATGGCGGGTTGACAGATACATAAGTCTGGTTTAGTCAGTGACACAACTTTATTTTATAAATCTAGCAAAATGGGTAAAGATTTCTACAGCCTCATTATGAATTATGATAAGTCAAATCCTAATTCTTCTAATCCTCTAAGGAGCAATTGAATCTCGGGGATTGCATCACGGGGATTTATGTAATTAGCTCCAAGAGAACTCAGACATTGATCATTTCGATTTTGAAAAATTACCTATAGTAGCATAAGTATACATTGACTGGCAATAACTGAAACTTTACTAGCTGTTGGACTATTAAAAGTATGAAAACTACTAGTCCGATGGGAAATGTCATAGCCATGTGCAAACGGACTACCTCTAATTTTGAGCTTTGTTTTTGGATAAATCCACAAACAAAACAGTCAATGATCCTAACAGAACAATCAGTAGTCCTCATCAAAGTCAAGCCACCTGTATTCCTCTATTTTAGTAGAAACTGTAAGTCCCTGTCATATTATCTGTTTGTAACTTTTCCATCTTTTCCATTTTTCTCTACTCTGTCTTCTCTTTTGATGATGAAAACCCATCCAAAAGCAATATCCATTCATGTTTGAAATGTGTGAACAGTCATACATAAGAGTTAGTGAAAAACTTAAAATAATGGTTACTTAAAGTTTGGCAGAATAATTACACTATTTTCATGCTAATATGGAAAAATCTGATAGGGTTAAAGCTCTTAATTAAATTACATCCACTTTAAATAGTGTAAAGTCATAAACATATTTGATGTATCTATTATCACTTGTCTGATATGCAAGCATCTTTTGCATTGGAACAGTGTGGATATACATTTTTAGTAGACCTTCATTTTGAGTAAAGAATACAATATTTCAGCAGAAGTCTTATTATTACGAAGTGTGCAAAGGCAAAATGGTGTTGAATAAAAATTTACAATTTCCACATTTTCCTCTTATTAAGTTCATCAGTACTGAACATCACTAGCCTGGTAAACAAGCTCTTTTGGATTTCATTTGCCCAGGCTCATAATTTCACTTGCTTCATGCAATTGAGTAACTGTTAATATCAAGTATTTGCACACCATGAATTTGACAAATACCGTATATACTCGATCATAAGTCGACCCCCCCCCCCCTTTCATGGCTGCAAAAAACCAATTCAGCTATGACCCTCCTATAAGTCGAGGTGTTTTTTGCAAATTAAATCCGTCTGCAAGGGGTGACATGTCATAACTGAGTTGGATCTGCACTTAGGAAAAATAAACGAGCCAAAACTGGATAGATAGATAGGACAAATAAAAACAAAAACCAATATAGAATAAATACAATTGTATTATTGAGCTGAATATGTACAAATAAATTTACAACTTACATTTTGTCCATCTTCGTGTAATGAAATCCATATAGCTTAACATTTTTAATCCATTTATTGATAAATCCATGAATTGGATTATAGGTCACATACAGGTATAAAATTGGTATCCTATAAATGTCACTGTCTAATGTCCTCTGGTTCAAAGCCCAAGAATTCATCCTCATCATCAGAGTTACCAAATAAAGTTCTAAATTCCTTCAATGTCATCCCGTCATCGTATACATCGTCCGACTCCGAATCTATTTAGATGATAAATCCACAAATTCAATTATAGGTCACATACCGGTATAAAAATAGAAGTTCAGAATGATCCGATTCACAATATCCCGTAATATATTAATTCCACACGTCGTACAAATAAACAATGAAAGTCAAGTCCTTTTTTTTTTTATTCACGGTATCCCATAAATGTCACTATCCAATGTCATCTGGTACAAAGTCCAAGAATTAATCCTCATTGTCTGATAAAGTTCTGAAATCCTACATCGTCGTCTAATGTCACGGCAGATCTGGGTCTCTGCAGTTTGTTAGGAGTAATCAGTAGAACAAACAACATAGACCCTGATCTGCCAGCATGTTTGTGTTTTTTCAAAAAGACATTTTGCGCAGCACTTAAATTCATGAATTCGGGAATGGGTCTTATTATTTCTAAAGATGAGTCGTTGTTTATTAGATCTTTACATTCGTGGTTTGTAGCAACCATGATATCCATGAAAATTTGTACCCAATAAAAAATTGTGAATTCATGGTAAATTTCTATGAAACAAAATGAAGATCCTCAAAGACATCATTTTGTCATTATTTCTATTTAATATTGCAGAGCCATTGTCCAAAGGAGTTGGCACAAAACATTCAGCACCGACAACAAAGATTCCATCTGTGTTTGCCAACTTCTTTAAGAAAGAAGCACCTATAGCACCAACATCATCGCAACAGTCGACTAAGAAACCTGCTTCAGCAGTACAAGCCTCCCCTCAGGGCAGGAAGAGATGCAGAGATAAGATAGATAGTGGTATGAACAGTAGATGTAAATTAATTATTTTTTCTTGTATCAGTTTTGTTAATGTTGAATTAATATGATTATATTGAAAGGTAGTAAATTCAGAGATGCCTACAATTCCAATTTTGGCAGAATCATTCATATTTTTAACCTCAAATCATGTCATTATGATAAATTCTGTCAGATTCCAATTTTCATTCATCAAACTTTCTATCAGCAAAATGCAGCTTAAATACCAGTATATCTAAATCACTGACACACTTAGTCTTTATCCAGACAACTAGGCTAACATGAACAAGATATGTATAGTCTGTGACATGCTTTTAATGTCTGATTACAATTCTTTAGTGAAAGCATATCTACCATATTTCATGTACACCTCTCCCTCGATAACTTCCGCACAACAGGGTCCAAAAACATAGACCGCACTATCAGCGAGGGCGCAAGTTACCGAGGGACCTCAACAAAATTAAGGGGATGCCATCCCCGCTAGACATCGAGAAAACGTGGGGGGGGGGGACGGGGCTGTTTAATAGCTGAATGCTCATTTTATAATTGCATTGGGAATAATTGTAGTTCGCTTTTTTGTATAAATTACCTTTATTTTCAAGATACCCAACCTCTGAAAGATCATTAACATTAGTCCAAGTGGTTTCAACAACACGTGTACGCGAACACATTGTGTATTGCATCAATGCTTTTTGTTGCTGATTCACAACAAACAACATTCCTTTTTTTCAAAAACTTATTGACATTTATTTTGTGAAACAACCGTCAAAGTTGAAACTCGATTTTATTTATTGTTCTATTAGTAAAATATGGATGCCGTGATTTCATTGCAAGTAATAGTGAAACTTATTCTCATCCTTGAGAAAATCTGTGAGTGCCAATTTAGAAATTTTAAGTTCACTACAAACTCTGGAACTCGCTTTCCATAATGAACCGTATCTGTGAAACAAAGCTTTTTATTCACCAAGTACTCATATCACTTGGCTGCCTCGACATCTTTGATCACATTTGTGAATGAGTAGGTTAATTTAAGGTAGTTTAATTATATTACTTACATAATAATATTGATAACAGTGTTCGAGTGATCAATTGAAATGACTTGACCTGACACATGGCCATGACCACTAGCTCTTACACAGGTAGGATTTGCATGCCTTTTAACTTTTCTTTTATTCCACCCCCTTTATTTGATTTGATACAAAAGACACAATTAACGTGATATTACAAAGCAGGTCTGCTTTTAATTGAGTGTAGCAACAAAACAAATACATACGCAAGTCTGAGATCAAAACACTTAATTAGGTTCTCACGGAAATGCTCACAGACATAGCTGCGACGGTTGAATGACATTTTTCACGTCTGAATACAAGAGTGCATATTGCATTTATGATGATTACACTGAAAACGAATTAAAAGATAGAACTAAAACACAAATTTCACTTGGCAAAAATTGGTATTTATTTATTAAAGTGTTGCCACCAGTAGGCATTAGTGACATTTTCATTAATCGAATATTGTTATTCATAGTGTACTGAGAATGTTGTTTGGAAAGAAAATTGAACAAAATATATGATTTCTTATTAAAAGTTGACAATTTCATGATGTTGATTCAAATTTCAGGGTACCACTGTTTTTGACAATAAAACGAGCGATACATAAAGGTTTCATTTATCAATTTTTATCTCTTTTTTTTTTCACGTTCAACAAATAGGGGCCAATTTTTGGGGTATTTTCTAGTTTAAAAAAATGGGATCCACGCCTGACCCCGCATTATAAGCAGTTTGCGAGTTATCCGGGCACAAGTTATCGAGGGAGTGGTGTAATTTTGTGTACACAAAAATTTTTTATATTTTTTTTCAGCATACATAATTAATGTGTAAAACATGAATTATCATTTTTGGGAAGTGATTGTTTACAAAAAAATAAAGGATACGACATTGAGGAGAACTACAAAACATCTACATGGTCGTTGGTATTAAATTCATGTCATCCAATGTAATTATGCTTGGAACATAAGGCACTAGTACAAAAAGTTTGAATTTGCTTATAGATGTTTGTATTGCATTAGCTAAGTTACAAAATGTATTACTATGACACAGACATAAGTATCCCATCATTACACCTTTGTTTTTGCACCTCATGCTCTTAGTAAATTAATAATTAGTAAATTATGCCTTGATCCAAATGAGTGAATGTAGTTCATCTGTTTTTATATGAGAGGGAGAGATTTTGGCCTTTCATGCCATTTTGCTAAATCTGCTTTTCTTTAAATGCCCCGCCCCCCCCCCCCTCCCCGGGTTGCTCAAACTTTTGTCAGAGAGAGAGCAGTAATAATAAAATAGTTAATGGAAATGATTTTAAAAAATACTAACCATAATTTTTCAGTTTCGGGGGTATATATTTCAGATTTATATATTCACAATATTTATATCCATTTATACTTCATTCATTTTAGATCTTAAGAAAGATCATATATGCTGCACAATTAAGTCACCTTAGCATTTACTATACTCTGTTGTTTTTATCTGCAAGTGAAATGATATCGACATTCCCTCCAAAGAAGAATAACCCTTATCAGTGAGTCCATGTTCACTTCCTGTATGGTATATCAAGCCAGAATCTTGAGATTGCAGATGTGAACTATTGTCAAGATGAACAGACACAAGCTTTACGTATTTATACAAAAAAATCAAATGGAACATAAAAGCTAATTCATTAAGTCCTGATTGTTTTCACTTACAAGGGGCTTTGATTTCAGTAATGCAAAGTTCATGTGTACAATCATCACATTGTTGTGAAGAGAAAAAAAAGACATTCACTTGTGGTAATGGAGATTCTCATGATTTGCATTAGGATGTTCAAAATGGAATACATTAATTACTGTAAGTAAATGTCAACACTTATCCAAATTAGCTCTTTATGAAGGACATTGGTATACATTATTTTAATATGATCGGGATCGACACCGGATGATTGAGATGTACAAAATGGACAAAGTTCTTGTAGTAATTTCAGTTTAATGTACATTCTGTTGAAAATAGCAAGTACCTTTTTTTTTTTTTTGGTCTTAAAAAGATATTCTTAAAATAGATGTGCATAAAATTGTTGGGCAATAAATAAGTGATGTATAGAACAGATTTTCAGTTAACTGCTTTATTTCTGTCGTTTTTTTGCACTCGTATGTATACTTTAATTCTCAAACATGTCAGTCTTCCTATTTTAAAATTCAGTTATATAAAAAAATTAAAAAATTTCAGTAATAAAACAAACTTATGTGTACAAAAAATGTTAGTACCAACAAATAATTATGATTTTTATGGATCAGCTGTGTGCAAAAACTGAAAGGGTTGGAAAATTTACATGAATTATGGTAAGCACTTGTGTCACAAACACAGTTGAATAGTGCATACCTGACATATTCCCAGACAGTGTTAGGTTTTTTTTTGGAATCAAGAAGTGTGTTTTGAGGTCCCAAGGATAAGTGCAAGTGACCCAAAAAAGCAATGACGTCCAATTGAGAATAAGTTATCTTTTCATATAAGCCTATAGAAAATTACTGGAAATTCAAATTTAATCAAAAAGAAAATAGCATATGTTTTCTCTGAAGCATTTAATACACTTACAAACCAAAAATAGTTGGTAGAATTAGCTTTGTCCAATATCATCACCACATACATACACACATGTGTGCCTCAAGTTTCTGTCTGTTCATATTGTACTCATTAGAGACTGTTTGATACTGTTGTTTAGACTTCCCCAAAGATCTTCTTGAATTTTTCGCAGCATAGAAAATTATCTTTCTGCATCTACATTGCTGTGAGGGAGTGTCAAATATGCTGGGTGGTGTTGCTATGTCGATGGATGTCATACACTCCAGAATGACTAATGTCGATATGGTGTTTGAAGTGTGTGCAAAAAATGCTTCCCCTTGTAGTCCGAGTTTCCTCTGACCCTTCCCACCTCATTGTCAGACTAATCTTTTCCTAATCACAGCTGTGTTTCAATATTTAGCCACCAAAACTGAATCACACTTGTACACTGTTCTGACTACCAAAATAATTATGTTTTGTGTTTTAAATATGGAATAAAATCTGACTTCAAAGAAACGTTGCCGCTGATCATGAACTTGCCAATAATCTTTAATAAGACGATAATGTGTAATAACTTTTGTTCTTCAGTAGGCATCTCTATGATTTACCCAACTTCAAACGAATTGGGTTGTTCCACTTAGTGTACTTTACCAGTGCAAATTAGCCTAATGGGCTCTCCCACAGCAGTGTTCAAAGGACTTGACACGGTATTAGCTTAGCTGTTTTAAGCCAATTAAGTAATTTGTGAAATGGTGGTTGTTTATCTCTGACCATCTTTCCTTTTCATTGCCTTTATGATAATCATCTGTATAAACTGCCCCAAGGATAGTTTTACATGGGCTCAAAGCAGGACTCTTAACTGTTTATACAGGCTACATGCTACAGACATGTATAGTGGTGATTAAAAACTAGCTCTCTCTCTTTTTTTTCTTTCCCCTAAGATTACTGAAAATCGTGTTTTTCACGTGACATGTCATGTTATGGCAGGTATGATAGTGACCAATCAGAAATCATGTCAGCTTGAGTGAAATTACTCCTGATTTACATTATCCAAGCCATAGAGGTCTGATACAACATTCTCCAGCTTCTATTTGAGAGACCTTTCATCTCCAACAGTCTCAATTTGACCTTGTGAGGCGTATATCAGCAGCGCAGCTGGCTACTCACCCAGGTCCCTCAGCAGCTTCATAATGATGCAGGTTACTAGACTTTGTGGGAGTGAAATTGTTTCCTGAAGACTTTGCCTTTTTATTGATCTGTGCTATCCTTTGCCAGAATCAAACATGGCACTCGAAGCTGTGCTATCCTTTGCCAGTATCAAACATTGGACTCGAAGCTGTGTTATCCTTTGCCAGTATCAAACCTGGGACTCAAATCTGTGCTATTTTTGCCAGTATCGAACATGGGACTCAAATCTGTGCTATCCTTTGCCAATATCAAACATGGAACTCTAAGGTGCTTCTGATACATGAGACTGGAGTTAAGGTCAACTCTGGGGTAAGGGGATGTAACTCCCTCCACTTTTACTTGTTCTCCTAATGTATTTTGTTCGGGTAGTGTATTTGAAGAAGAAACCAAATTTTTAAGGTAAAACATGTTTCTTCAATAATACTTACCTGATTATAATACAAGAACTCCTAAACTCTCCCATCAGTTACATCCCCTAAAGAATGTGCACTTTTGCGTTGGTGATAACTGACAAATGACAGGCTTTGGATGCGATCTCTCAGTTCAGGGGGACACTACTCTTGTCAGACTTTCTTCACAGTGTGCAGACAAGATTGTAGCACTTTTATTACTAAAACAAACCAAAAACATGGTTAACATTTGTTTGGGTTTTTTTTTAGGGGAGGGGGGTCACTTGAGAGGGCTGGATTTGCAAGGTAGTGGAAAGACTCCTAATGTATTATGATCAAGTAAGTATTATCGAATGTTTTACTTCACAAAATGTTATCTATAAGGTCAATGTATGCACATGCATTGCAGAGGAGGCACCACAGCAGAAGAGGATCAAAAAGGGGAAGAGTTCTCCAATCAAAGCCATCCGTACAGCAGGAAAGAAGAAAAAGGACAACGTTATGGGTCGCATTTTAGACCCAGTTCTGGGAACAAAAGGCCTGAATCTGACTAGCACTTCCCTCATTCTCTTTGATGAGGTATCACTTTATCACCTCATTTGAATAAATCCATAGAATGTTAGTATAGATTTAGAAATGTCATTTTTACTGTGAATTCACTTATTTTTGTGGGTATCAGTTTTCCAGGTTTTGCAAATGTTCATCAGCACTTAATTTTGTGTAGATTTGGGAAGATGTTCTATTGTTTCCTTGGAAGAATCATTGTCCATTGGTTCCTTAATTTGTGGTTTGTAGCAACCAAAAAATCCACGAAAATTGACACCCCATGAAAAATAGTGAATTCACAATAATATAAATTAAGATGCAATAAGTATCACCAAGTTTCTTTCTTGTACAAAATGCAACCTTCTTGATTTCGTTGCATCTGTTATGGCTTAGCCACAAGATGTGATTTTAAAATCTTGAGGATCATCATCATAAGTATCACTTTGATAGCATTATCATTGTTTTAGATGTTGGTGGAAAAAAAGGCAAGGACTTCAGATTTGTGCATTTATCTCAGTTCTGTATACAGTCATGAACCTTGATGGGTGCATCCATCTTGGAGGTTACTACTCACCACAGTCAAATGTAGGTCACAGTGAGTTATTTTCACATTCCAATTATTATGTTAAGATTTTGCAGTTAGCTTTGTTTCTCTGACACTGTTGTATGTACAATCATGAAACTTCATGGGTGTAGTCATTGTGGAGGGTACTGTTCATCACTGGGGAAAAACGGGTCACAGTGACGTACTTTTCATGATCCAGTGATTATGTTAAGTTTTTGTGCTTTGCTAGTTTCTCTGACTTGATGGGTGTATTCATTTTGAGGAGTTCTACTCACCATGGGTAAAAGTACATCGCAAAGACCTACTTTTCTTGCTCCAGTGATTTTGCATCCAGTTCCATTTCCTGACACTTGTATATATATAGTCATCAATTTTGGATACATCCATCTTGAAGTATAATACTGCACTGTGACTGACCTTGGTACTTCTTATGCTGTACTAGGTTTGTTATTGTATTTAACTCCATTTCTGGTGCCCCGGGTGGCCGAGTGGTCAAAGGCTCTGCCTTTACAAATCACTAACACATATTACCTCTGTCTGCATGAGTTTGAGTCTTGGCTCAACCACCATGGGTTTGTGAGAAAGCTTTGCAGTATCTTCCCTTGGGTCGGTGGTACTCCTGGGGTCTCCCGGGTTCTTCCGTCACCAAAAATACTGACCGCCATGTATAGCCTATCATGTGCTGGAAAAACGGTGTTAAACCCCACAAAACCAAACTAAACTCCATTTCTCTGCCACTTTTGCTTAGTCAGTCCACATCATGAAACTTGATACAGGTATTTTATTGCTCACAATATTGATTAGTTTGGGGTCAGTTTGTGTCCATCTGTATATTGGTATGTTCATTTGTCCACACACGTATGCCATAGCAATCACTTTGACATGCCTGTCCATCTGTCCATACAGCCATCCTTACCCATGTCCAGACCATAAATTAACCTCAGTGTTTATTTTTTTTGTATCTCCTTTCTTGCTAAATGAATGTCTACTATTAAAGCTTGTGGGGCAGGCTTGGGATGCAGGCCATGGCCAGCTTATTGTTTGACTAATATTTGCAGTTATTAAAGTAGATTACAGTGAGCTACTTCTCTTGCTGAGGTGACATTGCTAGGTATTTGGAATTTGCCCTGACAGAGCAGGCAAGACATAACATTCTGAGAAATTTTTATTGCTTTGACTGCATTAGCAGATAGCAAGATGTACGCATTGTTGTCAGCAATATCAAGATTTTCAATAATGATAATCTTCAGATTTTTGGCAAATTTCAGTTTGTTTTTTTTAATGATTTTTTAAAATGTTAAAACTTGTCAAAATGTATATGATCTGTTCAAAAATAATGTTCTTGCTGTGGAATGGGGAAGGGGGTTGAGTAATTTCTGATTTCAATAGTAGTAATACATTACTTGCTACTGTTGCATTACTTTCCTTTCTGGAACTCGAGTCCCCAGTCCGAGCTAATTATTCTCTCCTCTAGTTAGTATTGGAGGGTCAGAATTGAAAATAATATGATCCCAGTCTTTACTCCTTAGTCACAGCAAACATATGGAATACCATCCTCTTTTTTTCCCTTTGGATGATGTATGCATTACACGTGTGCTACTCTAATGACGGTGAGTATTTTCAAAAGTAATTTTTTTATGACGTATAAAAGTTGGGACACAAAGTTAAAACGATTTTTTCATTTACTATAACCTAAAACATTTTTCTTTCCTACTGATCAATCGGTGTATTTTATCGACTGTAACCTTGTGTAAAATAAACATGACAGTGATTGTTAAGGGACTATCATTATGAATGATTACATGGAAATATTATAAATGATTATAATTTGTATGAAAAGCCAATAAATATATTTAATTTTTCTCTGTTTCTTATTATTTCTACCGAATTCAATTCTGTATAATTTGATCGGGTAATGACAAGAATTGAGCATTAGCGGTATGTTATACCTATTCAACAGTAACATCTCCCTTTTGTGCTCTAGTTTACTATTGTCAGTTTATGCATTATTGCATTAAAATTGTCGAAAGTCACCTGTAATTACGGGGTTTTTTGCCCTGAAAATGGAAATACCTAACTCATTAAAATGTGATACCAGTATGACAACAACGAAAAGTGTTGATTTCAACTCATGCATTTATTGTGTGCATGTTTACATCATGGCGTCACCACATGTACATTGATGATTTTACTTACACTTTATGAAGTAAATCCCTTGGATTTGAATCATGGGCACCACTGCACTAAACTTAAATAATATCTCTAAAATACGATAAAGAAGTTTCAGAAATAATGTTTTGAAAATAAAAACTCAGTGGTAGTTTGCTTTGATGTAAGCAACCTTAAATAAGTACCTATTTAATCAGCTACAGTAGAAATACTATTAGAGGCAGTCCTGTCACACCTCTGGAGTGGCTTAGGATGATGAAGTCATTTCCATTGTGGTGGACTCGAATGAGTTTTCAGAGGAACCGTGGTAATGGTCCCTCCCCCTCCATTGGGGTCCCCAGCTCCTTCCCACCTGTCGGACCAGTTGTTGGAAAAGGAGGAAGTTTGGACCTTAGATATGGCAATTAACCCATTTGCCCTCTTGGTCCCTTTAGCCCTCTTCCCTGGACATTGGGGCATTAAAAGTGGGGATATTGGCTGGGGAGGGGACCTGGGCCTTTCAGTTAAAATCTTGATGATCACCTCACATGCCAGATCTCTCTTTGGCAGCCTCCTTGAGTCTTTTGAAGAAGGAGTCATTGTTTCCAGCGGCGCTTAAGCATTTGCTGGAGGCTATAGTGAAGACATCTCCATGTCAATGGCACATTCAGTGGAGCTTCTTCACCTCTGCAGGGATGCTGCCTTGGAGATGTCGAAGGTCTTGCTGGACCACAGCAAGAACCTTTTAAGGTCTGCACCTCTTGAGACGGAGATGCGAGAGAGTTGCACCCTTTCCTGCAGTGTCTTCCTCTTCTCGGCATCACGTTAGGAGCTTGTCTAGCCCTTTTTTTCAAATGTTTGGTTGGGCATCATGGATGATATGTGGGTCCATTCCACCTTAAGGATGACTACATGCTTCGTTTCTGGGAACATCGACCCCTATCATGGACCCCATCTTTTTTCACCAGTCCAAACTGGCTCAATTAAGGGAAGAGTTCAAACCCTTCTGCAGAAGGACTTGGTCTAGATTGTGGAAAATAACCAGACTTGGTTCTTTCTAGTATTGAAAAAAGGCGCAAAGTTTCAGCTCATAATCGACCTTTCTGCCTTGAACAGAAAAATGTTTCAATATGGAGTCTACTGCCTCGATCAAGAACACCATATGGCCCTGCAACTGGGCAGTCTCCATCAATCTTCAGGATGAGTACCTTCACATCCTTATCTTCCCTCCACACAGAAAATACCTCTGGTTTTGTCTCGACCAGGAGGTATTTCAATTTTGTGCTCTCCCATTTAGCCTTTCCTCTGCCCCCCCCCCCCCCCACCTCAGTGCTTTTACCATGGTACGGGGGGTAGTTGCAGCCCACTTGATGTCATTAAGGATCCCCATCCTCAAGTATTTTTGTTGACTGGTAAATGCACAACGTCCTCAGAGATTCTCTTCTGAAGGACCTGTCCCTCTGTTGGTCGATGGTGAATATGTGGGGATGATTTTCTCACCAGCTTTCCCTCATAATGGCTCTTCCGGCCAAGACCTCATGATTGACTTGCCTTTACTCCCTCTCTTGGGAACTCTAAATTCGGCTGCAGACTTGCTTCCCCTAGGGAGACTTTACTTGCACCCTCTCCATTTCCTGCTTCTAGCAAGCTGGAGACCACACAAAAACCCTTGATCAGCTCGAATCCCCCTGTGATTTGATTTTCACCACCACTTGCATTGGTGGTAAAATTGGAACCGTTTCTGACTGGAGTCCCAGTTCACACCCCTGAACCCCACTCCCTTCTGTACACTGACACATCAGATTTGAGATGAGGTGCTCACCTGGAGCCAGAGGGTGTTCTTCTTCAGGAAGTTTGATCCTGGGAAGAAATGACCCTTCATTGAAACAACTTGGAAATGCAGGCCATGTATCTAGCCTTACAGGGGTGTTTCAACCTCATAAAGTATCATTGCGTTATGGTCACCTTAGATAACACATCACTAGTAGTGTACCTCGGGCGTCGGGGAGGTACACATGCTCGATCTCTTTGTGTGGAAGTCTGGAACCTCCTCTGATGGGCAGCCTTGCAGGAGATCACTCTCCGAGTCGCCCATATTCTAGACAAAAGGAATATCCTGGCAGACAACCTGTCCAGAGGGGGTCGTACAGTCCTCACAGAATGGCCCCCTTTTATGTCTCTCCAGTACAAGATCAGATGGCTTGGGCACTGGATGTTTTCAGTCTGGGATCATTGGTATGTGTATGCCTTCCCACTGTTGAAAATAATTCTGCATGTATGCTACCAAGTCAAGATCTCCACTGCTTGGCTCATCCTGGTAGCTCCCTTGTGGACCCGACGGTCATGGTTCAACGATCTGCTCTTCCTGTTGGTAGACAAGCCCAGGAGATTAACATAGAGGAGGGACCTGCTGTTGTAGCACAGTGGTCTCCTACACAACACCCCACAGATTCTCCACCTTCACACTTAGCTCATCTCAAGCAGTCTGTTTGCCAGGACTATTTTTCGGGCAAGGTTGCCAATTGAGTCACTGAGGTTAGGAGCCAGTCTACTTTCAGGGTTTATAATGTAAAGTGGAGAATCTTCTGTGATTGGTGCAGTAGGAAACGTGTTGATCCTAGCTGTCCCTCTTTGAGCACAGCTGCAGATTTTCTTCTCTTCCTTTTCAGGGAAAGAGCATGTTTGGTGTCCGCTATTAAGGGCTATAGGGCAGCCCTTTCAAACACTCAAGTTCTCAAGGGGTTCTGCCATTGGTTGGACCCTCATCTTTATGATCTCGTCAGGTATTTTGAGCTTCAGAGACTTGTATCTTGCTCACTAATGCCTCAATGAAATCTTTCATGTGTTCTTTTGGCCTTGTGAAAACCCATTATGAACCTTTTAGTGAAACTTCCTTAGAGAACGTTACCCTTAAGACTGTTTTTCTGCTCTCCTTAGCATCAGCGAGGGGAAGGAGCGAGCTTCGTTCCTTGTGAGTGGAAAAAGGTTGTTTACAGTTAAGGGGTAATTATGTTTCAGTTTGTCTTCTTTGCCGACCTGGGTTTCTGGCTGAGAATCGGCTACCTTCATTAGCTCCACTTTCTATTGAGATACCCAGTCTCAGTAGTATCTGTTCTGGGGATGATCAAGATAGGCTCCTTTGCCTACTTAGTTCCTTAAGGTTTCTTTTGGCTTCTAAAGGGAGAAGGAAGGGTTGGAAGTGTGTCTTCCTACCTATTAAGGGCTCCTCTGATATTTCAGCATCCAGGTGGATTGTCCTCACTATCACTACCGTAATCACGTTAAGTCTTGGGACACGAAAAAATAATAATTTTTTTTCATGTCCCAAGACTTATATGCCTGTAAAATATATAAAATTTTCGGTGTCCCAAAACTTGTAGACACAAAAAAAATGTAAAGACAAAATTGGGAAGATCGCCATACGTCACACAGCAGTGACCAGCTCGTTCAGTTACCACGTCATTCGTCAATAAACTGTTATAAACTACTATGATTGTTTTATGTTATTATTTTGCATGTGCATATTTTCCGATTTCTCCAACATGATTTAAAATAAAGGTAAATAAAGACTTCATAATTCACGGGCCGCGTACATTTAACGGAAGACCTGTACTATATTGTACAGTACTTACACAGTGCAAATCGTACTTGGCGTCACTTATATCCTTGTTTATTCCCAAAAATATTCGATGCAGATCTTGCTTTATTCATCATTTTACCAAATCGCATTCTTCCAGATTGTACATTTCAGCTACACATTCATTGCTGTTTTATTTATTTGGATTCACGCGCTCAACAGTTACTGTTTTTCAGTGGTATAAGCGATCCTACAAAGTGATGTAATCTATATGAAAAGGCACGCGTGTTTAATACATAACCAGCATAAATTCAAATAACTCATATATTCATGAAAGAATGATTGTAAAATTATGAATATAGATAGATTAAGAGCATCATTGATCCATTTTAGTTTTGTGTTTCGGCTTCACAAAATGATAATTTCCACACATGATTCATTCCACTTTTGATTTTGGCAAGCTGGTTGTTTTGGCGTCACCTTTGTTTATAATTGGAGGATTTATCTTTTGTTTTTCGACAGCAATCCAGGCCAGTTAATTGTTAAAACCCTGAAATTGGCTTGGGTAAAGAGGAATTTTGTCCGGCGGCAATGCCGGTACTTTGATGTGTGATTGGCTTCTACTGCATAACATTAGCACGATTAATGTAGCTGAGTAAACAGGAACTTATTTAAGGTCACTTACATCAAAGCAAACTTCCATGGAGTTTTTGTTTTAAAAGATATTATTTAAGTTTAGTGCAGTGGTGCCTATGATTTGAATCAAATGTATGTACTTTATTCATCACAAGTAAAATCTTCAATGTACACGTGGTGACGCCATGATGTAAACATGAGTACAATAAATACTAGAGTTGAAATAAACACTATTTTTGTTGTTCTCATCCTGGTATCACATTGTAATGAATTAGGTATTTCCATTTTCAGGGAAAAGAACTCCCCAGTAATTACAGGTGACTTTCAACAATTTTAATGCAATAATGCATAAACCAACAATAGTAAACTAGAGCACAATAGGGAGAAGTTATTGTTGATTGGGTATAATATACCGCTAATGCTCAATTCTTGTCATGGTCTGATTAAATTATACATATTTTAATTTGATAGAAATAATAAGAAAACAGAGAAAAATTCAATATATTTATTTACTCTTCAAACAAATTATAATAATTTATAATATTTCCATGGAATAATTCATAATGAGAGTCCCTTAACAACCATGAAGTCCTGTTTATTTTACATGAGGTTATGATCGATAAAATACGCCGATCGATCAGTAGGAAAAAAAATGTTTTAGGTGTCCCAAGACTTATAGTACATGAAAAAATAGCTTTAACTTCGTGTCCCAACTTTTATAGGTCATAAAAAAATTACTTTTGAAAATAATTAAGGGTGTCCCAAGACTTACCGTGATTACGGTATCAAGAGAGCTTATCAGTCCCTCACTGAGAGGGTCCTTTCTATCATGGGAATTAAAACACATGAAATTAGGGCTGTTGCTACATCTTGGGCCGATTTGATTCACTCCTCTTTGGATGATGTTATGAGCCACTTTCTGGCAGCCTCACACTACCTTCTCCTTTCACCTTTGAACTTTGGCGCATCAGAGTGAAGTCATTTTTTCGTTGGGCCCTATAGTGATGGCACAACATGTGGCCCAACCTTCTACAAGCTTACAGTAGTGAACACTCCTATTGTAAGGGTTAATACAATAATTTTCTATACCAGATTTGTAGAGGACATTAGTCTCCTTTCTAACTGGTAAATTCAGCAACACAATAGTAGTAGGTATTGTATTACTGCTATTAAAATGTATTTGAGAGGGTGGGGAACTAATTTTAATTTTGCAATATGTATGTGCTACAATTGCAAAGATTCCCTCCTCCCATCCCACTCTGATGTCCTGTACCCTAGGTCCAAGGTAAAAGAGGATGGTATTTTGTAAGTCCGCTGTGACTAAGGAGTCAAACTGGGATCATGTTCTTTTAAATTCTGGCCCCAATTAGCTTGGACTGGGGACTAGAGTCCTGGAAAAGGAAAGCAATGCAATTGTAGCAGGTAAGTACTACAAAATTAAAATTAGTTTAAACATATCCCTCCAACAACAAAAATTGTTTCTGTGAAAGTCATTCTCATCCCTGGATTTTGTTTTTAAAATTTGCAGTTCACTGGCAGAACATAGTGTTCTGCAGAAACCTTGCCTAGAATAATCAGATTCTGAGCATGAGTTTGAAATTGAGTTTCCACTATCAGCCAATCAGAAACGATCGTTCAGAAGTAACATTATTTGCGATTGGTTGAAACAAAATCTCAAACTCAGGCTAAGAGTTTTTTTTATTTCTTGGCCTTGTCTTTCTTTTTTTATTAGCATAGTATCCTTATTTTTGCAGAAGTACGTAATATTAGGGCTTTTTTAAAGAGCAAAATACCTCAAGTTCTCTCAAGTTATATCTGTTGATTGCATTATGTTCAAGTCATGCATGATGTTTAACCTTTTTTTCCCTCCTTTTTAGGTAGATGTGGTGTTTGAAGAAGACAAGGGCTTTTTGGCAGCTATTCAAACGTTTATGAATTCCACCAAAATTCCCATCATCATGATAACAGCTCAGACTAGTTTTGCCTCACAGTTTGAGGGGAGATTTGAGGAACTCATATTCAAGCCACCCTCTCTGGTAAATATTTTTGCTTTACAGATGCATTTAGAAGTGCTTTTGATACAAATATATTGTTTAGAATGTCTTTTAATCTATAGCAGCTTTAAATTTTATTTCTTTTTTTTTGTTTGATAATAGTGGAAAAGCTAGACACGGTCACATTCCTGTCAGCAGTGGCAGCATCAACAGTTTTGTTTAGGTTTTGGTTGACCTTGTATACCTGAAGTAATCATAATCATTAGTTGTAATTATCTGTAATTAATTGCAGATTTTTCAGTAATCACAAGTAAAAAATTGGTAATCAGACATTTTTTTTTTAAATTCAGGTAATTATAATATAATTATTTATAATCAGATATGCCCTGTAACCAAGATTACTTTTTTCTGATTATTTACATAACATCATTTTCATGAAAACCTACTTGGAACTTGAACAGTAATTTTGAATTTTATATAAATGAAACCAAAGTGCCTTGGAGTGGTATAATGCAATGAAAAGAATGTCTATTGGTAAGATATGGTTTATTACAGGGGTCCCCAACCTTTTCGTGCCCACGGGCACATTTGTGAGTTTATGAGAGAGTGGCAGGCACCAACCAATTAACTTGACCCATTTTTATTAGTATTATTATTTATCATTATAACCTCTTCCGTGGGCACAAAAAAAAACTTGGCGGGCGCCATGGCGCCCGCAGGCACTGCATTGGGGACCACTGGTGTATTGTTTTTAACTCACCTGGCCATTAGGCAAAGTGAGCTTTTGGTATGGCTCTCTGTCCACCATGCATCCATCAACAATTGTTACCACTCTGGAGCCATTCTTCTGATTCTATTTTGATCAAACTTGATCCACACGTATTAATAAGGTGGTCTGGCATCAGATTGGCTGAGCTTGTTACCACTCAGGAAGTCATGTTTCTGATCCAGTTTTAATAAAATTTTAAAATATGGGCTGACATCATAAAAACCTCTAATGAATTTGAATATAAGTGACATACATGCACATTAATGAGATAATTTTGCATCTGATTGGCTGAGCTTGTTACCACTCTGGAGGCCATATTTCTGATCTGATATTGATCCAACGTAGAGTGAAAGTTGATATCATCAGTATTTCATTTGAGTTTAAATATGAGTGACATCTGTGCATATTAAGGAATTGATCTTGGATCTGATTGGCTGAGCATGTTACCAGTATGGAGGGCATACTTCTGATCCAATTTTTATTAGCTCTACTGGTCATAGACCAGAAGAGCTTATGGGATGGTCTGTTGTCTGTCTGTCGTCTATTTGTCTGTTAGCACAAGTTTGTTATCGCAACTCCCCCTAAACTACTTAGAGGATTGCCATGAAACGTTACACACACATTCATCCCATGGTCTTGTTGGTCCTAAATGAAAATGCTGCCATTCAGACATCCAGTATGGCAGTCACAGTGGCCATCTTGAAAATCTTGTTATCGCTACTCATGAATTGATGGTCATATCAACATGGGGTTTTCACTAGAAGACTTCTTATAATGTTTAGTCGGTCCTAAATGAAAATGGGGCCAATCTGATGTCCAATATGGCTGCCACAGAGGCCATCTTGAAAATCTTGTTATCGCAACTCCTCCTGAATGGAAGGCATATTAACATGGGGTTTTCACCAGAAGACTTCTTATGATGTCTAGTAGGACCTAAATCAGTGGTTCCCAAACCTCGCAACCCTATACCGGTACTGCATTTTGGGTCTCAAAAGATTCTATTTATTGTTGCGATCCAAAAAGTTTGGTAACCACTGTCCTAAATGAAAATGGTGCCAGTCTGATGTCCAATATGGCTGCCACAGAGGCCATCTTGAAAATCTTGTTAAAGCTTCTCCTCCTGAATGGACAGTCATATTGACATGGTGTTTTCACCAGAAGACTTCTTATGATGCCTAGTTGGTTCTAAATGAAAAAGGTGCCGATCTGATAACCAATGTGGCCACCACAGTGGCCATTTTGAAAATCTTGTCATTGCTAATCCTCCTGAATGAAAAGTAATTTTGCCATGGGGTTTTCACCAGAAGACTTTTTGTGATATATAGTTGGTCCAAAATGAAGATAGTGTTGATCTGATGTCCAATATGGCCACCACAGCAGCCATCTTGAAAATATTGTTATCACTACTTCTAAATGGATGGTCGTATCAACATGGGATTTTTACTAAACAACTTATTATGATGTCTGGTTGGGCTTAATAATGCCATTCAGACATTCAGTATGCCTGCCACAGTGATCATCTTGAAAATCTTGTTATCACTATTTCTCTAGAACGAATGGTCATATCAGCATGGGGTTTTCACTAAAAGGCTTCATCTGATGTCTTGTTGGTCATAAATGAATATGGTGCCAATCTGACTTCTAATATGACTGCCACAATGGTCATCTTGAAAATCTTGTTATGACTACTTCTCCTAGATGGCTGGTCATATCAACATTGTGTTTTCACCAAAAGACTTCTTATGAGGTCTTGTTGGTACTAAATAGAAATGGTGCCAGTCTGATATCGAATATGACCACCGTGGCATCCATCTTGAAAATCTTGTTATCATTGCTTCTCCAAAAAAGAAAGTCATATCAACATGGGGTTTCTACCAGAAGGCTCCTTATGATGCCTTGTTGGTCCTAAATGAAAATGGTGCCAAGTTGACATCCAATATGTCCACCACAGCATCTAATTTGAAAATCTTCTTATTGCTGAAGAGTATCAAAGATGGTTTCAACACTTGGCAGTTAAAAGGAAGAAATGGCCTTATCTTGAATTCCTGGAAATTCTTTTCAGCCAGTAGAGCATCACTCCCTTCGAGGGACTCATGTTAAACTTGGAATTACAAGTGATCAAAATCTCAGGTAGGTTCGAATATGAATAACATCCAAGTATATCCATTAGGTGATCCTGCATCTGATTGACTGAGTTTGTTACCTCTCTGGAGGTCATATTTCTTATCCTGCATCTGATTGACTGAGCTTGTTACCACTCTGGAGGCCATATCATCCTGCATCCGATTGACTGAGCTTGTTACCACTCTGGAGGTCATATTTCTCATCCTGCATCTGATTGACTGAACTTGTTACCTCTCTGGAGGTCATATTTCTCATCCTGCATCTGATTGACTGAGCTTGTTACCTCTCTTGAGGTCATATTTCTCATCCTGCATCTGATTGACTGAGCTTGTTTCCTCTCTTGAGGTCATATTTCTCATCCTGCATCTGATTGACTGAGCTTGTTACGACTCTGGAGGTCATATTTCTCATCCTGCATCTGATTGACTGAGATTATTACCACTCTGGAGGCCATATTTCTCATCCTACATCTGATTGACTGAGCTTGTTACCTCTCTGGATGCCATATTTCTCATCCAGTTTTTTAATAAAACTTGAATATAGTTTTATGTCATCTATGTCTTGAACAAGTTCAAATATGTGCGACATCCAGCCATATTGATGAAGTAATCTCACATCTGATTGGCTAAGCTTGTTACCACTCACAGAGCTCCCACTCGCAGTTCCATATTAGGAGTCAAATGACTCCTAAGTTGTCAACTCCAGGAGTCACATTCAGAGTTTTAGGAGTCTGTGCTGATGGTTGATACTAATTGTGTCAAGGTAGTACAGTACCTTATTTCCTTTGGTAGTAAAACACACCTGACTGCCAGTGATGTAGACTCATCTGTTGGTGCATAATGCATTTCTGCAGGTTTATGCGGTTCACTACAAAACATCAGAATTTTAAAAACGAAACAGATCCTGATCTGCAGATTTATGCACTAGTGTATGTGCCGTTTGTAACAGCACAAGCTCATTATATCACAAAAATATGTTATTAAAATGCAGCTTTCTCCAATACTTCACCCAGAGGGATATGGCAATTAATGGACAGTGACACGGTGGAATAGGCTAGCTAAAAAATATTGCCAATGTATGGTGTTTGTTAAATACTCGCCTAGAGAGATATTGGCAATTGAACATGGGAAGTAAACAAATCCACTTAACGTTCAGCAAAGCTGGGAAAGACTTCAAACTCTTGTTGTCGAGATATTTACTTTGGTTTGCTTTCTGCGTCAATAATACACATAATGAGAGCATATACTGGGTCATCTCTGTAAAAATCTACATAATTTACACAATATTTTGCATAAGTGGGGGCTCTCATCTTATTTTAATAAAACGTAGAAAATAGGTTTATATGATCAATATTTCAAATGAGTTCAACTATGAGTGACATCCAGGCATATAAATGAGTTCAAATATGAGTGACATCCAGGCATATAAATGAGTTCAAATATGAGTGACATCCAGGCATATAAATGAGTTCAAATATGAGTGACATCCAGGCATATAAATGAGTTCAAATATGAGTGATATCCAGGCATATAAATGAGTTCAAATATCAGTGACATCCAGGCATATAAATGAGTTCAAATATGAGTGACATCCAGGCATATAAATGAGTTCAAATATGAGTGACATCCAGGCATATAAATGAGTTCAAATATCAGTGACATCCAGGCATATAAATGAGGTGACTTTGCATTTGAATGGCTGTGCTCGTTACCATATTTCTCATCCAATTTTAATAAAAAACTTGGAATATAAGTTTATATCATCAATATCTCGGATAAGTTCAGTTTGTGCTACATCCAGGCATATTAATGAGGTGATTTCTCATCCAATTTTAATAAAACTTACAGGTTTAAATCATAACTATCTCAGATAAGTTTAAATATAAGCTACATCCAGGCATATTAATGAGGTTTGGATTGTAAAGGTCATTGTGACCAAAAGAATAAAAATGGTTTCTGCACAATAAGATTAGTTCAACATCACATACCTGGACCATACTTTGTAGATGGCTTGCACTTGTGGTAAGGAAGAATCCTATTGATTTGGGAGTCAAAAGGTCAGTGATCAAGGGCACTGACTGAAAGAAGAAAATTGGTTTCTGCACAAAAATTTCAGTTATCAGCCATGTACCTTCACCAAAGTTTGTGGATAACTTGCGTGTTGGATAAGAAAGAAGTCTTTGATTTTGTGGTTCAAAGGTCAAATGGTTTTTGCATTAACTTTAGTTCTAGACCACGTACCTTGACCAAAGTTTATGAAGGATTGCACTTACAATATGGAAGAGGCCTACAGATTTTGGGGTCAAAATGTCAAGGTCATTGTGGCTTAAAAAAATGTTTTTGCGGAATAACTTTTGTTCTAGAGTACGTTACTTGAATAAACAAAATGAATGGCTTGCACTTAGGGTAATACAGAAACTTATAGATTCAGGAGTCTTTAGGTCAACGATCATAGTCATGGTAAGTCTAAGAAGAAATGGTTGAGGTCATTGAGACCTGGTGGTCAATAATCTCCAGAGTCAACCATGTCCTATTAGTGCCTACATAGTAGACTTTTAAACATGGGGCAATCATATAATGTGCTGTGCACGGTACTCATGTAAAAACAGGTTGAACTTGAAATTCATTAGATATCATGGTTCTACTCTTTTAATAAAAGTTGAAGAACTTGTGTCTTTATCATTTCAGTTATCTATTACTAGTCACTTACAAGTGATGTGCTTAGTCGAAAATCTGCGTACCGACTTTGAGGACTTGTTCCGGACCGTTCAGTTCAACAGTGGTGACATCCGGCGCTGTATGCATGCTCTTCAGTTCTGGGTGGAATCAGGGGGAGGAGTTCTCCAGTGTAATAGATCAATCAAAGTTTCGGATCAGCCAAGCCCTGCTGTTTCACTTCAGGTCAATAACGAATCACAAGATACTCTGATGGAAGATTCACAGGCACAGGAAGTAGCAGGCATTACAAGTGATCTTGATGACGATGATGATTTTGTAATAGCCAAGCCAGTGCGTATCAGGTCTAGAAGATTAATTGATGAAGATCAGTCAAACTCACTGGATGGTGTTGCAGCCTTTAATAAACTTATAGCTGAAAAGACATGTTCTGAATCTCAACAGGCACAGGGCAAGGCAGAGGAGGAAGAGAAGGACTTACCTAAAGTGCATTCTCTCGTTGTGGACAGTCAGATTACAACATCAAATCTCATCAAGAAATCATTATGTAGCGCAATTAAGACCAGTTTACAGGTTTGCCTTTCTTCTTTTCTCTTATTTAGAGTATTGTGACTTTGATACAGTATTTTTACCTGTCCCATTTAGTTAAACAAATTTCAATAAAATTCTTTGGAGTAACATAGAGGAAAACATCAGAGACTTTAATTACAACTGATAGAGCAATTAGGAGACCATTTACTTAGCGGAGAAACTGTATACTTAGGTTTAAAACAATAAGCGCCTAAACATAGATCAAGACTGACATTTGGCATTTATTGTGGTTAAAGAGTTTGCTTGGCCTCCAGGTCTGGGTGGAATCAGGGGGAGGAGTTCAGCAGTGTAATAGGTCCATCAAAGTTTTGGATCAGCCAAGCTCCACTATTTCACTTCAGGTCAATAATGAATTACAAGATACTTTAATTGAAGGCACAAGAAGTTGCAGGCATTACAAGTGATGTTGATGATGATAATGAGCCAGTGCATATCAGTTCTTCAGTTCTCCCTCATCTGCAGTTACCTAACTTTATGGATGGCTTGCATTTTCAATAAGAAAGAAGCCTATCGATTTTGGGGTAAGAATGTCAAAGGTGAGGTCACTGAGACAGAAAAAATAAAAATGGTTTCCTTACATCATGTATCTGAACCAAACTTCATGGATGGCTTGCTTTTGAGTAAGGAAGAAACCTATTTATTTTGAGGTCAAATTGTCAAAGGCCTAGGTCACTGTGACTGAAAGAAGAAAAATGGTTTCTGCACCATAACATTAGTTATACATCACAGACCTGGACAAGACTTTGCAGATGACCTAAATCTGCGGTAAGAAAGACAGCTATTGATCTTTTTGGCAAAAGCTCAAAGGTTAAGGTCACTGACAGAAAAAAGAAAACAGGGTTCAGCGTCAAAATTTCAGTTATCTACATAGTGGACTATTATACAAGGGCAGGCATATAATATGTAATTGGCAGTACTCTTGTTAGTACATTTGGTGGTCCTTGAAAGTAAGCCTGTAAATTTAAGATCACTGATTGGGTCAAATATACAGTATATCAAGGCATTCAGTATAGAATGATTATTTAAAGAGTCAGACAAATTAAAAGTGGGGGTTTTAGTCGGGTGGGATACCATGAAAAACACATGCCCTGCTATTATTCAGTAGCCCAGAGAAGGTACTGTGAATTCATTTATTTGTGTGGGCATCAGCTTGATTTTATTAAAAAGGACATGTTCGTCAGTACCTAAATTTGTGAATTGCTGGAAGGAGTCCTCTTGTTTTCACAGAAGGATCATTGTTCTTTGGGAAGTAAAATTTGTAGTTTGTACCAACCATGAAATCCATAAAAATTAATGCGTTGCAAAAAAATTGTGAGTTCATAGTATTTTAATATTAACATTTAAGACATTTTATTATGTTAGCATGAAGACTTTTTCACAGTTACAAGTCATTAATAATTATTCTCCTTTGTGAAGTATTTTATATCTATGTTTAAAAGAAAAGAAAAGTAAAATAGGACAGAATGTCACGTATTAGTCCACTGGACTACCTGCATTCAGCTTATAGTAACCCATACCCGGCATTCTAGTAGCCCCTACGCTCCAGGATGAACATTAGTCAGACCCCGATTTAGAATTTTACTGTTGAATATATATGATGAAATACAGTTCAGTCAAGTTAATCTGATACATACTTTCCCACTTAAAATATAGGTTTGATCCGATTCTCAGATAAATGGCTTCAGATTTGGAATGACCGACAGATTCATCTGTAGACACAAAGTTGATTGACCATATTACGTGGTTTTGGGTGCAGTTCAGTATAGTTAAGTGATGTATGCTAGTATAATATTTAAATTCTGGCTGGACTACTCTAGCTAGGTACAAGTTTCTGGCCAATTGATAAATCCCCAACAAGAGATAACCACAATATTTAAGAGACAATTTCTAAAAAAAATCAGAAATGTTACCACTTTATTAGAGAGTTAAGTCTTGGTTAATAGTGAAAATTTCATGCTAATTGGATGAAAGATAATAAAGTTACAACACTTTTAATTGGTACATATTACACAGTCAAATGGGCCATGGTGTCAAACCATCAGTTTACCATGCAGCTTTATGCAAGATAATTCTGATAGCCCCTCTCAGATGGGACAAGTCCTGGGTCAGTGATCTTCTGATCTACTCGATTTAGCGATAGACCTACGCAGGAAGATTACAGCCAATACGGCCAAACCGAATCTTCTCAAACAACCACGGTTGTGGGTGTTCAGCCCCTGCCCGGACAGTCTTTTCCTTCATGCCTATCTCTTGTCAGGACAGCCTTGCAAGAGAAGAATTTAGACTTTTGATTGTGGAGAGAATCTCGAGAGCAAGATGACCCTTTACTCTGAAGGCTTATGAGGAAGAGTGGTGTGTTTTCCGGGACTGGTGCCAAGTCAATTACATCGTCCCTTTGAGTGCCTCGATCCCTCAACTGGTCGACTTTTTTCTCAGGCTCAACTAGGAGAAAAGTTGTCACCTATTACCATCAAAGGCTACCACTCCATGATATCTGACACATTCAGACATCATGGCAGAAGACGTATCGGTGATGATAAAGATCTGTCAGACCTACTAGCCAATTTTAATTTGAATAGACCAAAATCCCTCAATATGAGCCATTAGCCCAGACCTCGCTGAAGCTGTTATCATACAAAACCTGTTTCCTGGTAGCTTTTGCTTTAGTATGCAGGGTGAGCGAGTTACATGCCCTTTCAGTTGACCTGAACTATCTTCAGTTCAGATCGGATGGTTTCGGTAATCCTCATGACACAACCAGGTTTTGTAGCCAAGAACTGGTTACCGTCAGTGGACAATCAGAGAATCGTCATACGTTCCCTCTCGTCTATAAATAAGTAAAAAACACCGACCATGCAAGACCCTGTCCTCCAAGCACTACAAGTCGTGGCAACCGCAAACAACTCTTTCTCCCCATGAAGGCGGGAAAGCAGGATATCATCTCTCAAGTCCTATCTATGCAGCTTAAGTGAGTTATACGCTCCACATGCTCTGAAGTCTCAAAAGATCAGAGTCATCTCATGAGGATTTTCACTCATGAAATTAGAGTGATCTCTGTGAGCCTCGCGTTTGAACGCAATGTTTCAATCTGAGACATCATAGAAGCTGTTGCCTGACATGCAGAGTCAGCCTTTTCAAGTTTTATTCCAGGGGTTTAACTCTGCAGAGACCAAACTTGGATCTGGTGGGGCTCGTGGCTGTAGCCCAGACAACCACCTGACCCAATTAAACCAACACAGCCTCTTAGCTTCGCTGGATTTGCCAGTGAATTTTGACAGTAAGAAGATTTCAAGAATCATCTTCTTAACCTGATATAGCAGCAATGGAGCACGTGACCAGAGGCTGTGTTGCTTTAAGTAGGAGAGCGGGTTGTCGTTCATATAGGGAATCCAATCGTTATTTCTTCCCTAAAAGGATACCCAAGGTATAGGTAGGATGTTCAGCATTCCCTCCTCCTATTACCTATTTTCCTAATGTTAATATGATCGGGGAATGTATTTAAAGGAGAATGCAAATTTGTCTAGTAAATTATGTTTCTCTGAGAATACTTACATGATCACATTAAAAACTCCCATCCACCATGCTATGCGACCATCCTCGTTGGTATTTCGCTCAGCTTAAAAACTAGAGACACCTATCGGTGGCAAAGGTAGGTAATGGGCAAGAGCTATTGCCCTTTGTATGTTACAGACAGAAAAGACGAATTTTCATCTTTTAGTAGGGCTTGTTTCAGGAGGTAGCAGGCTTATATCCGTAATGCTCGATGTTATCGGGTAAGTATTCTCATAGAAACGTAATTTACTAGAAAAATTCGCTTTTTCCTTCTTTAATATCATCAGTTTTTTTTTTCTCCAGTAAACCGAAACCCCTCTTTTCCGAAAACTGAAACAAATTTCGATCCCAAATTGCAGTTTCACACACACACACATTAAAACTGAAACTCACTTCAAACTTGGAAATGTATTTTAGCTGCTAAATTCCTTACACACACTGGACCAGATTATTTTGTTAGCAAATGTTGTAGACTTAGTGGTGAGAAAATATTCCAAAGGCACATGAGGTTAAAACAATACTTGACATGTGCGCCAACACAGATTAGGGCCAATCAGAGGCTAATATGAACTCTTTGCACCATTAAAAGAACCAGCTTTAAAGTGAATTATTAATAACTAAATGCTTGTAGATAAGCCATTTAAGAAAGATTATGTTTATCTGCTTATTATCTAATGTTGATTGATGCCATTCATTTGTATAAATGATCCATAGAACATTTTTTTGTGTTTTTTTTAAATTAAATACATGGGCTTTATTAACCAGGCGTGTGACCCCGCATCTGATGCTTTGCCAACAGAAACTGACAAAACAGTATTCTAAAAGTCAGATTCGCTCAGTTGATTTTCAAAAGGAGAAAAATCTTTGTGGAACAACTGTATTTATTCATGTGACCTGATTTGACTTTCGGAAGGAATGTGTGTTGTTCAGTTAATTTTTCATTAAATGTAAAAAAATGCCCAAAACAACAACAGCTTTCTCAATTTGTGCATTCTTACGCACACATACACAGATGTTCTCTCATAATTACATTCTCTCTGTCTCTCTCTCTCTCTTTTTCAAGTCACGTAAGTGCTTATAAAAAGACAGATTTGTTCACATTTCCAAAACCCTCAGTAAATTGAAAACCTCTCAAAACCGAAAATTAAATTTGGTCCCAAGGGTTTCAGCTTTGAGGGATTTCTCTGTGTGTGTATATGTCAGGGATCCTGAAATCCTGACAGCTCTTGTCTGACATTTTTTCAAAAAAATTAACACAGCGGCCAGATATTTCTGAAACTTATTAAAACAATCAAGGGAGTTATAAAATGTTGTAACAAATAACAAAACATCAATATACCTCATTATTAAATATACCTGAAAATTTGTCATTTTCAGTTCTTGATTAGCAGTTGATTCAGTTTTGTATCATCCTTCTAGAATGCACTAGTTTTCTATCACAATTTTTTTTTCTTTTTGAAAACTATACTATAGCATACTATAGACTTTCAGCCAACAGCAGTATTTTATGCCACTTTTCTGTTTTAAAAACTATTTTTTGACAACTAGCAGACTTACTACATCGAAAAATGTATCACTTGATGGGCATTTCCGGTCAGTAAAATATTATTTTCTCAGGTCCTCAAAAAGGTGTTGAAGGATGATAATAAAGGTTAGTTCCTGTTACTTTTGTCTTTCTTTTTTTTTTTCTTCTTAATTAGGGGCTAGGCTACACATATTTTGTTTAAAGGTCTTGTACAAGGTATGATCCACCTCCAGAAACTTTGTTTAAAGGTCTTGTACAAGGTATGATCCACCTCCAGAAACTTTGTTTAAATGTCCTGATACACCACCAAAAAGCACATGGTGTGAGGATTGATTATTATAGTATAGACCCTGGGGCAATCATTCAGTTATAGGTTTTTTCGATTTTATTTTTTTTTTGGCATTTGCATTTGCAGGACTGATGGTGAGTAGTAAACAAATATATTTTCTGAGAAATCTATCTTTTAAATTTACCACACTAGTGTTCACGAAAGAATCAAGTGCCCTTCTCTATCCCCATTTAACTGGCAGAATGCATGTACATTGAATTTTTTTTACTTGTGCTAAGTAATCATGCTAATATTACTGAGTAAGGGGTCAGGACACATTGAAGTACTACACCTGTGATGGCTATAAATTCAGCATATGATAACAGGGACTTGTACATGTATGTATAAATCCCTGATGAAAAAAAATATGCGGAATGATGAAATTCAATAAAAAGTGTGAAAATCGATGAAGTGTCGTGTGTATTGTTTCTGCGTATATGTGTGTTAATGAGAGCTGTACAGAGAGAGTGAGAGTGAGGCTCGATTAATAGTTAATTGGTTAATTGGTTTAGAGTAATGTTGTAGAACAAAGAGGGTATTTCCACCCAACTAAATGTCCCCTTCACCCAAGCCAATTTCAGGGTTTAAAACAATTAACTCGTTTGGATTGCTATCAGAAAATGAAAGACATATTACTCCCTTACAATTGACCAAGTATAATCAAAAGGAGACACTGAAACAAGCAGCTTGAAAACCAACATTGGAATGAATGAAGTTGAAATTATGATTTGTGTTAAGCCAACACAAATTTAAATGGGTCGATAATGATATAGTCCGATCTTTTTAAGCATTTCAACCTATATTATTGTAATTCTTTCATTAATATATCACTGTTATGTCAATATATGACAGTTGTGTGTCTAATATATTTATATATATCCACTGAGTATTCATGTCGTTTTATATGGTTTACATCCGATTGTTTAATCCGATTGTTTATATCAGTGAAAAAATGGGTGCCTATTTAGCACAAGAAACAAAGTGAATAAAACTGCAAGGGACATTTGGCTAAAATGTGACTTGAAAGAATGAGATACTGTAAAAAGGATGAATAAAGCAAAATCTGCTCATAATACTTTTTGGAATAAACAAAGATAAAGGTGGCACTAAGCACGATATGCAATGAGTAAGTACTGTACACTATATAGGTCTATTTTCAGTCACATGGTAAACTCTAAGCAACCCATGAAATATTACCATTGTTTTATTTTATGTTGGGGAATCAGAAAATATGCACATGCAAGCAATAATGTAAAAGTATTTATTGTAGTTTATAACAGTTTATTGACATGGTAATTGAACAAGAGCTGGTCACTGCTGTGTGACGTGAGGCGATCTTGCTGAGTATGTCTCAAAATTTTTCTGTCTTTAAGTGTTGGGACACCGAAAAGTTTACATTTTTTTATATGCATGTAAAAACAAATTCCTGTCCCAAGACTTACATTTATTTTACTTTATTGGGCATTGGAAACTCTTTTTTTGACTTTAAAATTTATTGCATCTTTGTAAATACTAATCCTGTGTTTAATGTAATTTTTTTTTCTTCAGACTTTTCCCACTTCTAATTTGTTAGAGCTCTGTGCAAGATACAAGGAGAACCGATGCGATGTCCTCTACAGCAATTTAACACAGTTACTCTCCCTTCCCAGAATCATAGTTGACTCTGTAGCATCATATATGCCAAAAACTGAGACACCAGACAATAGGAAACCAAAGAGGAGGAGGATAAAGAGTGATTTGTTTGACAGTGAAGGATCAGATGAGGAGACTCATCAGATTCAAGGGAGTGATAATGATGCCTCAAACAATCTTGCACCATCTTCTAATGCTACACAAGATAATCAGGCTACAAATGTAAAGCAGGATGAATCAGACAAAAGTTTTGGTAATCATATAGAAAAGTCTTTACAATATTTTGCAGATTATTACGATACCATGTCTTTGCTGGACGTTATGGATGCCCAGATGGAATGCAAAGACTTGAATCAGCCTAGACTTGTGAATCGTTCACATTGTAGGCTTCTAGATGGTATTGATGATATTCCATCAAATTTTGAACAGCAAAGAAAAGGTTTTATATCTCAGCACCAGCTGGGCTCAGAATTGGAGGTTCGAAGCTTTCACAGGTTTTATTGTGAGATAGACTCCATACACAAGAAGCTTGGGGACCTTTGCGAAAACAGCCCAGCAAAAGAGGCCATGACACTGCCAGTGATGAAGGGACAGGACAAGTTTGCTGTATCGGTATCGCCCATCGGTGCCTCCTCTTTAGAGTCAAGGTAACATTTTCTCTTCAAGTTGTGATAGGTTCTTGAAACAAAAGAATGAAAAATCTTGATTAGTTAAATCTTAATGTTAGCAAGTTGAAGAATGAATTGAAAACCTTTGTAGATGTTGTATGAAAGAATAATCAATTACACTGTCAATACTATATACAATAATTATGATATTATTGTCTTGCCTTTCTTTCAAAAAAGTATGAGATGTGTTGAGCATGATGTTATCCTTTGGCAGCGTCAGCATAAAATCATTGCTGATGTTTTTTTGCAAGCCCATATCTCCGAAAAGGAAGAGACAACTTGTTCTGTGGAACCTTTGTTTTAACATTACTGCCCATTTTTAATAAAATTCATGAGGTGAATATACACCTTGCAGTAAAAGGTAAATTCAGAAGATCAGTAATGTTGTGTTGATTGTAACTTTTGTTTACTTATTAATTTGTAGCATCAGAAGGCCAAATACAACATTTTAGGTAGATAGAGAAATAAAATCTCATAAAAATGCCTGTGTTTTATTGTAAATTTCAAATTACTGACATATTTTATTTTTAAATGCATTTGTTATTTATGCAGATAATTATCATTGAGAATAGATTATCATATATCCCTGGTTATAGTTTTTGTCTCACCTGCATAATAAGAAATAGGTATCATTTTTCCAGTGCTGACGGTGGTGTTTCATGAAATACTTGCTTTTCACTAATCACCATTTGAAGAAAATCGGATACAAGTTGGATTAAGAGTTCTAAACATACTATGGTTCCTATGTGTTTCTTCTTTTACTCAGGATACCAAGCAGCATAAATAGATGTGTGGACAATGTACTAAACAATTTGCCATTAACAGTCCACAACCACCACTCCGACCTCTCCCTGGATTACCTCCCATTGCTACAAGTCATCTGCAGGTCAGAACAGTGCAGACATTTGGCCAAAATGAAAAGAAGGTGAGCTTTTTTGTTTTGTCATGCTGATTTCCATGCTTAAACTTTTGTTTTCCTTCTTGTGAAGCTGGAGCATGCTACACCATGTAGATACCTTGTACAAAACAGTGAGCAATACACAAGTGAATCAGAAAACATCTTTGGTTGAAAATTCAACGCATATGTATAAAACATGGTGCAGGGATCTAGAAAGAAAATGTTGGCATTAGACGTGTTAAAAAGGTCGAACTTTACATTTTCTTGGAACATGTTGTACTGAATAGAAGGGTTTCGTTTTTGTTGTGCCCACTTTAGTGGAAAATGGAGACAGCAATCATATTTCCACTGCAACCAATGTTATTTACAGTTTATTCAGATTTAGGTTACAGTTTTTAAGTTGCATATACTTCCTAAACCACTTTATGAAAATTTGTGTTACAGTTTTCATTACAGTTTCTTCATTTGCTTTCATTTCCTAAACCACGTAAAGCATTTTGCTCATTCTTATGATGAATCATTTTGAAGCTAAGAAAAGACAGTTCATATATCTTACCTGGAAAAGAATGAGCCCCTGTGGTAAATGTGTGGCAGCTTCTCTGAATGCTCACTTGCCCTTTTGACATTGGGTTCAAGGTCATATTCATAGAAAATCTGCGTTTAAGTTTTGGTTCACATTTTTTCATTTGCTGATATTTCCTATACTTCTTAAAAGATGTTGTTCATACTTGGATTAAACCATTATAAAACTGAGACAATTCGTTCTGTGACATGCTTGCTCACCCATTTGTCAAGGTCACAGTCAGAGAAACTTTGTGTTCAGATTTGAATCAGATTTTTAGCTCTACTGGTCATAGACCAGAAGACCTCATGGGATAGTCTGTTGTCCGTTGTCCATCCATCATTTGTCATCGATTAGCACAAGTTTGTTATCGCTACTGTTCCTAAACTGCTTGGAAGATTGCTATGAAACATTACACACACATTCACCCCATGGTCTATTTGGTCATAAATGAACATTTTGTCACTCGGACATCCAGTATGACCGCCACAGTGGCCATCTTGAAAATCTTGTTATTGCTGCTCCTCCTGAATGGATGGTAATATCAACATGGGGTTTTCACTAAAAGACTTCTTATCATGTGTAGTTAGTCCTAAATAAAAACGTTGCCGATCTGATGTCCAATATGGCTGCCACAGTGGCGATCTTGAAAATCTTGTAATTACTACTCCTCATGAACGGAAGGTCATTGTGACATGGGTTTTCACCAGAAGACTTCTTATGTCTAGTTGATCCTAAATGAAAATGGTGCAGATCTGATGTCCAATATGGCCACCACAATGGCCATCTTGAAAATCTTTTAATGCTACTCCTGAACTAAATGTAATATTACCATGGGGTTTTCACGAGAAGGCTTCTTATGATGCCTTGTTGGCCTAAATGAAAATGGTGCCAAGTTGACATCCAATATGTCCACCACAGCAGCTAATTTGAAAATCTTGTTATCGCTGAAGAATATCAGAGATGGTTTCAGCACTCGGCAGTTAAAAGGAAGAAATGGTCATATCTTGAATTCCTGGCATGTCTTTTCAGCCAATAGAGCATCACTCCCCTTGAGAGCCCTGGCCTTTATGTTAACACATCTGACTCTTCAGAATGTTTCGTCATACACTCAGGTGTTCCTGAACATAATATTGAGAAAGAAAAACAACTATGGTAGTAGAATCACTTGTACCAGCTGAAACTTACTTGAGGTCTGAGGAGCCACAAGTGATTGCTTCTCAGTCATTTATGCCTTCCAGTACAGTGAAACCTGCTATGGTGGACACCTTCATATGAAGGACACCTGCCAATAAAGGGATACATTTATGAACCCCTTTTCTTTAGTTTACTTAAGCATAACACCTGTATATGTTGTTGTTCGTCCTTCGAGTTCGATGATGGCCATGACACCACTAACTTGTTTGGTTTCTCTGAGTATGTGAGTGACTGATCGGGCCAATTTGTGCTCTGAACTGACTGTAGCACACTTGACAGGAGATGTTGCTTGGATTTGCTTGATCAATAGAGGACATGCTGCAGTTATGAGATTTATGCTGCTCGCGCTTCTGCACTGCCTTTGTAGTTCTCCTCCGTTCAAAGTCTGTAGCTCCAGTATGGATGAAATTCTGCCTTGTGGAGCGATCCTGTACAAGATCTTCCCAAGACTCAGGGTCAATGTTGAAGTGTTTCAAGGATGACTTGAAGGAATCTTTCAAGTATTTCTTCTGACCACCCTGAGATTATTTTCCCTCCTTCAGCTTGCCGTAGAAGATCTTCTTTGGTAATCACTCTTCTGACATCCTGGTGACATGGCCTGCCCATCGCAACTGTGATTTCATCAGCAGAGTGTGGATGCTTGGAATGCCTGCCCTTGTGAGAACCTCATTGTCTGGGACCCTGTCCTGCCATCTTATCCTCATCAGTTTCCTCAGGCAGCCGATGTGAAAATGGTTCAGCTTCTTGGCATGGCGTCTGTACACCGTCCAGGTTTCGCAAGCATACAGCAGGGTCGGCAACACAGTGGCTTTGTAGACCTTAAGTTTTATTTGTAGACTGATGCCTCTGTGCTCCCACACTTTTGCACATAGTCTGCCAAATGCCACACTTGCTTTAACAATCCTGGCATTGGTTTCATCATCGATGTGGACTGCACATGACAGTGTGAACTTGTCTACTGCTACGAGGGTTTGGCCATTTACTGTGATGATATGCTCTACGTAAGGTTTTCCTGATGCAGATTGATGCATAACCTCTTCCTTTTTAATTCTAATTGTGAGACAGAACATGTCACAAGCTGAAGAGAAATGGTCCATATTGTGTTGCATGTCAGACTCAGATTTGGCATTCAGAGACCAGTCGTCAACAAATAGGAGATGATGAACAATCACTTTCTGTAACTTCGTCTTTGCCTGTAGTCTCCACAGATTGAAGAGCTTGCCGTCAGTCCAGTGTCTGATGTCGATCCCAGTGTCATAGTCACAAAAGGCATCAGTAAACATGGCAGAGAACATCATACTGAAGAGGGTTGGGGCCAAGATACAGCCTTGCTTGACTCAATTGGTGACTGGGAATGGTTCAGATGACGTGCTGTTGTCCACGACATAAGCAAGCATGCCATCATAGAATTGCTGAACCATCACAATGAATTTCTCTGGGCAACCACATTTTGCCATGATCTTCCAAAGGCCTGTGTCAAAGGCTTTTGTCAGGTTGATGAATATCATGTTCAGGTTGGAGTTCTGTTCCTTGGATTTCCTGGAGTTGACGATCTGCAAACACCATGTCTGTGGTCCCTCATCCTTTCCTGAAGCCACACTGACTCTGGCAGGAGCCCTTGATTGACGTGATGCATATGACGATTCAGCAGAATTCTGGCAAGGATTTTGCAGGCTATTGATAGCAAGGAGATGCCCCGATGGTTGTCGCAGGATTGTCTGTTACCTTTCCACTTGTACAAGTGGACGATGGATGCATCCTTGAACTCCTGGGGTATTGTTTCCCGAGTCCATATGGACTGGAAGTGTTTAGTCAGTTTTTGTGCCATGTGCAAGCCTCCAGTTTTGTAGACTTATTCTGGTATAGCATCTGCTCCAGGTGCTTTGCCATTTGACAACAGGTCAATTGCTTTCAGTTTCAGTCAGCGTTGGAGGGTCAGCTGTTGATTTCCACTTGGGGCAGTGGATCAGTTGCCTCCTCGCTGATAGATGACTGTTGATTGAGGATGTTGAAGTGTTCTGCCCATCTTTGAAGTATCTTTTCTTTGTCAGTGAGCAGTGTGGTGCTGTCAACACTCAGTATTGGAGATGTTCCTGATGACTGTGGTCAGTAGATTCTCTTCAAATCATCATAGAAGTTGTTCATGTCATTTCTGTCTGCGTAGGACTGAATCTCATCTGCCTTATTGCTCAGCCATGAGTCTTGCAACGTGAGTTTGCATTGGACAGTCCACATGGTGTTGTTGAAGGCTGCCTTTTTAGATAATGAAGTGCTGTCTTCTAAACAGTCCTTCTTTAACCGATGTTTCTCATTCAGAAGTCTCTATGGCAGCATTGTTCTCATCAAACCAATCTTGATATTTACATGTGGTAGGACTGAGGGTTTTGGATGCAGTTGAATACACAGGGTCTCTGAAGGATGCCCAGTTTTCTTCAACATTTTCGGAGTTTATATCAATTGTATCCAGTTGTCTGCACAGTTCTTCAAAAAATGCCTGTTTCACATTCTCCTGTTTCAATTTGGATACATTGAGCTTTTTAGGCACTTTTTTGCCTTGTGGTTGTTTGATAGGCTGAATCTGATTATTGAGCTTGCAGACTATGAGCCTGTGGTCAGTCCAGCATTCTGCACTTCTCATGGCCTTCATGACTCGCACATCCTGCCTGTCTTTTCTCCTGACGATGACATCAATAAGATGACAGGCATGGAGCGTTGTAGCATCCAAAATGTCTTGTTGTATTTGTGTTTAGCAGATCATGTTCAGCACATTTCCTCAGTAGGAGGAGTCTGTTGTTGTTGCATTTGCCAAAGCCATTTTTGACAGTGACACCTGGCCATGTCTGGTGATCTGTGCCAACTCTAGCATTGAAGTCACCAAGGATGATGAGCTTGTCTGCCTTCTGTATTTTCTGTATTTCTGTGATAAGCAACTCAAGGTCTTCATAAAATTTGTTCTTGATCTCATCTGGGTTGGTCATGGTGGGTGCATGGGCGCTTATGATAGTTGCATGTCTTTTTCCAAACAGTAGGAGTCTCATTTGCATCAGTCTGTCATTCATGCCCTTTGGGAGATTTGTGAGCATGCTAACTAGCTGTGATTTGATGGCAAACCCAACACCAGCTTCACATCGCTCTTTACTTGGCCACTCCAGAAGAAGGTGTAGCTAGCTCTTAATTCAGTGAGTTGTCCTTCCTCAGCTAGGCGAGTTTCACTCAGGGGTGCTGTCTGGATGTTGAATCTAGCCAGTTCTCTACCAACTAGAGCTGTTCTTTTCTCTATGGTCTATCTTCTGATGTACTGCCCATTAGTGTGCATACATTCCAGGCACCGATGGTGAGTTGCATAACCTTTGTCTTCTTCTTATGTTTTAGACTGCTAAGGTGGGATCCCTGTCAGCTGCGGTATGCTGACCAGGGTTAAGGTGAAGCAGGCAATGTTCAGTGCATCTTTTCTAGCCCCTTCTTCCAGCTATGGAGGTGAGCAGTGTGATCCTAAAAAGGACTGCTCTGCCACCCAGGGTGGCTGCCGAGTTCCACTACTGCTTCGGTCCAGTGAAAAGTGACCCAATGCCCTGAACCACCTGTGTGCAGGTCTGTAGCTACAGCTCCCAGTGTATCCACACCTGCTGCTTTGCTGCTTGAACATTGTCACATGGAATTGAATATATCTGGTGGAGGGAGAGGAATAGTGTCATGACTTGCGCGTGAGTTGGATTTAAGGAAGGAAAAGTTGCGCAGATTCGCTCTCACTCCTTTGTCCAGGTCTGTCTGAATCCAGTGGCACAACTATGTCGAGGCATCTGGAGACAAGTCCAGATGCATTAGATGGTCATCAGTTCCTACTGCATCTGATCTGACACCCTGTGCTGTCTATACAGCTCTTGCCTTCTGCCTTCACAGCTGGGGGATAAGCATATCTGCTCAGCCACCTGATCCACCAGAAAGGACTTTCCAGAGGGAGTCAGGTATAGCTGTCCAATCTGTTTCAACAGTCACAGGTAGTATCATCTACTATTACTTAGCAGGTGATGCCTGACCTGACCTATATATAAAGGATGCCTTTCAACAAGGGACACAATTGTGTGATCCCTTGATTGCCTTTTATATCAAGATTTCACTGTTCATCTGTCTTTTGGAGAAAGAAAAAAAGAACCCCTTAGGCAAATGTGTGGCTGCTTCTCTGAAGGTTGAAGTCTTCATTGTAACCATCTTCGAGGTTAAATGTTTTCTCCTCTTAGTTACTAGCCTCACAATCAATGAAAAATAAAGTAAAAAAAAAATGAAATATCACAGATAGAAACAGAAAGTAAAGCAGCATTATTCCCACTTTATCTCAGTTATTCCTACATCCTCCTCTTTCCTCTTATACATACAGTTAAAACAGACTTAAAAGACCACTGTTTTGGAAGAACATCTGTCTTGAGTGACCACTTTTCCTTTGCAGAATGGGTAGTCTCTCAAGACAGATTTCTTTGTGCAGTTAAACCTGTCTGAACGGTCACCTTTATATAGCAGTCACCTGGTTTCAACGGTCATTCTATCTCTCCCCCTCCCCCCATTTTCTCTATAAATGCCATGTAAATAATGGTCAGCTGCCTTCCATACTCGGCAGTCAGGTGTTTCCTAGCCAAATAATGGTTTCCAACTGCTTTAAGCAGTCACTGAAGGGTATCAACAGTTTCTGCTCATTGTATGCAAACTAAATGTTTGCTTCATGAGGAAGGCTTTTTTTAGATAAAGGCATATCATGTAAATCCATGTGCAAACATTTCTTATTTTGCTTGTATTTAATGTACTCCAGTCACACTGTCACTGTAACTCAAAAGTGTCATGTTGAATTTGATAGCAAAGCAGCTTTTATCATAGGGGAGAGGGTCAAAGCAATTCATTTCCTGAATGGTGAGAAAAGCAGTTGTGGTGTCGCAGCAAAAATGGGAGCTGACTTTTGTGCTAGTGTAACGGGTATAGTTCGATATCTTCATCTAGTTGCCAGTGAATTAAAGCTATCTCTAATGAAAAAAGTTCATTTTTGAGGGGAGAAACAAGTTCAGGGTTCACACAGATCTTGAAAAGTCATAGAATTTTAGGATGGTCCTGGAAAACTTCTGGAGTTAGGTTCTAAGGGGTTTTGTCTTTGAAAGAGTCCTTTAATTTTGGAGAAAAAAAAACGTCTTGATTTTTGCAGAAACTTCCTTGAGCTTTTATAATTTGAATAAATAAATGGGTTATAGGAGTTTATTTGAAGGAAAAATGTTTTGTTTTTTTTTGTGTGTGTGTGTTTAAAGAAAATGATGAATTGTGTTGTAAAGTGTATTAGTGTTGCCTTATAAATGAATTTGTCCTGGTACAGGTTTAGTGCTAACACCAACTGGGAACCAATCTGTGATTTTTTCGTTTGGAATCTTCTGATATTTTCCTTTAGTATACCTTTTAGTAAAGCACATGGACAGAGGAAGACGTTGTAAAATTAGAAATATTATGGACATTGAAACTAATCACGGATCACCTATTTTATCGATCTTCAGATAATACTAATGAACTTTTTCAAGCCATGTTTCCAGACAATGACATAGCAAAACTGTTTGCATACAGTGAGTGGAAGACAGCATACATGAGTATGTTTGGTTTAGCAGATATTTTAAGAAATTCAGTGAAAAACAGCGTTTTAGGTCCATCTGTTACATTTTTGGATGAAAGTCTCAACAAAACGGTTAAAGAAAAGCAAATGGATATTCACATTAGATTTTGGAATGATGCATCCCACAAAGTAGAAATGAGATATTTATGTCTGCTTTTCTTGTTCAGTAGACTACTTAAATTAAAGAAATATTTGCATAAGAATTGTCAGGACTTTGTTTCTACCAAAATTGTGATGTGGAAGCACTAAAGAAAGTATGAAAACCTCAGTTGAGGTGTTCATGATGATTCTAGTTTACTGATTCGTGTATATTTAAATTAAATGTAATGTTATGCTTCAAAAAAGTTTCAAATGTGAACTCTTTGGTCAGTTTTGTTTTGAATTTGTATTTTTTGCACAAATTGAAAAAAAATATTTTCTGCAGCTACTTTAATAAAGATTTGATCTGTGAAGCAAAAATGTATCTCTTGATTTTAGAAAAAAAAGAAAATTCTTAAAAAAGAGTTGGGGTAAAAATACTCCTTGAAATATTGTGTAATGTCCTGGAAAAGTCCAAGGAAAAAAAATCTCAATAAGTCTATATGAACCCTGGAGTTACATCTCTTTTCTTTAGGGTCAGGGGTCATTCATTATTTACAAGTTTTGCTGCTTCATTTTATTCTGTTTTGATCACAGGCTATTCATGTAAGTGGACTGTCTTTTAATTGAGGCTATTCATGTAAGTGGACTGTCTTTTAATTCAGGCTATTCATGTAAGTGGACTGTCTTTTAATTCGGGCTATTCATGTAAGTGGACTGTCTTTTAATTCAGGCTATTCATGTAAGTGGACTGTCTTTTAATCTTGATGAGTTGAGCAGCAGGTTGATTCAGATATTGTTCAAAGCATGAACAGCTATTTTCTGTTTTGTCGTCATGCACAAAACAAACTAAGATCAGTGATTTTTTTTAAGAGACATTGGTGATTTAATTTACAGGATGGATTAAAGTGAGCAGGATAAAGTAATCTTGTGTGGAACATAAGTTTTGGACAGAACAATATATACATGTATTGGAGAGAACAATATATACATGTATTGGAGAGAACAATATATACATGTATTGGAGAGAACAGTATATACATGTATTTTATGATTTCATTGAATAGTGCACATAACTAAATCTGTTGATAACATAAACATAAACATAAATTTCATAATAATAATAAAAATAATAATAATAATTATAATAATAACGATAATGGTATTCATTGTGTGGCATTTGTTCAGAAACCAAGTTTAAAGATGAACCTGCATACAGAGGTCACTTGTGTACAAATGCCAGTTTGGCTTTTTCCCAAGGGTGGTTGCTTTTGACAGGTTTGACTGTATATGCAAAAGTGTCCCAATCTCCAAGCAGATCACCCAGGCTTAGGGCTGGACAGGTATACCAATAAACATGTATAGATCAATATTACACGCTGATATAATAACCAACAATCATTCTTAACTGTATCAATACAAAAATGTAAAATTCTAACAAATACTTAGCCTCTCATTAAGAATTGTGTTCAGTAAATGGAACAAATAAATAAATCAGCTGTTTTGCATATGAATCAGTCAATCACAGATAACAGGAAATAGACAAAATGGAACATTTCGGTGTAATATGGCTTAAATTAGGCAAGCACAACAACAGTTTACAGGTTTACAGGTAAAGCAGCTAAAAAAGGCATTGAATGTGTTGTCATCAATACATGTTGTGTATCAAAAGTTGTGTACCTATAATACTCATAGTATCAGAAGCATGCTGCTGATACCTTGCATTACTCAGGCCAAGGATCAAATCCTAAAACTAATCTGCATATTTACTGTCCACCTCCAACTATGTACATCTACTGTCCACCTCCAGTGGTATTCCACAATGCACATCTACTGTCCACCTCCAGTGGTATCCCACTATGCACATCTACTGTATACCACCAATGGTATCCCACTATGCACACTACTGTCCACCTCCAATCATCTCACTATGCACATCTACAGTCCACCTCCAATGGTATTCCACTATGCGCATCTACTGTCCACCTCCAATGGCATCCCACTATGCACACTACTGTCCACCTCCAATTATATCCCACTATGCACATCTATAGTCCACCTTCAATCGTATCCCACTATGCACATCTACAGTCCACCTCCAATCATATCCCAAAATTGGAATTGTGTATCCTAAACAATGTAGGATAAGTTGTGTTACACTACTCATATTCACATACATCTCAGTCTTGAGTAGTGTTCATGTTGCTTGTCATGTAGCAGCTACATTGTAGTCAGGATTGAACTTTAAACATTGGAAAAAGATTTTGAGGGGTAAGTGCACAATTGTGTTAGAACTTTTTTGCATTCCAAGAAGGAGGAGGGGCTGACTTGAGCTTGTGACATTTGAAGTGCATGGGTGTGGGGCAGATTTTAAAATAAAGAATACCATTCTATCCAGCCAAAATGAAACTTTAAAGTAGCAGCTTTGCTTGAATCTACCCATTTATTATTTCAACTTTGCATGCATATAACTTGTATACCTGTTTATGGAATAGCCTTAAGATAAATTAATTCTCTGCATTTTACCTTATGAATATTGTCAACTTTGTTTTGTTTTTTGTGACTACTTAAATTCATGGAATCCAGTTGTCAAATGATTTGCTGTAATAATTGTGCAGATCTATACTCTTCATCTGATTTATCTAAGAATGTTTATTTGTGGCAATTGAATTTCATGGATGCCATTTTCCTAGGAAATCTACCAATATAAATTGCATGAGAAAGATTGGTTGACAGTAATGTAAATTATAGAATTTATTTTTTTCTTTTCAATTTCACAGGGAAAAAAAAGAACTGAAGATGCTTATTTGAGACAATATTATTCTGAAAACCATTTTATTTTGTAATAAAGTGTCTTATTGTTTGTTTCAGATTCCACCATTACCTGGATAGCATAGGAATGCCCCTCAAAGAATCTACACTCAATGTTTTAGCATCATCTTTTTCTTAACAAATGACACAAATCTAACTTTACTCATTTAACATAAGCCAAATATCAAATTCTTTTTGATTTGATCATTTGGTCAACATATCTGTACTTCCTATATAGATGCATGAAGTTTAGTGGTGTTTTTGCTCTGATTTGCCTCAAATTTGAATATTTAGTCTCTACTTGGATAATAATTGATTTTATTAATGAATCACTAGAACTGAGCAACTCGAGCCTATTCATTAGCATTGCATTTATAATGAAATATAGTTAGAAACCACTTATGCTGACAAGCATAAAGATGCAATTGTGATACCAACTTCCACATAACTTGTCTGTAAATCCAATGTTTCTATTTTGAAAATCATACTACTTCATTTGAGCGAAAATTTAAGTTCATATTGAAAATTTCACCCAAACTGGATAACAAATAATTAAATTTTACATGTTGAATTTATACAGGTTATATAGTGCTGAAACAACTAGTGAGTCAGTTGACTTTAGACAAGTAGAGAGCAGATAGTCGACTTAAAATTGCCATTTGACTAGTTGCCTTCAGTCCTTCCTTGGCTTTAAATAGCTTTCACTTTTAAATGTATTTGCTTACATGTAAATGTTTATGTATTTAATGAAATTAGAAACGTGATTGTCAGTTCAGCTTTACATCCTCAGTCATTACGACTTTTAAGCTTATCACCTTTTACAGTTCATAGATACATGGAGCCCCTATAGTGTATACAGTCTGTGCACAAATGGAGGAGAGGAACTGATACAAAGTAGTCATACGAACATTGAAGCTCTGGCATTAAATGTTTGAAGCACTACAATCACAAAATAAATGTAGAGAAGAAAAAAATAATGGACAGGCTCTACAGATATTAAAAAAATTTTAAATAAAAAAAACGGGATTAATTTTTAACTCTGCTCATGAAAGACCTGAAGAGGTTATGTGACGGGCCTGCATACAGCGTCTGTTAGCCATTGGGGTTTTTTTTATCACTGCTCCTCCTACACGATATGGAGTGAAGTATGAAACTTGGGATCACATGTTTCTGGAAGTAGACGCCTTCGGATGATTTGTTCTTGGATCCTGTGCTATACTCGGGGGGGGTATTGCTTCGTGCTGTTTGTACTGAGCTAAAAGTTGGTGCTTGAATTTGCCCCAGCTTTGATGTAAGAGATTTCGCAGCTTTGAAGATAAGTTTTTGTTGGACCTTTGGAATGTTCATATTTGCCAAGTCATTGTTGTCAAATAACTTCCAGACTTCTAATGTATTAAATCCCTCTTTGTTAAAAATTTGTAGAAATGACTGTGATTTTGAAATTAGCCGCCCGTTTAATCACAGGGTCAGCGTCTATACCTGATGCATACAAAAAATATGCCTGCTCTTCACCTGAGGCTGTTTTTAAAAAGTCTTTATTGGGTGTGAGTTTTGCTGAATGTGCAAAGCAACAAATTGATTCTGCAGGGTGCACATTGTTACAAAAGAAACAATTACCTCCACAAATGTAGAGCAGTAAGTGTCTTTGCCATAATGCTTGTGCTCTCGACATAGCATTCAACATATTGTTCAAAAGTCTTTGAAACTCATCCTCAGAAATTACATACTACTGGAGTATGTTAAGTACTGTTGCAGTTTCCTCTGAGAGAGCCATCATTTTCCTCCTCAACTAAAGAGTTATAACAAAAGTCACAGAAGAAACAAAAGAATGGCAAAACTTTGAGCTGCCAACTAATGTGGCTGAACTCTCTGCTGTTTTGGCACAACTGAACATGCAGTTCAGAGGGCTTTTACCCGGTACAGCTTTTGCTGTAATTGGATAATCACAGAGGGGAGGTTTGAAATGATTGGCCAATTCATCAAAACAAATGCGGGAAGTCTTGGACCCACAGAGCCTAGATATCAATAAAAGAAACCCTCCCAGTAGCAACTGCCCAATGTTGAGAACCCATCATAGGAATGTTGTAAACATTCTAATAGACGTGCTTCAATAAATAGACCCAGCAACATTAATTTATTATTGATCTGTACATACAGTTTCATCCTGAGGTCTAGTTGGTCCTAAATGAAACTGGTGCCCCATGAACATCCAATATGGCCACAGCGCCATCAATCTGAAAAATCATATCACTGTTACTCTTGAATGGATGGTCATTTTTACATGAGATGTTTGCTGAAAGATCTCTTTAACTTGTAGATGGTCCGAAATGAAAATGGTGCTGATGTGACATCCAGCATGGCCGACATAGTGATAGTCATGTTATTACTACTCCTGCTTGGATTGTCAGATTGACATGGTGTTTCCACTGAAAGACCTTTTATCACATGTAGATGATCTGAAACCAAAAAGGGTGCAAATAATCATCCAACATGACAGCCATCTTGAAAATCTTGTTATCACTACCTATCCTGAACAAATGGTCATATCAGCATGGGTTTCCACTAAAAGACATTTTATGATGTGAAGTTGATCCTGCATGAAAATGGTATGTATGCGACCTCCCATTATGACCACTATAGTGGTTATCATGAAAGCCTTGTTATGACTACTGTAATTAACCTAAATATCTGGTCCATCAAATTTTCCTGACATCATATTTTCAAAATTTGTCATAATTTTTTATAGTACAGAAAATTTCCAGACACTAAGTACATTTTTAAAGGCTAGGAAAAATAAAACATTCTAGTTGGAATTTAAACTAAGGAATTTTTTACCTGTACTCGAAAACGTGTTTGAATAGACAACTGTCAAACCATGAAACCAATTTGATTACCCATATTATTGTGTGGATTAAATGAAGGTGATGTCAGTAGGCAGCAATAAAAACAGCTGACACTCTCCACAGTTCATGATTACTCATTGTGATTAGGGGTGAAACAATACACCTGTGCCATGTATCGATAAGTATTGCAATACACAACCTATGATACGATAAATTATTAATATAAACATCAACTTGAAAGTCTTGTCATCTTAGAAGGATTGTCAGTGGTAGGGGGGTGCTGTTTCATATGTGTCAATATATTGGTAATATTTCCAGTATGCAGATTACAGCAAACCTTGACTTGTCATCTGTTCATATGCCATTCTAATCCATGACAAGGTAACAATAATAATTCCAAAGACACTATCTGCGAGTCATCAGTGATTATATTTCAACCTTTTCAGGCATTTCAGACTGCTCCATTTGATCGGATGCAGGATACCACACCCTTTGTTTTGCATTGCTCAGATGCTTTAAAAACCGCTTTTTACCAGTATTATGTCTTTACTTAAATGTGGAAGATATTATTATGTTATCTTAAAAACAGAAGTAATAGTGCAATTTGCTCCTGCAAGGAATATCTTGTATAGAACAGGCCTGGGTGCAGGAGCAGAGATGACTTGAAACTGAATCCCTCGCACTGCACTTCCTGCAGATGAAAAACAACTGCCATGACCATAGGCACTTGTTTCTGCTGATTGCGTGATAATTATTTATCCCATTGGTATGTTCAGTCACTATAACTTCAGCGTGAAGGAGTCATTCCAGACTTGTTCCCATGTATGATTTAAGTACTTTAGTGATCATTTAATAGCCATTTTTACATGAAGTGTCTATGTTGCTTTGTATCTGCTTAGATCGAGTTTGGATGCCTACACTTCTGGTGTGTCACTCAGATAGAAACTCAAAATCAACAGATTTAAGTTCCCAAGGATCCCAGATAATTTTTATTTTAAACTAAGCAGCATTCCCAAATGGCTAATAGAGAATGATAAAATACCTGACCAATCAAAAGCAGCTTTCCAAAACAATTTGTCTGCCTAGTGCAGTGCCATGTTAGTATCATAAACCATTTGATATTTGGTATTTGTCAGGTAGCAGGTCACAAGTAAGCTTGTAGCTTATAGGCCTCTCTTAAATCAATAATTTATGACTTGTGTCTGCACATGCTGATACAGTCATGAGGACTAATTGGTATGTAATTGGAAAAGTAAACAAAAAATTTCTTCAGTGCTGACCATAGAGACATTTTTCAGTATTGTAAACCTAAGTTCCATTTCATTTGTACACAGGTTTTTTTCTTCTATAATATTATATCCCAACTAGTCGACTTAGTGGACTTTTTGTGAGTGACTAGTCACCTAGCAACAATAATCAGAAGTTGTTTCAGCACTAATGGTATAAAGTGCAAACCTTCCAGTTGTCTAAATAATAGGGCAGCACATATTCTTGTAAACAAGTTTAGTACAGCAGGTGTCATTACATAATGGATAATACATTGGCCTGGGACAGAGTTGGTGTGCAGCCAATTGGAATTTCAAATAACAATTGACAGCTGGTGTTAGATACGTGAAGTTTGGGGATTTGTCAGTTGCTTTCATCAAACTTGGGGTGGGGGGACATATGATAAATATCAGTTTGGGCTTTTATGTTCTGACCTTAATGATCATGCAAACCAATTTTGTTTTGTACACTCAATTACGATTAATTCTCTATATCCACACCACTTAACATTTCAATCCATTTACGATGAATAGAAACCTCTTAACCTGCTTCTTTTTAAACAAGTTTTCTAAAATCGAAACATTCCAGTTTTTGTTTTGCATTTCACTTAAATCAGTACTTTGTAACATAAAAACATTTGCAAGAATCCGAATTCAAAATACACTGGTATCATAGTATAATTTAGTCAACCAGTTACCCTAAAATTTGACAAGAAGCTATTAGTAATTTTTCTTAAGTTTATTTTTAAGGAGGGCTTTCTGTTCAGCAGATGTTTTTCAAGTCAGAATATCCATAAATGCTGAACAAGAAAATCATCTCTATCTTAAATTGTTGAGGTGTATCACCCAAAAAATTGAAACAATTTTTAAAATGTGAAAACTTAAAAATTTAGCATAAGTATGTATGTATAGGGTTTAATGGCGCATCAGCACATGCCAGACTATACAGAGCTGAGTAAGTTTAAGTATGCCCAAAAAGGCATACAGAAAAAATTTAGAGGCAAAAAAGGGTAAAATCCTTAAAATGCAAAATCGGATGGGTTTTTTAATTTTTTTTAATATAAACTGCAATTGTTTATAAAGTCAAAGACCTTAGCTGGAACATCATCATGGGACACATCTAAGGGCAAAAGCTGGAACATCATCATGGGACACATCTAAGGGCAAAATGGTGCTTCCATTAGTCGCCTCTTATGACATCGAGCATGTTCTATATGAAGACATGTCTCTAGTTCAGCATGTACACATACTGTCAAGATATGAATTAAATATATTAGCTTACTTGTGAGAATGGTTTACTTTCAGGAGGAAAATGTTCTGGAAATAGGATAGTTTATTTTCAAGGTAGGCTTACATTAGGGTCCAGGTTAATTTCACATTTTTAGGGTATCCCAATGAATGTTTTTGTTTCTCCATGAGTCGGGATAATTGTGTTTCATTCCACTAGTCAAACTGCATTTATTTCTTGGCGGTCTTTACTTCATGAAATACTCATGCCAACTATTATAAAATTTACCTCAGTTTCAGAAGGATATAGTTAAAAGTATTCAGGAACAAAGAAAAATGCCATATTTATAAGCAGTGACAATCAGCTTATTTTTAATGCTGAAATAATTTGAGAGTTATTAGCTAAAATGGCCACTAAGCTACATCTGTGATGATCTACTACCTGTGACATTCAAATATATGTATGTTATGAACAATGTATACACTCAATCTGAATGTCTGATGTACTTCAAGATAGTTCTGAAATGAAGGATTGTGCATTATTTATATATTTACATCTAAACCATGGCTATTAAGAAGGAAGTGCATAATTATGCATATAGTATGGTGTACCTTCCTATAATTTTGTTCCCTTTTTATGTTATATTTAATGATGAATTTGGAATTACAAACTTGTACTTAGCTTTGTACATAAGGTTTTATTTAATGTACCATCTTGCATGCACTAGATAATGAAATGAAAATGTACCACTGTATTCAAGTTCATAGGCATGTGTCTTCAATAAATTTATTATTGTACTGTTGTATTTATCATTTAATCCTTACTGCTTTAAGTAACAGATCAGTTTTTATCTGATTTGATGCTGATTTCATGGGCTTTGGCAACAGCTATAACCAGGGCTGTGTTCAGTAAGGCTGCATTAGGTGGCATTAGGCTAGCACCAAGCTAACGATCATACTGTACAGGCTGTCAGTGAATGGTGCTAGGTGGCAAAAGCTAACGGTCAAAAGTAATGCGTGCGAAGTTTCATTCACACAACAAAGTTCTTGCCATCTGAAATCTGTAAAATAGTGGCTTGGAGACGCTAGATACACTGTTTAATTACCTAGAATACTTTCATGGAACCAAATACAACTGCAAAAGCAATATCCACTCGCTAGATAATGAAATTTGTTCTTTTAAATTTGCCACAAAATATGTAAAAGTGAGACATATAAAGTAAATATGGTATCCCTTGATGATCATAAATTTAAATGTTCTCCAAATTTGTTATGTCCAGATAATCATGAGCTAACTTGACTTTAGTTGTACTGGTCATAACGCAGAAGAGCTTATGGGATGGCCTGTTGTCCATCATCCATCTGTCTGTTAGCACAAGTTATCGCACTTCTACTAAACTACTTGGAGGATTGCCATGAAACTTGACCCACTTATTTATCCCTAGGTCTAGTTAGTATTAAATGAAAATGGTGTTACTCAGACATCCAATATGGCCACCACAGCAGGCATTTTGAAAATCTTGTTATCACTACTGCTGAAAGGATGGTTATATCAACATGGGATTTTTACTAAAAGATTTTTTATAATGTCAAGTTGGTCCTAAATGAAAATAGTGCCAATCTGATGTCAGATATAGCCACCATGGCAGCCATCTTGAAAATTTTGTTATTGCTACTCCTCCTGAACAGAAGGTCATATCAACATGGAGTTTTCACCTTAAGACTTCTAGTGTCTAGTTGGTCCTAAATGATAATTGTTCCACTTTGACATCCAATATTGCCACCACATTGGCCATCTTCAGAATCTCGTTATCACTGCTTCTCCTGAATGGATTGTCATATCAACATGGGGTTTTCACTAAAAGATTTTTATAATGTCCTTTTGCTCCTAGATGATAAAGGTGCCGATCTGATATCCAATATGGCCATCGTGGCAGCCATCTTGAAAATCTTGTTATTGCTACTCCAGAATGGATGGTTATATCAACGTGGAGGTTGCACAAAAGGACTTTTTATGATGTTGGTTCTAATGAAAATGGTGCCGATCTGACATCCAATATGGCCACCATGGCAGCCATCTTTAAAATCTCATTATCACTTCTCCTGAACGGAAAGTCATATTGACATGGGTTTTCACCAGAAGAATTCTTATGATGACTAGTTGGTCATAAATGGAAATGGTTCCGTTTGGACATCCAATATGGCCACCACAGTGGCCATCTTGAAAATCTTGTTATTGCAACTCCTCCTAAATGGATGGCAATATCAACATGGGGTTTTCACGAAAAGACTTTATGGTGTCTAGTTGGTCCTAAATGAAAATGATACCTATCTGATGTCAAATATGGAAGCCATTTTGTAACTACTCCTTCTGATGGAAAGTTATATTGACATGGGGTTTTCACCAGAAGACTTACTTAGTCCTAAATGAAAATCATGCCGCTCTGACAGCCAATATGGCCACCACAGTGGCCATGTTGAAAATCTTGTTATTGCTACTCCACATGAATAGATGGTCATATCAACATGGGAGTTTTCACTAAAAGACTTCTTGTGATCTCTGGTTGGACCTAAAATGAAAATGGTGTAATCTGACAGCCAACATGGCCACCACAGCAGTCATCTTGAAAATCTTGTTATTTGCTACTCTTGAACGGAAAGTCGTATCAGCTTGGGGTTTTCACCAGAAAGTTTCTTATGTTGTCTAGTTGTTCTTAAATAATAAAAATTGCTGATCTGATATTGCATTTTGGCTGCCACAGCTGCCATGGCAGCCATTGTGAAAATCTTGTTATTGTTATTCATCCTAAATGGAAAGAAAGTCGTATCAACATGGGGTTTTCACCAGAAGACTAATTATGATATCTAATTGGTCCTGAATGAAAATGGTGCAGATGTTACCTCAAATATGGTTGCCACAATGAACATATTGAAACTCTTGTTACTGATTCTCCTGAATGGATGGTCATATCAATATGGGATTTTCACCAAAAGTCTTGTAATGGTGTCTAGTTTGTAATAAATGAAAATGGTGCCCATTTTACATCTAATGTGGCTGCCACAGAGGCTAATTTGAAAGTCTTCTCACTTAAGAATATTAGAGATGGTTTAATCACGCAGCAGTTAAAAAGAAGCAATGGTCTCATCTTGAATTCCTGGAAATTCTTTTCACACAGTAGAATGTCAGTCCCTTTGAGGGACTCTTATTACATTTTATTCTTGGACATGCTTCTGTATAATTTTTCCCGATTTCACAAAACAAGCACTTTGGAGAAATTACCACAGGTTTTACTCAATAGATTAAATAGCACTAGGACAAGATCTGATTGACTACTGCCTGAGGTTAACCATTCTTGATGTGTATGGGAATGTGATGCTGACCTAGCCATTGCACCATTAACCCACAGAAAGCGCATGGCTATTATAATTAGACCGGGTAGTCACAGTAATTGGCCATTTCTTCTGTATGGGGAAGTTGCAGTAACTACATGTACTTTAATTAGACTGGGTAAACCCAGTTATTCGTTGTTCCTTGTATGGGTGAGCCACATTGGCTTAGTTGGTAGAATGTCAGAGTTGTATTCCAAGATGTGTGGGTTCGACATCCACCCAGCCAGCCCTGGTAGGCTGGTGAGTTTGGGTAAGGTACTTGTGTAGATTTAATTTCCTTAGCTTGATACAGCCAAAAATATATTAAAAGTGCCATTAAAACCAACCAATCATTCTGTGTATGGACAACCAGTTGTGTTAGTTGCATACAAAAATTATATCAGAGAAGATAGTTTTTAAACTTAAAGTTTAAAAATTGTAAAATGCACATACTCAAATTCGTACTTATAATACAAATCAAGTAAGCTTTAAAATGTTACAATTTGTCACATACTTTTCATATTTTTTCAATTTTATGCACAGTCAAGGAGTGGGAAACAGACTATACCTTTTTATATGATCATGTCTATACATCTGTTTCCAATTTAATTTCTGCACAATAACTGGAATTGTTCACCATCTACAGTAACCAAACTTTTTGAATGGCTTGTACTTTGGGTAGGGAAGATCCCTATCAGTTTTGGGGTCAGAAGCTTAAAAGTCAAGGTCACTGACTGGGAGGAAAAATTTCTACACAATAACTTTCTCCACCATCTACAATTACCAAACTTTGTGGATAGCTAGCACTTGGGGTAAGGAAGAACCCTATCAATTTTGGGGTGAATGGTCAAGGACACTGAAGGAATAAAAATGGCTTTTGCACCATAACATTAGCTCTACATCACAGACCTTGACCAAACTTTGTGGATGGCTTGCACTTGGGGTAGGGAAGAAGCCTATACATTTTGAGGTCAAAGATTAAGGTCACTGACTTGAAGAAGAAAAATGGTCTCCACCGCGTAATGTTAGCTCTACATCATAGACCTGGACCCAAATTTGTGGATCACTTACACTTGTGGTAAGGAAGAAGTCTATTTGATTTGCAAGTCAAAAGGTCAACAGTCAAGGGTCACTGTGACTGAAAGACAGAAAGTGGTCTCTGCACACAAATTTCAGTTATTTCAGTTATCTACATAGAGAACTATTAAACATGGAGCATGTGTAAAATGTGCAGTTTATGATGCTCTTGTTGTTTCAGTGGAACTAGCCCATCACTCTTGACTGTTGCTTGATGGTATGAGTGTACTGCTGGATTTCTGGAATGGTTCTTTGTTTCAGAAGGTTTTGCTCATGATCAAATTTTCTAAAACAGAGAACCAAATGGTCAATAGAACATATATGCCATCTGGAGGAGGTATATTTGGGCAAGTTCCATTGTTACTTTTGGCCCCATTTCTCAGAAACTCGTGCATTAACTGTTATGAAATTGAATGGGTACATTCATACATTCATCAGAAGTACTACTCTTTGCCAGCAAAATTAAATAATAGTGACCTAGTTTTGATTCTCTGATAATTAAGGCTATTCATTTGGCTCTCTCCTTGTTGCAAACTTTAATTAGAGTACAAAGCTTTACACCTTTACAAAGTAGGTCGCAGTGACATCTTTTGCTCTTATAACTATTACAAGATTTTTGGATCTTGTGGCAGAACAGGCACACAAGCAAGAGATTGAATTTCTTTGTTCACTAGTGGCAATCTGAATATGCTTGAGCTTTTTTGCCAATGATCCAAAAAACACCTTGGACATAAGCTGCCATTGCACATGAATAGATATTGTTCATTTAATGATGTCATGTGATGGCACATTATCAACACATCTGTGAAGGCCGTTTACTGATCGCAGTGATTTCCTCTTGGTTGAAACATTCAGAAGTTTCTCATTTGAAGCTTGAGCTTTTTATATGCCTGCCTTAAGGCAGAGCATATTAACTGATGTTGTCCATTACCAATTTTGTTTGTGCACAGTAACTTCAAGTTGTTCACCATCTACAGTTACCAAACTTTATGTATGGCTTGCACTTGGAGTAAGGAAGAACTATCAGTTTTGGGGTCAAAAGGTCAAGGTAACTGACTGAAAGAAGAAAAACCGTTTCTGCACAATAACTTCAGTTCTCCACCATTTACAGTTATCAAACTTTGTGTATGGCTTTCACTTGGGTGAAAGGAAGAAGCCTATCCATTTTGGGGTCAAAAGGTAAAAATTCAAGGTCACTGTGACAGAAAGAAGAAAAAAATGTTTGCACAAAAATTTCAATTGTTGGCCATTTATCTTCATTGAGTTTATGGATGACTTGCACCTTGGGTAAGAAAGAAGCATCTTGATCTGGCTCGAATGGCAATTCGAATATGCTTGAGCCATACATAAAGTTTGGTAACTGTAGATGGTGAACAACTTGAAGTGCTTCATCTTTAAATGTTGATAGGTGCATTAGAGCTACGTTTTATTGCAAAGCAATATTAAGGTTTTTAGCTCACCTGGCAGTAAGGTCAAGTTAGCTCAGGGTCTGGTCCTTTGACCATTGTGTTCACAATTGTTACGGTATTTAGAACATCTTCACCAGTTGCTGCATGGAACCAAGTGATCCCACAATCATTACTTGTTCTTGATTCTATCCAGCATTTGTGTTAGCTGCCGATACAAAATGTACCTTACATTGCATGTTGTTTCTTCTGCCAGTTTGATTAGATTTAAGAATAAGTAATGATTGTGTGATAACCAGTTCCCTGTGGCAACTGGTGCAGACCCTTTTCACCTTCTCAAAACCACTTGTCCAATTTGCTCACAATTTTACTATGTGCATTCTGACAAAAAGACCTTTCATATTGGTTCAAAGGATGCCAGTCCTTCATCCAGTATGGCCATTGTTAATAAAAATATATGAACGCTTAAAGAACTTCTCAATAACTGCTGAACAGAATTAGATCCAATTTAATTCTGGCATAGAGGGTTTTAAATTTCTGTTCAAAATGCTGCTCATTTGCAATCAAATATGGCCACCATTACTCACCTCATTTACACAACTTCATAACCATTTCACATTGTTGGCTTGTGTATTGTAAGAATGCAACAGCTGTAATCTCCCAAACTTTATATCATGTTTATATTTTTTACTATAGTCTGATAACAATTTATTCCAAAGATAAAGATATAATTAAAATGTAGTCTTCTGCTCATAGGGAGCTATGTCCATTGGTAGAGCATCAGACTTATAATCCAAGGTTTGCAGGTTTAATGCCACCACCCCAGGCCAGCCTGGATTGGCTGCCTTGTTATGTTCTTGGGAAAGGCACTTAATTCCCATTTCCTCAGCATGATATAGCCAATAATGTGTTCAAGTGCCATTAAAAACCAACCAACTGACTCTTGCTCATAAATGAAGTCATCAAAGATCTTGATGATGTAAATCTATTTACCATGTTTTATTGAATTGAATTACAAATATAATCTGTAGAACCAGAGAGGTAACAGTCAATCAGATATAAGATCAACTCATTAATATGTGCAGATCCAACTTATTATAGAACCCAAGACAATAATGATGTAAGCTTATTTAGCAAGTTGGAGCAGTCTCTTGAGTGGTAACAAGTTCAGCCAATCAAATACAATATTTACCTCATTAATATATGTAGATCTTGCTCATAATCAAACTCATCCAGCATCTTAATAATATAACAATACTTTAAGAAGCTTGATCAAAATCTGATCAGAAACATATTCAGTGTGCATGTTGGGAATGGAAAATAAGGGGCCTAAGGGCCTCTACAAGGTTAAAAAAAAGTGGAGTTGTGTAGAAAAAATAGGGGTTGCAAATATCATTAGGGGTTGTACATAAAGGACGTCCGCAGATAATACCTGTTTTCCTACCCCCCCCCCTCTCCCCTTGTCCGCATGTGGCTTACCCCCTCGGGCTGCGGATGTCCCCATCTAGCATTATACACTGCTCTATGGTCTGGCAGTGTAATAGCTGGTGCATCTTACTTGGCTATTTGTATACTCAGGTCTGCAGGGCCGATATGTGGGCCATGTAATCAACCTCGGGCACTGGGAGCCAGACCTATGTATTAATGCCAACCCATTCATTTATATTCTGTGGCACGAATCGTACAAATTGAAATTAACAAATAATTTATACTTAGGGATCACCCATAAAGGACGTCCGCAAAACATACTGGAATACACTCAGTAGGCCTAAAGCAGCTGTTCAACACAGAATATCATAAAAAATACTAGCTTGCGGACGTCCGCAAGGTCCTTTACACCCCCTCCCCCCTTGTCCGCATTTGAACAAACCCCCCCTCCCCCCATCTTTGCGGATGTCCTTTATGGATGATTCCTTACCTATTTCTTATTTATTCAAGAAAATTAAAACACATATCAAGTTTCAGTCTCACCTGCTGTGACAATTGTGAATGGATGGCATTTAAAGGGCCATACCTTATGCTAACTTGGCCATACAGCAAGGTGACCTAAATATCACTCGATCGAATTCTGGTAAATTTGATATAAAACATCCTGGTATAGAGGGCTTTCAAATTTGTACATCTGCCATCAAATATGGCTGCTGTTACAAATAGAAAAACCCTTAAATGATGACTCGTCAAAAACTGCTCAACAGAATTTGACAAAGTTTTACAGAAAGTATCCTGGCATAAATGCCTTTCAAGTTTGTACAAATGATGCTGATCCACCATCAAATATGGATGCTGTTCAAAAAGCATTAGAAAAACCTTTAAACAGCTTCTTTTAAAATTCTATACAAGAGAATTTGACCAGATTTAACAGAAAAACATCCTGGCTTGAAGGCCTTTAAAACTTTTACAAATGATGCTGATTCACCATCTAATATGGCCACCATTACCAAAAATAGATAATAAATTCTTCTATAAAAACTGCTCACATTTGACCAATATTTTACAGAAAGCATTCCAGCTTGATGGTCTTCCATATTGATACCAACAATGCCAATCCACCATGAAAATATAAGCTCTGTATTTTAAGGATATTATGCCTGTAGCTTTTTTATGTGTGCCTCTTCTGGGATACATAAACTTTCTTGGCTTTATACAACCAGGATTGTGCTGATTTGCTGTTAAACCCTGTACATTCATACATACTAAAATGTATTTTGACAGTGTGTTACATTTTTATAAATGATGTTCAGTTTCTAAAAGAAAAAAATAATTTTGATAAGGAAATGTCTTGCTGAAATATACTAAGAGTGAAAGAGATAGTGTAATGGTTAGATGGACAAAAACTGGCAATAGAAATAAAAAAAACGTCTAAGGCAGACAATAGATTTTGGCTTTTAATTCCGTCAGAATCAAAGCTTATGGGTTTACATAAATTTGTAATTTACACTGTACATTCATGTCCTTCAATATCTTTAATAAAATGTCTATCTAAACAAAAAAGTGAAAAAATAACCTCTCTTGAAAGGGAGATGGTGGTTTGAAACATTCTCATTTATTTTTCTGGTTATGAAAATGAAGCATAATATGCCTCTTCATGGTGATAACCATGACAACTCGATAAATTATAGATATAAAGCTATATGGTACAAACTTTGATAGGTAAATATCTGCTTTTCACAGCCACTTATATTTCTTTGAAACCTGAATGTAACATCAACATTCCAATGTGAAGTAGTTGCCTGCTTCAGAGGACACAAGCCATTTACAACTGGCACTGTGATTTGATTTTATTTTTTAAAGGTTTCATAAAATAGGTGAATGCATATCGGTTCATTTCTTAGGACTAGATATCATTTTTTAGTGATGATGCAGGAACCTTTAACAACTCACAAAAACTTCTAACAATTCAATTTCATTTCATATCCATGAACTGAAATACAACTTTTTAAGAAGTGTATTATGCAAGTCAGACACAAATTTTTATAGGCTGTAATATAAATCATTGCTGAAATACAATCTATTACTTTCTATGCTTTTACAGTCCCTAGCACCTATTTTTGAGGTGTACTGCTAGTTTTTATAATGTTGTTACTGACTACATTCTAGGAATAAATCGAGTAATGATCTAGTGTTGGTCTATATATTTTTTCAGCATTTCATTAGATACACATTGCTGTCACAAATGAAATCACTGATCTAAAAATTGGAAAAATCTGGACATTGGTAACATACTAAGTCCTGCAATATTGCATAATGCATCCATTGTAAGGTACAATAGGGCAGTAATATATATTCAAATGAATATGCTGATGTTTTGATGATGCTTCAAACTGAATTATAAATTAATGGAGAAAAAGAACACAATGATGTTGAGGAAGACAGATTTCATTGGTTTTCAGGCAAATGCAGATCTTCTTGAGAGAGATTAATATACAATTCTTTCAAAGACAAACTAGCCAGTGCATGATGCAAAAACACGTTTTAAGTTTAGATATTAACCATTATATTTATAGTAAATACTTCAGTTTAGTGATTGTTAATATATTTTCTGCTCTATGCAGATGTAATTGTTTAATACCTCATAAACTGGTGCAACCATGAAGATGTATTAATTTATCCATGTATTAGGAAAGTCTTTAGAGTGCTGTATACTTACTTTGTGGACTACAATGTCACTGTTAGATACATATACAGCAAGTTAGAAGTTAAATTCTGTCATGGAGCCATATCCTTATTTCATCACAATTTTAGAACCACCCTCCAAATGCATGTAACCATAACAATACACCTAATATGCTTTTTTATTGCATATATATATACATATATTCTTACACGTTATGAGAATACAAACTGAATTTCAATGAAGGGAGGTGTATGTTGTATAGCAGTTGTGATTATGTGTGCATTACTGGCCAAACTAGACTTATGGTCATGTACTAGCTTTTAAACGTGGCAATTAGATTTTATTCTGTACCTCTTGTTGATCTCTGAATGATGTATCTCATGATCTGCCATTATTAAATCACAAGTTAGTCTGTCTGAGTACAAAAGTTTATGTCACACTATTTAGTTTATGTCACAAACTATTTAATCATCACAGTTACAGTAAAGCCTTTGAAATCCCAAATTCAAGAGAGCTTGTCAAAAGTCCTCCTATATCTCCACTACATCTTTCACAAATTCCATTCTTTCATGGTGCTAATTCTAAATATCACATCTGCTCAGCAATGATTTCTCCATTATGACATCTTAGTTCAACAAGTTCCGTATCTCCTTGTGAATATGGCAAAGAAAGTCCACATAAGATGCACTACCAGCCAGACCCTTGTCTTCCACCAGGAAATGATTAAACCATGGTTCTAGATTGTCTCGCTGTCTTACCACAGTCAACTGAAAAATGACACATACAATCATAAATACCAAATCATCCATGAATGGGAAGGATTTCTACATGAATATAAATATAGTAACAATTGCTATTTTTAAATTAACACAAAAACAATGTTTTACCTAAGATGACCTGTTGGCGGCAGGGTGAAGAGGAGGAGAAGGCACTGTCAAGGGATTCCCCAAACCAATTAACTATTACACGACAACAATTTTTAAATATAGTCTGTACATCACAACAGCAAGAAAACATGAGCTTATTGGAGCTATTCAAGGTCCTGCTTTAAGAAATGGTCTTCGACCTTAAATTGAGCTTAACTTGTTAAAATGGTAACAAAAATTTTAAAAATTTTCACTATAGCCATGTGCTAATCGTACAATGCACTTCTATGCCATATGATGGGCATACTTCAATCAAACCTTTTGGTAACCAAGAAGACTTGATTTATTTTTCAAAAAACGAAAAATAGCTATCTGCAAAGATGCATATTTAAGTGACGAACATAAATAAAATAATCAGGATTACCTACTTAATCACAAATATTATTTAAAGGTGGAAAAACAAAGTACTATAATTCTCAAACATTAAATAAATGCTTTACCTTTCAGTATATGAAAACCAATGTCTTCCCTAAAAAAGCTCTTTTGTTTCGCTTATTCTATTAAAAAGTAAATTCTAAATAATAAGATCAGAAATTATAGAGGGTCTCTATGAAATTAACCTGGACTCTTACCAATTAAGAATGCAAACCTACCTTCATATATCTGTGTCTCTCAGAACGAATCCGTTTAATCAAGTCTCGTACTCTCTGGGAAGTAGGATTGTCAAGATCCATCAGTTGACACTTGAATGAGAAAATGTAAATTGCAGCATGTATATGCATTGCCAGTGTGTGACTCCCCAAAAAAGGGGCCATGATGGTATTAAAGGAAAGACTAACTATAATGTACACTTAAACAAGTCTGAGCTGCCTAATTTTACAAGGTTATTTTTATTTGCTGAGCCTTATGCATACATGTGTAAACAATAAAGGCAAGCATATTCAAGGACCATCTTGAATTGGAAGTACATAAATATTATAAAAGTACCATACAAACTCAGCTAGCATGTTGGCCTGATCATGATTGTAACAATTACAGATTAAAAAATCTTGCCAATGAAAGCATTCTATCAAGAAAGATCACTCATTTAGCTGATACCTGTCTAAGAGCCAAATACAAGAAGTTGGCCAAGAAATCTGGGTCAATAAGGACGCTTTCTGCAAAAGGTTCTTCCTATGCTGTGTTGACCACATATGTTATGAAAATAACTGTTTCAAAGTTTCTCAAGTTTTTACATCTACATCCATATTTGATGGCATATCAACATCCTTTGTGGAGTTCTGAAAGGCCTCTATGCCAGTACACTTTCTGTCAAAGTTGGTCAAATTCTGTTAAGGGTTTTTCTGAGATAAAGTTGTATAAATGTTTGTTTTTTTTAGTGACAGCAGCTATATTTGATGGTGGATTAGTATCATTTCTATCAATGTGAAAGGCCTTCAAACTAGGATGCTTTATAACAAAAGTTTTTCTATTTTTAGTACCAGCAGCCATAACTGATGTCAGATTGGTAACATTTGTATAAACTTACAAGTCCTTCATACCAAGATGGTTTCTGTGAAATTTGGTCAAATTCTGATTAGAGATTTGAAGAACAAGTCATGAAATTTTTGTATTTTTACTAAACAACAGTTATATTTGAAGGCAAATCAGGATATTTTTACAAATTTTAAAGCCCTTATTCCCAGAATATTTTCTGTCAAATGTGGTCAAATTCTGCTGAGCAGTTTCTGACAAGTCGTCGTGAACATTTTTATATTTTTAGTAACTGTAGTCATATTTATGGCAGATGGGCATCATGTTGTATAAATTTGAAAACCCTCTATGCCAGAATGCTTTTTGTCGCTTTTTACTCAAATTCTGTTAAGCAGCTTTTGAGAAGAAGTCACTTAAAGGTTTTTTTATTTGTAGTAAAGGCAGCCAAATTTGATGGCACATTGGCATAATTTCTACAAATTTGAAAGCCATCTATGCCAGGATGCTTTGTGTCAAATTTGGTAAAATTCTGGTGAGCAGTAATTTAGAGTCCTTTAATGGTTGATCAATTTTTAGTAACGATGGTCATATATCAAAGGAGGAGAATCAGCATCATCTGAAAATATCTGAAAGACCTTTATACCAGGATGCTTTCTTTCATATTTGGCCAAATTTGATTAAATGGTTTTGAGAAGAAGCTGTTGAAAGGTTTTTCTAATTTTAGTAATGACAGCCATATTTGATGATGGATTGGTATCCATGAAACAAATCTGAAAGGCCTTGATGCTCGAACCCTCCATGTAAAATCATAAGCAAATTGATCTAAAAGTTGTAAATGCCATATGGCCAGGTGAGCTAAAAATGATATCACAATGAAAGTATTACAATCAAGTAGAAATGGTACTAGTCATGGTCATCATACCTTATCTATGTCAATCTGGGCTGCACTCTGAACACCAAAGACTTCTTTGACCCAGGTAGGATCCACATTATGGCCAATCCACATGAACATTGATATGCCATTTTCTGCAAACCAAAATGAACATAGTCAGTAAAGAAAAGTAATAAAGTAATATTGTATACACTCAATTTCTGTGGCAGTGTTATTTATTTATTGCATTTTTTGCAAGTCTTATACTCAATCTCTAACCTGGTCATGATTCTGTAGTTAAACAATATTTGATAAATTTCTCCATACTGTAATTTCTAAGAACATTACATGATAAATTCTTAAGTTCCAATTGGTTAACGACTGAGATTTATTTTTGGACAGAATACTTTTCCCCTTGACTCCAGGATACTTTACATGACAACAGTCATTACACCTGCTCAGTAGGCACTAATGTCATGTGCAGACATTTCAAAGTTACTTCCCTTGCAGGGATCACAGTTTGGAAACATATATATTGAAAAATTTGCTGAAGAGCAGCAAAATGTACAAAGGAAAGAATTAACTAACTGCAATCTTCTATAGTGAGGTTATGCAATATACTGAATCCATTACTGCTTTCTACCTCTGGAACTGTTCTTTAATGATGCCTGGTGGTTATAGTGCCCTCACCTTTGCCCTGGGCACTATATCCCACCAGACAACACTATAGGAGAATAGTTTCCAAGTAAGAAGGCAATAACAGAAAAGTACTACATTCTGAGGTTGACATTCTAGTCATGAATGCTGTATATAATAAAACTAGCAAAGTTTCTAGAATACACTTTTAACAGAACTTCCAGATAATCACCAACATACACAGATACAAGTATAAAAACGTTTTTGTTTAGTATATCTGCTTTATATTTCTGAATGACATTTATTCAAACAGAACATGCATATTTAATTGACCATAATCTATGGATTAAACTGATGAAAAGATGGTTTTTTGCTGATAATTTAACTTTAATTTTAATACAATTTTAAAGTAGGATAATAAGAGTGACAGAAGTTGGTGCCAGAAAATAATTTCATTACCTGATCATCAGCTCAAAATTAGAAGCCTAAAAATGTAGAACCCTTCATTTTATAACAATCATTGAAATTATTTGCTGTTAAACGATGAACTTTTGCGCACAAGTTTTTCTTTGATATATTTCACCAATGATGGTGTATTGCAGAAAATAATTCCAGGAAGTCAAGAAAAGACCATTTCTTCCTTTAAACTGCTGAGTGTTGAAACCATCTCTGATACTCTTCAGCAATAACAAGATTTTTTTCAGATTAGCTGCTGTAGATGTTAGATATGCACTATTTTCATTTCAGACCAACAAGACATCATAAGAGGTCTTCTGGTGGAAATGCCTTGCTGATACAACTTTCCATTTTGAAGAAGTAACAATAAAATATTTTTCAAGATGGCTGCCATGTACCATGGTGGCCATGCTGGATATCAGACTGGCACCATGTCCATTTAGGACCAACTAGACATCATAAGAAGTCTTTTGTTGAAAGCACAATATCGGTATGACCAGCCATCCAGGAGAAATAGCCATAACAAGATTTTTAAGATGGCCATTGTTGCAGCCATATTGGAAGTCTGATTGGCACCATTTTCATTTACAATCAACTAAACATCGTAAGTCTTCTTTTAGTGAAAACTCCATGCTGATATGGCCATTCATTCAGTAGTGATAAGATTTTCAAGATGGCCACTGTGGCCACCATATTGGATGTCTGAGCAGCACCATTTTCATTCAGGACCAACAAGACATCAAAAGAAGTCATTTAGTAAAACACCATGCTGATATGCCCATCCATTCAGGAGGAGTGGCAATAACAAGATTTTCAAGATCCCCACTGTGGTGGCCATTATGGACATCCAAGTGGCACCATTTTCATTTAGGACCAACTAGATGATGGGATGAATGTGTGTGTAAAGTTTCATGTCAATCCTCCAAGTAGTGAAGGAGAAGTAGCGATAACAAACTTGTGCTAACAGATGGATGAAAAACAGACAATACCATAAGCTCTTCTGGGCTGTGGTAAGTAGAGTTAAAGATTTTAACAAAAAAACATTTATTACAAATATTTTCTATGACTGTGACCTTAACCCAAGGTTAAAGGGGCAAGTGAGCATGTCACAGAATGAATTGTCTTAGCTTTATAATGATTTATCTGAAGTTTGAAGAATATCCTTCATGGGGTTTAGGAAATATAACCAAATAAAAATTTCTGTAATCAAAACCTTTACACAAATTTTCTAAGGCTGTGCTCATGATCACAATATCAAAGGAGTGAGCAAGCATGTCAAAGAGTGAATCGTCTTAGCTTCATAATTATTCATGCCAAGTATGATGAGAACATATCATGGGGTTTAGGAAATATATGCAAAAGAAAAACTTTAACCAAAACCTTAACAAACTGTTGACAACAATGATGCTGCTGACAGAGAAATGACTGCTGTGTCTTGCTTCCCACTAGCATGAGCTTGTAAAAAAATTATCCATGTTTATATCCATGAGAAACTAAAAAGTTTCACATCTTACTGCAGTACTTGGATAACATAGTGGCAACACACATGCCTATACCTTTAGTCCTGGCTTTGTACTCGTAGCCTTTGTGTGCAAGTATTTATGGCTGCCCTTGCTTGGAAAAAAACATGTCTCACATCTTGTTTTACAAAAGTAAATCTTTCTCATGAAGTTTTGTGATTTGCATTAAACTCTAGTGGTATGGTAATTAATCAAAATAATCAAAGATTGCTCAGAAAAATTAAATGACCAAGCATTCACCTGATTTTCCATAATCAAATATAAACAACTAAAGTTGTCTTCTTTAATTGATCAACTTTTCCAGGAAAAGTAAAATATGTGAATAATAGCTTCCAATCAATATAGTCTTCCACTGTTTAGTATAATCCAAAGGCCAACAACATGGTAGATGACAAATGTGCCATTCTTTCGACTTTATGGGATATAGGCAAACTGAACCATTACCATGTATGAAAAAATCACAGTGTCCATAACAAAATAAAGAAAATATCTCCAACTAATTAAAATCTATGGTTTGTTTGTTTACAATGAACCAATCATCGATCTTTGAATTTTTCAACTGATTTCCAACACTACTAAAACTCACCTAGAATATACACTCCATCCTCTTGAAGTCTCTCTGAAGAGCTTCGTACAGCTGCTGGGAATTCCTTTGAATGTGGATCAAGATTATGCTGAAAAGAAACAGGTGACTAAATTTATAACAGTGACTTTTATATAAATTTTTTATTTTTGTTACAGAGTAGTTTAATTATCCATCTTCAATTTATCCAATTACTGCTTTATGTGGCCTAATGTATGGGATCAATTTGTATCCCCCAAAATTCCTGAAAACTGTTTTTGTTTAGCAATCCGGATTAGCTGCCATTTTTAACAGCCCCAGTCTGCAGCATATGAACAAGAATACACCGTATAGTGAAGCCTTCTTGATTGAAATGATCTAATATCCACACAACAATGACTTCTTTGAATCAATTTCCTCTACAATTCTGTGTAACAATTCCTTAATCTGTATTACTTGTTAATCCATATGGAAGGAATGGGAACAAAAGCATCTGGATAAACAGGGTTTCACTGAATTAAATATTACTGTAGTATATTCAACCACTTTAAATCCCCTTCTATTCATTAATAATATATACTGCTTCAACAAGGCACTTTTTATGAAGTGCTAACTTAAAAATAAGGTTCATGTCATTGCAAAAAATTCACTTAAGTGTATATCAAGTTGTCCATTTGAGTCTACAGATTTTATCTTTAGCTTCTAATTATTACCTTCAATATCTGACCCTCAAAAAGATTATTTTAACAACTAGTCTAAAGAACAAGAAAAAAAGTGTAGCTTTTTAGTCAAGCCCATGTTTTATTTAGCTAGAAAGTACAAAACTTTAACACAGAGCTTAATGTAAAAGAAAAACCATTAACATTTACCTTAATCTAGGGTGTGGATGGACAAACAGATGGACATGCAAATGGACACCAAAGTGATTGCTATTGTGAGCTTTTACCAAGGTGGTCTTGATAAAAAAAATTTGTTCTATGTGGGTTTTTTTAAAAATTATAATTCCTATTGCACTGATACTATACAATCTAAATTTTACAACAGGTATATTGCTGTATCGTGAGGACAGTTCCATAATTACAAATCCATCTTAATGAGAGACATTAAATTAATTCTTTGTAACAGCGGAAACAGATTTAGAAGATATGTAAATTGCATACTTTCATCTTTTTTTTATGACCAGGCATCAAGGGATTAATATAAAATAGAGGTCTTTTGTTCTTATGAGATATATTTGAGTGAAAAGGTCTCAAGACAGAACGATCCTGTGTGTGTGTATTCCAAAAGATGTTTGGCTACTCACAATTGGTAATAGTCGTGGATAGAAAAATACACAGCTGCTCTTGACATCCATCGAACTGATCATATGCATTAAATAGCTGCGATCATCTGTTGAAATGTCTGAACCTGGAATAAATGCAAAAGAAAAGGAAATTTATATGATATTAACTATGGTAATTAGTTTTTGAAATCGTAATGATGTGTACTTAATATTTTCATTCATTTTGCAAGCATAGTATTGAATGTTCAGGCATTACACTACAAAAGACTTGTAAAATGTAGTTTTAAACTTGAATCTCTAATCTGCATCTTAGTTCTCTCTCTTCTCAGTCTTGAGATTAATACTTAAAATAAATGACCAAATATGTACATGGATAGATTTAGTGCAGGATGCCTGCCTAAACTGTATAGACAGACAAACAAGAGTCCCTACAAGGGACTGATGCTCTCCTAGCTGAAAAGAATTTCCAGGAATTCAAGACAAGACCATTTCTTCCTTTTAACTGCCAAGTGTTGAAACCATCTGTGATATTCTTCAGAGATGAAAAGATTTTCAAATTATCTGCTATGGTGGACATATCTGGATGTCAACTTGGCACCATTTTCATTTAGGACCAACAAAACATCATAAGAAGGCTTCTGGTGGAAACCCCATGTTGATATGACTTTCCGTTTTGGAGGAGTAATGATAACAAGAATTTCAAGATGGATGCAATGGTGGCCATATTTGATAGCAGATTGGCACCATTTCTATTTAGTACCAACTAGACAACATAAGAAGTCTTTTGGTTGAAACACAATGTCGATATGACCAGCCACCCAGTAGAAGTAGTGATAAAAAGATTTTCAAGATGGCAATTGTGGCAGTCATATTAGAAGTTGGTTTGGCACCATTTTCATTTAGGACCAACCAGACATCATGACAAGTCTTTCAGTGAAAACCCTATGCTGATATGACCATTCATTCAGGAGAAATATTGATAACAAGATTTTCAAGATGGCCATTGTGGCAGGCATACTGAATGTCTGAATGGCACCATCAGGACCAACTAGACATTATCAGAAGTTGTTTTGTAAAAAAAACCATGCTGATATGACCATCCATTCAGGAGGAGTAGTAGTGATAACAATATTTCCAAGATGACCAATGTGGTGGCCATATTGGACATCAGATTGACACCATTTTCATTTTGGACCAACTAGATATAAGAAGTCTTCTATTGAAAACCCCATGGCAATATTACTTTTCTTTCAGTAGGATTAGCAAAAACAAGATTTTCAAGATGGCCACTGTGATGGCCATACTGGATATCAGATCGGCACAAGTTTCATTAGGAGCAACTAGACATTATAAGAAGTTTTCTGGTGAAAACCCCATGGTAATATTACTATTCGTTCAGGAGAAATAGTGATCACAAGATTTTCAAAACTGGCCACTGTGGCAGCCATATTGGACATCAGATCAGCACCATTTTTATTTAAGACCAACTGGACATCATAAGAAGTCTTTTGGTGAAAACCTACATCAATATGACTTTCTGTTTAGGTGGAGTTGTGATAAGATTTTCAAGATGGCTGTTATGATGGCCATATTGGACGTCAGATCAGCACCATTTTTATTTGGGACCATCTAGACATCATAAGAAGTCTTTTGTTGAAAACCCCATGTCAACATGACCATCCATGTATGAGGAGTAGTGATAACAAGATTTTCAAGATGGCTGCTGTGGTGGCCATATTAGATGTCAGATCAGTACCATTTTCATTTAGGACCAAGCAGACATCATAAGAAGTCTTTTAGTGAAAACCCCATTTTGATAATGACCATCCATTGAGGAGGAGTAATGATAACAAGATTTTCGAGATGGCTGCTGTGGTGGGCCTATTGGATGTCCAAGCAGCACCATTTTCATTTAGGAGCAACTAGACCATGGGGTGAATGTGTGTGTATAGTTTCATAGCAATCTTCCTAGTAGTTTAGGAGGAGTAGTGATAAGAAACTTGTGCTAATGGACAGACAACAGACAAAAGACCATCCCATAAGCTCTTCTGGTCAATGACCAGTAGAGCTAAAAACCAGTAGCAGAGACAAAGCCTACAAAGTACATTTGTCTTAAATATCGTGATGCACTTAGTGCATACAGTGTAGTGACTGACACCATGCAATGTCATGGAGATTTGTTGCAATACAGAACATGTGCATTCTTAGGAACTTTGTTCACTCTGGTGAAGCATTTTTTGGTGTTGTTTTCTTTGCTCCTCTAGGCTAAACAGGTTTCCATAATAGATTGTAAAAAATACCGCTTTTTTGTGAACTGAAACTGAGCAATTCAGAAATGTTCGTAAATGTCTATTACATCTGGGAGGAGAATAACAACTGAATGCCCCTCACAATGTTTAAAATCATATATTCATATTTTGATCATTTTTAAAATTACCACGTTTTGCTTGGTCATTTTACAGGCATTGGTTTGTATATTTAAGTGTGATTTTTACTACACTTACATTCACTACAATCAAATCACTGATACATCAAAAGTGTTCCATTTTCTGCTTAGGAAAAACAAAAACCAGTAAAGTACATTGCAGCAACAACCTGTTTCAGCTTACAATTCATAAACAAATTCATAAATCCAGTTGAGGGCTGTTCCAGTAAAACATACCTGGGACCCAGGGAAGGCACTTTTAATGTGGAGTACTCACCCATAGAAGCAATTCAGAATTTGTTACCAGATCAATATGAATAATTCAAGTACCCTGGCACATATTTTTAAAAACTCCCTTCCCTGTGTACCATGTATGTTTAAATAGAACAGCCCTGACCTAAAAGTTAAGATATTTTTAAAATATTTTTTCTAACATCAGAACAAAGATTCTTTGTCACCTTTAAAGAAAGTACTTTGGAAACAGAGAAAATCTATCATGAATTAAAATGGAATTAAACACTGAAAAGCAGTCTGCCACTTTGATTACATGAAGAAGTTGGCTCAAACAGCATAACAAAAAACTTGCCTTTTATAATTTAAGTATCATGAAAAAAAGGCTTGAAACTAAATATCTTTTCTCATTTATATTATAATCATACTGCCTGTGTTAAGGGCTGTTAATAATGTTAGGATATGGTTACTGTGAAATCAGAATTCCTCCTACCAACATATATTTTTATGTCTGGACATACCTCCCTGTATTCCATCATTTTTAATGACACAATTGGAGTAGAGGGGCAAAAGCTTCATGCATTCTGGTAGGATCAGTTGGCCTGCTGAGGACGGACTTGCACAGTGCTTTCTGTAACATGCCAGGATCTCGGCTGTCTGGTTCATGATGTGCTCCCGGGTGTCCTTAGGAGTCTTGTTCAAAACATTTCTAATTGCTGCAATTAGACAAATACAGATGCAAAGTTGAGAAAAATATTTCAATATTTTTTAGGTCAGTTAAGTGGAACCTATTTAAGAAGAACCAGAATGTAGCAACTTGTCCTAAATAAAAAACAAACAAGAAGGTCATAGCCTTCATTTAAAATCAACATTAAAACTAGAGCTATTTGCTATGGGTGCATCACACTGGGCCCAGCTCACTACAATCAGCTCTGTAGGGACTTAAACAGTGGAATTTGTGTTAGGAAACCAAAGTTAGGAGAAGATTGGCATTCGGGGGGCATGACCCTCTAAATGATGACACAGAATGCTTGAAATCCAACTCCTTCAAGGACTCATTAATACAAGCATAATTCTACGTAAAGATATGAAACTGATCAACAATGGCCATAACTCTGTCCAAAACAGAGTTGACAAGACAAAACCCACACACATCTAGGTCTAAGAGCTGGTGTTTCTACCAAAGTGCATCAGAATATGTTCAATGATTCTTGAACTACATCAGTTATCAGCAACATCCCACGTGAAGACATAGTTAATTGTCAAAGGCCACTAGAGCTAGTAGCAATGGGTGTTTTGCACAGGGCCCCACTCTCTACAATTTGCTTGGGAGGGCCTCAAGCAGAAGAACTTTTGCTGGAAAACCAAAGTGTGGAGAAGACAGGCATTCAGGGACCATAACTTGTCCAATTTATGACATGGAAATCCAACTCATTCAAGGACTCATGAAGGCAAAGAGGCATAATAACTCTGACTATACTGCAATATTCCTTAGTAAACTTATGCCGAAACTGAAGATACATGTCAAATTATGTTAAAATCCAACTAATTTTGATGAAGTTATCACGCAGAAACCAAAGTCAGAAGGATGAGCAATCAGGGGGCTGTAACTCTGATAAACAAGACTAAACCCATATAAGGCAAGTGTAACTCTATGAGATAATTTTCATACCAAACTGCATCAGAATATGTTGAATGGTTCTTGAGCTATGCCAGTCACAACCAACCTATCCAAATGGAATTGACACAGCAAAACTCAAAATAGGCACATCTTGGTCAACGAGACAATGTACACAGCAAATTGCATCTGAATATGTGGAATAGTTTCTCAACTATGCTGGTTAGAAGGTTCTGCTCTAGTGGTGATGTAATATTGATGAAAAAAGGGCCATAACTCTATAAAATTGGACATGAAAAGACAAAACCTTTAAATGGCACATTTACATATAGTACTCAATTCACCTACCAAATGACATCCAATTATATGCAAGGCTGCACAGATATGCCAGTTACAAGCAACATCCATGTGAAGATATGAAGTTAATTGTCAAAGGCCATGACTATAAAAAAAAAGCTGATGAGAGAAAACTCATAAAAGATACATCTAGGTCTATGAGACAATGTACACACCAAATTGCATCATATTATGTTGAAGGGTTCCTAAGCTGTGCTTGCTATGCTGTAGTGAAGATGTATGATGGAAAAAGGGTAATACCTCCATCAAAACTAAACCTGAAAGAACAAAACCTCTGAAAGGATCTTGGACATGTAGTAGGCAATTCACCTACTCCAAACATCCAATTATGTGTAAGGATACAGAACTATACTGGCATCAACAAGAGTGAACAGATGGGCCGACAGACAAATGGATGGATGGAAAAGGTGATTATTATTGGGCTCACAAATTTATATGCAGGGCCCTAATGAAAAACAAATCCAAAACTTTAACAAAACTGTTGAAAACACCATAGCTGTTAACAATGCTGCTGCTAAAGGAAACACATTTTTGGAGTAAAATATGTTTCTTCATTAATACTTACCCAATCATAATATATTCAGAGAACATCCACTACCTCAAGCTAAAAAAAGAATGTTAGCCATGTCTTTTGACCTGTTTTAGCAATAAAAATACTAAAATGTCATCTGCCTGCCAAGACACAAGTCAAACAAGAGTGGTCTCCCCTTGGATAGAAAGACTGATGCCAAATCCCTTCAAATGTCAGTTACTACTCGAGCAGAAATGCAAGCTCTTCCAGGATGTAAATGCAGAGTCAGCTGCTTGGGAGGGTGTGCTTGTATTATGATAAGGCAAGTATTCCACTTAAAGAATAACAGGTGTGACGGAAAAACATCACCTTACCCTTGACTCTGATTTCGTAAGGTATGAGAAACAGTTTAGAGTCTCAAGTGAGATATGAACTAGAATTAGCACACTTCAATAAATGGATGCAGTTTTCAGAAAAAAAAATCCTCTCAAAAATGAAGTGGAAACCTGCATTATTATGAAGCTACTGAGTGGCCTGGGAGGGTAGCCTGTTGCTTATATACTCTATGAAGCTACCAAGTGGCCTGGGACGGTAGTCTGTTGCACTGCTTATATACTGTATGAAGCTATTGAGTGACCTGGGAGGGTAGCCTGTTGCTTATATACTGTATGAAGCTATTGAGTGGCCATTGGAGGGTAGCCTGTTGCTTATATACTGTATGAAGCTACTGAGTGACCTGGGAGGGTAGCCTGTTGCACTGCTTATATACTGTATGAAGCTACTGAGTGACCTGGGAGGGTAGCTTGTTGCTTATATACCGTATGAAGCTACTGAGTGACCTGGGAGGGTAGCCTGTTGCTTATATACTGTATGAAGCTACTGAGTGGCTTGGGAGGATAGCCTGTTGCTTATATACTGTGTGAAGCTACTGAGTGACCTAGGAGGGTAACCTGTTGCTTATATACTGTGTGAAGCTACTGAGTTGACCTGGGAGGGTAGCCTGCTGCTTATTTACTGTATGAAGCTACTGAGTGGCCTGGGAGGGTAGCCTGTTGCTTATATACTGTATCTCCCACCTGGTTGAAGCTCTTTGGGATGAAAGGTCTTCAAGGTAAAAGCTGGTGAATGTCATCTTTGACTTCATTCCCATGACCTGAATGATGGCGAGGAAGCAGTTGTGCTCAAATACTATGCTTGTGACGACTGCTGTAACTTCATGAGCTGATAAGCACAAGAAATTCATCCGGTCTTGGGTTAATTCCTTGGAAGCTGAGCAGATGACCCATCAGATCCAGGATAACAGATCCTAAGCAGAAATACTGTCTCTACCTTCTTTGACTGGTATGAACATGCAAGATCTCTCTCTTCTGCTCCACTTGGTACATTTCATTTACCACTTTAGTGCTCTGATGAGGTCCTGCAGACACCCTTAAAAGAAGGGTCAAAAGAAGACAGCAATTTCAAGACTAAAGACTAATTAACCATGAATGGGAGCATGTTCTTAGGAATGAAACTATGAGCTGTGATGAGAAAAACTGAACCATCATGGCCAAACTGCAGACTGGTGGGGTCAAACAATAAGACAAGAATTTTACTGATTCTATATGCTGAGGCTAGAGTGACAAGGAAGCAGATCTTGTAAAAATGAGTTAACATAGTTCCAGAGAGTGGTTCGAAGTGTGCCTTGTTCAACCTTGTCAGAATCCATGGTAGGTTCCATTTCAGGCAATGGGCCAAGGATTTTGGTTAAGACAAGTCCCAACTGGATAGAAGGTCAGAGAGGTCTTTGTTCTGGCATATGTCCTCCCTTTCATGATGGTGAGATGGTCACCCCAGTCAGACGTGCTAGCGTCCATGCAGATTGTAATTTCTAGTGGTTGTTCCTACAAAGAGGATGTTCCCCTATAAGCCAAGAGAGGCCCTCCCATTTGCTGAGATCAGACCTGTTGCAGTACACAACTTTTATCAACTGGTCAAGTTGATAAAGATTTGGCTGCCACTGGGATTAAAGGATCATCTGCTGGGGTCTCATGAACAAGCATCCTAAAATGGGAAGATCCACAACCACACACAGAAGACCCATGAGGTGAATATCAGGGCTGAAATTCAACTCTCCATGCATGTGGAGGACACCAATAAGATATTTAGGAAATGTTCCAGATAGAAACAGACTTAATTGAAAGAGGCCTCGATCTCAATGCCAAGATGAACAAAGTGCTGGGATGGATTGAGATCAGGGTTGTGTCCTCCTTGGCAAGGTATCTGAGAAAAAGCAAGAGTCTAACAGAGTTTTCATGTCCTGTGCTTTTGGTGAATGTCATGCAGGCAGTTAGATGTCACAAATGTGGAAGTGTTTCTGAAGTGATAAATGACTCATTCCATGATTTCTGTGAAGAGTTTCTGACTGAACTGGTACTGTACCTGAAAGCAAACCTCATTAATTTCTGGGAAGATCTGTGAATGGGGATATGATGGTATGCATCTTGGAGGTCTAGGCTAACTCTAAAACCTCCCTCCTGAATTGTATTGAGAGCCATTCTCAAGAATCTCCATCCTGTAATGGACACTGTGTAAGACTTGTTCACCAATCTTGTTCTGGTTGCACTAGATGTCCACAACAGAACTGGGCCTGGAAGTGTCATGACCAGATGCTGGATACTATGTGCATCTCGAGTCTGGGTAAGCCCAGAAAACAGACTATCGTTCCCAGTTCTGGTGGTAGAGGTTGTAGGTCGAGACTGTGCTGAAGCTGGAGTGGGCTGGAGTGGGCAAGATCTACGGCTGGCTGAAGTTTGGTGCCAAGATCCCACCCTGGTCATTGTGGGATTGATCACCACAGCCACTATATAGACCTATATGCAGTGATAGGTTGTCCAAGACTGGTCCACATAGGCCGGCATACTATATCAGTACTGTCCTGGTAGACTGTTTGGCACTGGTATGATCTGGCTGTGGCACTGTGGATGACTAAGATTGTGAAGGATGTCTAAATGGCAAATATTGCTAAACCATGTTAGGAAATGGAAATTTTTCTGCCTCAAGTGAAAGAGGAATGAGAGATTTGGCAACAGAGGCAGCATTGGTGGCAATACTGAAAGTGTCTGCATCTTTATGGGAATGTTTCTTGTCTCTCTCGGCACCCCAGGTGAGCTGTCTGGCCAACAAATATCAAAAGTATGGTCCATATGACACCCCATATAGCCAATACAGATTAAGTGATTATCTTCGGCCTGCTAAAATATCTTACAGACACCAAACCTGCACACTGTCAGCTGTAATTAGTGAAAGAAAACAATGGCATAAACAGGCTTAAATTGGTCAAGTGTCACACTAAGTTTACAGTGAAATGAATGCTATGAATTAGGATAAATGCTTGAGAAAATCAGACCTTATTGCTAGGAGTAAATTATCATTTGATAGATATAATCTGCACTGAAATGAATTGTAATATTGCCCAGAGGGCAGGAAATTAAAATGGTGCTGATTGGCTTATCCTACAACAAAATATTCATCAATGATGATGATATAGCAAGATCAAGTAAGAAAATTGGTGGAATATACTTCCCTGTGATTAGAAAACTCTGCCAGATCATTCAAACTGGTGACAAACCTAAAAATGGAAGGAATTTGCAAGGCCCTTTGTAAGAGCCTTCTGACCAGGTACAAGCAGAAGTAAGTAACTGACCAAGCTCTCTTTCCAAGGGGAGACCACTCACATCCAACTTTCAGTTCAGCCAGCAGACAACTTTTAAGCATTTTTATTGCTAAAACAAACCATAAGACATGGTTAACATCCTTTTTCACTTGGGAGGGCTGATACTTGATGTTCTCTTAAAGTATTATGACTTGGTATTTGAAGAAAAAAAGTGACTTTCATGATTTCCACTAAGGTGGGTTCTACAATTAAAATATGTTCACAGAACATGAATTGCCTACCACCCCTCGGACCCAACAGTACATAAGAAACTTAACTAAACACAATACCTTACCAGATACATGAAACAAATGATGGACAAGGGTAACACCATAGGTACCTTCCACAATGATTGCAAGGAATACAAATCACTTCCATTACAATTTGACTTACCATATTTTGCCATGTAGTTGATGAGGGTATCCAGCTCACAGCTGCGGAACAGATCAGCCAATTGCAAACAACAGTTGAGAGACAGGTTGTGAACCCTTAACCTCCTCTGGCCATTGAGACTTGTGTATAATACTGCAACCTAGCATAAAAAGATTTGAAGCATCTCAAGATAATGGGTTCAAATGTACAGGCTTAACATTTTTAAAATAGCAACAGCAGTCAACAATTTTTAGAAATTATTTTTAACAGAGTGACAATAGTCAAATAAGTTTCTTCTGTGCTTTATGTGGGTACAAAGGTTTTGCTCAACCAGCAGTAAAAATGTTAAAAAAGCAAGCAACATCTATCAATTATGTTCTGTGTGCCAAAGAACATTTAAAAACAGTCATTGTACACAATTTTTTTGTGCCAAGGAATATTATTTATTGCAGTAAAAATGTCTTCTGTTAGTACTGATATGATTTTTATTTTTTTTAAATGTGTTTGTCAATTGTTTGTGCGAAGAACTGGTGTATTTTACCTAATGGGAAGGCAAATTTTTGAAGCTGAGGTGGATGCTAAACAAAGAAAAAATTGGTTAAGGCCTAATCAAGAAACTGTTAAAAACTGATAACTTGTGCTGATATGACATTTCATTCACATAAACATGTACTTACAGATGTACAGCAAGATAACCAGATAAAAAAAAAAAAAAAAGAAACTGAACCTGTACTTGCTTGTATCCTGTATCATATATTAAACCTAAATAGACAGCAGGGATATATCAGGTCTGCCTTTATGTATTCATGGATTAAATCCTTTCTTTCAGCACACTCTTTGGGGTCAGTGGTTTCACCAGATTCTCAGAACTTGTTGAGCATGTAACTAAAGCTCGATCTTAAAGTCCAAAAACTTTGAAGTTTTGCAACTGATCATAATGAAATCTGAATCATAGAACTTTCAGGTACTTCTTAACTTTGGCTCCTCAACAAGTATGATACATTTTGATTATAAAGGTACTCTATAAGTATTACATCTAATTTGTGGGTTTTGAGCCTGACCTTGTGCTTCTTGCCCTAAAGATATCAAGAATACATGGCCTGCTTTCCGCCGATACAAACCAGATCACACTCACATCCAAGCCATAGAGAGGATGTTAAGTGGGATGAATTTTTTGTACAAATGGCACAAATAAAATAATTTTAAAAATACACCATTGTTTCCTGGTCTTAAAAGGCCACCACTTCTGGGGTAAAAAGGTTGCCTCGTAAGAATGGACTGGCTTCTATTCACAAGAATAAAATGGTAAGAGTATTATGAATGAAAAAATTATATGCCCACCCCATATTTAATAATAATAATTTAATTATCTATGTAGATAACTGAAATTTTTGTGCACAAATAATTTTTTTAAATTTTTGTCAGTGACCTTGACATTTTACATTTTGAGCCCAAAATCAAAAGTCTTCTTCCTTACCCCAAATACAAGCCATCCACAAAGTTTGGCTGATGTATGTCATGTAGTACTGATGTTATTGTGTGGAAACCATTTTTAATTTTTCAGTCACAGCGGCCTTGCCCTTTAGACTCCAATATCAATAAAGTTCTTCCTTACAACAACTACAAGCCATCCACAAAGTTTGGTAACCATAGATGATGGAAAACTTCAGTTACTGTTCAGAAACCATGCTTCTTTTCAGTAAGTGACCTTCATCTTTAACCTTTCAAGCCCAAAATCAATACAGTTCTTTTCTACACCAAGTGCAAGCCATCCACAAAGTTTGGTACTGCAGATGGTAGAAAACTCAAAATATTGTGGAAACAATTTTTCTTCTTTTCAGTCAGTGACCTTGACCTCTGACCTTCTTACTCTGAAATCAGTAAGCAGGGTTAGAAGTGAATTAACTTTCAAAATTTTAGTATTTTTTTTATAGTTTTTTCCAAGGTTTTAAAAAAATTTTGAGGTTCCAGGCAAAAAGCAGTTACATGATTATCTCCATGGTGAGCATTACATTTATTAAAAATTTTAATATCCCCATAAAGAGAAAAGGGACTCTGTTATGGAACAGTGAAGAGACCAATCCATGAGGACTGTTTTGCCCAACCTGGACAGACTGTCCGCTAATATGTTCTTATCCCTTCCGAGACATCCAGCAAAGGAGGTTCCACCTCCAAGCAAAGAGAAGGGGCATGTGAGCCTCCTTGACGTCGAAGATATGCTACAATGGGCGTGTTGTTGGAGGAGACCATGACACAACAGCCCCTTATTCTTTCGACGTACCTAAAACACTTGTGGTACAAGAATTTTAATCCGAACAAAGGCTGAAGCAAACAGACTTTGAACTGTGCAAATATTGAAGCGAACGCAATCCTAATGCTGTTGATGATCCATGGATATGCCTTTATGAGTCTATCAATTGAATGATAGAATAAAATGACCGGATGTCTTTAATTTCCATAATTCGCTTGCTTTCTCAACCATAAGGCTACTCTAACGAAAAACTGTGTGCAAAAAAGCATTTCTGTGATCATTTTTTCAAATTTGTAGGTTTTTTAATTTTTTTATTGAAGTTTTCTTCAGTTTTTTTTTTTTTTTTTTTTTTGGGGGGGGCATTTTTTAAGTTTCTAAGGCCAAAATGAAATTTTAGGGTTTTCTAGGTACGCTGCAGACCCTTGGTAAGTTCTTCCTTACCCCAAGTGCAAGCTATCTGCAAATTTTGGTAACTGTAGATGGTGGACAACTTTAAACCGCACTGGTAACAGACAACAGATGGATGGACAGATGGACATCAAAATAAAATACACTCCTCCTTATGGAAGGCATACAAATATGCATTACTTTAGTGCAGGATACAGTGATGTTTATCAAAAAATGGCCTCTCTTGAGAAAGACCTTATAACACACACCTGTATAAAGGCTCCTTCACTTTCATTCAGTTTGTCATCATGTTTGATCTCAACTGTTACTGCCTGGTAACAATCTATTGCACATAACTCCACATCAGTTGTATTGGACATGTAGAAGTTTCCAAGGAAGTCAACTGGTCGAATACCTGTCAAACAGTTAAAGATTTCATCAGAATATGAGTGAAGACACTTAACAAGTATGCATGAAGATATTTGTCAAATCTGACCAAAAATACAGAAAAGTAAAGCTTTTAGTAAATTGTTTCTCCAAGAATACTTACCCAACACATTAATGTTAGGAAATAAGCTCTGCTACCTCTCAAATCCAGCAATCCTTGAAAGATGAAAATGTTGTCTTTCCTGTCTATATACCATAATAGACAAATGGAAGAAATTCTTAGACCTTACCTCACCTTACCACCACTAGGTGGCTACTTGTTGTTTACCAGTTTAAGTTGAGAGATACAGCAACAACGATGCTTGCATTTGTGAGGTGTGGGAGGGTTTGATAGTAATGTGAGTGGGTAAGTATTCTTGGAGAAACGTAATTTACTACAAATGACTTGTTTTCTCTGTCAAATATACATTCCTCGATCACATTAACATTAAGAGAATAGGTATGGGGAGGAAATGCATGAGCATCCAACCTCTACCATTGGCATCCTTTGAGGGAAGATTGGCTGAATTCCTAAAAGAAAGATAAGCTGCTCTCCTATTATGAAGACAGCACAGCTGACAGTCACGTAACATGTAACAAAAACACTCAGAAAGGGAGAAAAGAGTGACTTTTCCTTATTGAAACAGAAAATCTTTTGGTGAATCCAGTGAAAGTGCTAAACCCACACCCATGAGGAGGCTGTGCCAACCTCAAACGGGTCTGGTGATCATCTGGGCCACAGCCACTGGACCCATCGGATTCAATTCTCATCTCTGTGCTGCTAGATCTCAGAGATAAAAGCTCAAGAAGATTGAATGTGCCACTGGCTTCTATTATATATCAAATCAAAACATTGTGAGATCACTCTAATGTTATGTGTAGAAATCTTCATGAGGCATATCTGATCCTGTGACAATTCAGAAAACATCAAGTGTATTACCCACTTCAGCCATGACACCATGGGCTCAAGGGGTTATATCCTCTTTTCCTGCCTTAACCAGAAGAAAAAGATGTGGGGATCCACAGCTCTTCTTTACGCATTTCAAATAATGCTTGAAAGTACATATGGTGTCTTGCATCACTGCTCCTCTTCATGTGTTGATGGAGGAGAAAGCAGATGAGCACTTTTTGATTGCCCAGTGGTGGCAACCATTCTTGGGTATGAAATCCTGTTGTGTCAATACAACCACCAGCTGATCTAAACTGGAGATAATTCAGGTCCAATGAAAGGGTGTGTAGCTCATTCACCCTGCATGATCAGGGAGTGTATGTAGCTTTTAGAACACAGCTAAGCCTTCTTGCATAAGTACATAATTTTTTTTAAAAACTTTTCCTTTACAGTTTCATTAGCACACAAGTTAGTTTGAAACACCACTCAAATTGTTCTTCTTCCAATAAAATGGTATGACATCCCTACAGATGCACACTCCAACCATGTTATACTGATATACAGGCAAGAAAATGTCTGAGAATGACATTGATCTAAAACTGGGATGTTAAGTGTACAATGATGCACTTTTCAGTACATTGTCAATAATATGGTACTCCTCAGGAACTATGAACATAAAATACCAACCTGTACTTGTTCTGATTCGCATTATAGCATCAAATGCTCTCTGTCCCTTGATATCTTGCTTCAAATCCTCGATAAATCTATCCCCATCTATGTCACACTGTAACAAAAGGAAAAAAAACAAAAAAGTCAATAATTTTAATAGCCTTATTACTATTATTTTGTCTTGGACTTTGCAGTCTGTATTGATGGACCAACTAAATTTACTGAAATAGCTTCGAATCACTTTTTCTGCTCACTTAAAATTATGACAATAAATCAATTGGCCCATTTCCATGTTCAGACCGCTGTAGTATATCTTACTGTTACACTTACATATCCATATAAATGTTGCAAATTCATTTGTTTTTAACTCTCTCAAGGTCATCTTTCAACAATGTCATAAACCACTTAAGTGATTTTATTTTAGTATAGTCGAATATTAATCATATAATTCAAACTGTTCCCATTACAAACTTGGACATCATCTTTCAACAGCATAAAACTAAACTTACTTCAAATAACCTACAATAAATTGTCCCCAAAGAAAGCCTCATAGGGACAGTTGCTTGAGTTGAGAGTTGAGAGTGTTTTAAGCTGATATATCTGTGCTTGTAAAATTACATCAAAATACAATGCAACCTCACATTAAGGTCACCCTCCTACAGCAATCATCTCTTAGATCCAGCTGGTATCTGATTTTCCAAACTCTTATTTTCCGCTTACATTTTACCTCAGCCACATCCCTCAGGCAGTCCAATTTGTACCATCCCATATGCTGGTTGTGAAGACAGGTTGCAATGATTACAGGATAAAAGAATAATCAATATGTCTAACATGGGTCTTCCAGTGCCTTAATCATGGTAATTACATTTAATACCTCAAACTGGCACAGTTGACCTTACCTGAAAATAGCTGTATTTGTACATGTTGCCTCCTGTAAGGCGACATATTTCTGCAATGGTGGCCACATCTACATAGGAGTTGGGGAAGAGGAAAATATCAACACTGCATGCAGCTGACACACAATCCTGGCCTAGTTTGGTGTAAAAATTGGTCTGTGGAGACAATATGGTCTGAAAAAGAACAGTGGAGGAAAAATAATACATAAACCTCCCAAATGACTTGAAAGCAAAACTCAAATGTAGAGAGCTGAACAACTTTTAAGATAATTTAGTGTATGGACAAAATTAGCATCTCAGAGATGCCTTCAATAGATTTGTTCAAGTAATTGTTGAAAAGTGCTGCATGCTGGCTCATTCAATCGGGACATGTCTATCTTTGAATCAGCTCTGGCCCCCGTTTCCACTCAACTTTCTGAGCAAGAAATTCATACTCAAGCTCAAAACCTTAAAAGTAGTAAATTTATATAATTTAAATTTAGCATGCTTGGGTACAGATGGGCAATTTTGGTCACCAAAGTATCAGAGCATTCTTTTGTGAGATGCCAAGGATTACACGATAAAACCAAAAACATGTGACACTCTGTTGTTATTTTTTTATTATATTTTTTTCAGTCTTGTAAGGGACTAAGGCTAGTGCAAAAATAGATACCTACTCCACGTTGGGTACTATCTGTCACATTTTGCAGGACAGAGTGTAAAATCAGTCAGTGCAATGGTTTCAAAACATAGCCATAATTATGACAGCTTTGAGCAGTATGAAACAAAATGTCATAAAAGTATATTGTTTAGTTATAACATAACAATTCTGATTCAAAATGTTGATGAACTCCACAGCAAAGGCAAGTACCACTTAAATAGAATATGTAATAATTTTTAATTTGTGCTGCAATTTCACTATACGACTTGGTCAGTTAATTAAAAACTAAATTACAAAAGTGTTTCAGCCTTAAATTTGAAATCATTTTATCCTCCCCTCCCCCCAATTCTAAAGAATGTTCTGTAACTTCTTAAATGTTTAATTAACATCATGCATCCTCTGCTGATATTTTGTTTTTCCCCCCATTCTTTATAAGTATATTTCCTATTGCAGTTTAGCTCTTACATTACAGGGCTCATTTATAATTTTCTATATGAAAAAAAAAAATGGTACAAAATAATCAACTTTTTAAGTATACATAGCAACTTTCTTTCTTAAGAAACTCTGTCACTCAAAAATAGCCACTGTACAACCATTTTTTCTTTATTATTTGGTTCATGCACGCAAACCTATCATGGTCTAATTGCAAGCATTTAGCCACCCTGACATATGAATCCATCATAATTCTTTATTTTTTCTGAATGGAAATCATGATATTTAAAATTATGTTTAAATATTAATATGAATTGAAATAAAGAAATAATCATTTGCAGCAAGAATACATGTAGCTAGATTACTATCTATTTATCTAATACATGTAGCTAGCTTGCTATCTATTTATCTGATACAACTAGTTAGCTTGCTATTTATTTATCTAATACATCTAGCTAGCTTGCTATCTGTTTATCTAATACATCTTCATAGCTTGCTATCTATTTATCTAATACATCTAGCTAGCTTGCTATCTATTTATTTAATACATCTCGCTAGCTTGCAATCTATTTATCTAATACATCTAGCTAGGTTGCTAGCTATTTATCTATTTAATGAGGCAATACTTTAGGCATTAAGTCAGTCTTTGATGTTGGCCTCAAATTAGGGAGATACACAAGTAAATCTATTCACCTATCTGTGTACCTATCTACCCTATCCAATCCAATCTTTATATCTATTAAAACATTTCATTTTTGTCTTGAATTAAATGTATTTCCACCTTAATATAAACATAAGTACAATGTTGTTCTCTACTACGTTTAATACTACTACAGGTGCATACAGTGAGGAACCGAGTCATTTTGTATCAGGTAATAGTACAGCTATATGATCATTGGTAAGATAGAAAGACTCAAATTTACAAAGAATTCATATGTATCAAGGACCATATGTTGTATATTTATGTCAAGGTATTTATTCAATAAATGTTTCTTCATTTTAGGAGTGAAATGCTTACATCAAGTAATATCTCCCATTCAATTTTCATGTGTGGTACATGAAGATATTATGACCTGATGAGCATAAAAATGTTTGGTTCATAAATATGAATAATTACCATATGTCTATACAAGAAATATAATTTAGATTTCTCCTTTTGAAATATCGGTCTATTCTTCTGGAAAAAATCTTAGTGGAAAAGACTGAGTGAATAATGTAGACAGTGCTCTGTAGATTTATATTTTAGAATGCTGAGTGTTTTATTTCTGCTTATATTCTGTAACTTTAAAGCGTCGCAAAAAAATAAATGAATCTCCATTGGTAACTTCTTTTTCTGATAATTTAATGTTATTCGTGCAATTTATTGGGCATTTGATTGGAAAAAAATATATGTTTAACTCATGCCATGCCTACTAATATGGAAGTGACCGATTTTATAAGAGTTGTCATTTATCCAGTTGAGTAAAATCAGTCACTAATTAGCCTTCTTTTTAACCTTCTTTTCTTGGAGTAAAAAAATAAAAATACAATCAAAAAAACTTATTTAAACCATCAGAGAATTTATTTAAGTCATAATGTGGCCTAAAAGATAGAAAACTGGCATAATGAAAGGATAAATTGAGACCTAGTGACAACCTGACATCTTCAGATTCAGTACTAAAATCATCAAGATCATGAAGGGCCTCATATCCAGCCAATGAAATGTGTTCTAAATGCACTATGCCCTGCAATTGAAGCCAATGAATTTGATATTAACAAAACCTGTTTATACTGATATATTATTGAGACACAATGTTGTTATAGTATGTCACATCATAATGAAAGGAAACAGCATTTATTAAAGGTGACCTAGTTTTGACATATGACCAAAAGTAATTGCCTTGACCCTAGTAGAGGAACTGGAGTTACGAATATCCTGAAAGTTCTATAATTCTAACTTTACTATTTGAAAAGCAAATACTCCATATAGCAGGGTGACATACATGGATCAGTACAACAATCATATTTAATCATATTTTACTGCCACAGCCAGGAGAAAAAAATTATAGTTCATTCCATATACTGTGAATCCACTATGTTTTTGTGGGGTACCAATTTTCATGTATTTCATTGTCGCTACAAACCACAAAATACAGTATTTTCATCAGATTACTTTGGGGAGCTCGACTAGTGCTAGAATTCAATTTATGTGATCAATAAAAAAAGGTGAAATTTGGGATTCAAAATGTTCAGCCTTTCTTTCGTCATTTGAAGTAGCCAGCTCAAAATTAAAGCAAAATAATATTACAATGTTGTACAAGTGAATGGCTCAGCTAGAAAGTAGATGACAAGTTAGCTTGTGGCCAGTTAATAATGAGAAAGCTGAATTTCAGATCTTAAACTAAATCTACTCCCTGGTTCATATTAGAGAAGTTTCCATTTAGAAGATTGATTTGGTTTCTTAGTTCTTAAGGTATGTTACTGACAAACCTTGGCAATCAATGTAACTACACCATAATCATTAAGCATGTAGAGATAATGCCAGGAATTTACTGATTGGGGGAGCTCCCCAAATGCCACCAAAGCAAAGGGAAACTGAGAAAAACAAGGGAGGCGGGTATCACAGATCAGCTGTTACATAACACTTTAATAGATGATGCCAGGAATTTACTGATGGGGGGAGCTCCACAAATGCCACTGAAGCAAGGGGAAACAGAAAAACAAGGAGGGGGGGGGGGAGTATTACAGATCAGCTGTTACATAACACTTTAATATCTGTCTCTCCTGACCTTGTTTCTGAATTCTCATTCACATTTTCCTGCTTTGACTGAATTATCAACTCCTTGATTCCCTGTTTCACTTTATATGTTCTAACAACCACTGGAAGTAATCAGTAGTTTTATGTCCTGCCATGTTTGACAGCACTGAATGATCATATACTTCTCTGACCCACAGAAAATAAACAAGTCAATGTCTATGCATACATGCAGGTAAATATTATATCATCTGGTGTACTGCTCAAAGGCATATATTTCTGCCATAAATATTTTGCAGGACTTCCAAGCATTCTTTGTAATCAACTTACTACTGTTTTATTATGTACAGGAAGAGATGATATTTTATTACAGCAAGTATCCTAACTTTTGTATTTTAGTTGATTTTTTTTCTTCTTAATTTTCTGGTAACATTTATATCAAAATGACACTGCACACAGTGCATGTATCTTTGCAAGAATTTGTGCTCTTTTACTGGTATTCTCATGTATCACTGCTTTCCAAATGTGCAAATTCATAAAATCTTGAGTGATTTGTGCACTCACACCCCCTGGCAGCATCACTGAGCATGGCTTTGCTAATAATACATAGCAGACCATTTCTCCAATGAACTTCACTGTAACACATTTCCAGTATTCAAACCCTTTTTGAATCCCCAAAAGACATAATATAGAATACTTCATTATATGGAATGCCTCACTGAAATAAATTATTATAAAGAGAGTCTACTGAAAAAAAGTCCTCTTTGCCTTTTCTTTCTCTGTTCCAAGGAGTTTTCTGTCATCTCTGTTTTTAAGTTTTCCTGGAGCTTCAGCTATTGGTAGTGAAGTGTGGAAGATGAACAACTTCCCAGATCTTTCAGCAGACTTCAGCGCATCCAAGCCAGCTTGAATGACTGGGCCAAGCACAATCTCTGTCTCTCGGGATTCTACAAACATCTCTGGTATCTGGCACAGCAAGCTACAAATAAAGATAACCAGAGTGCAATCAACGATTGTAGTAGCCATTGTAAACATTAGTAACAATGCATAAAACAAATTTAGGCTAAAGTAGTCTTGACAATAAAATGTTGACTCCTCTTCTAACTGAAGTTTTTCATATTTTATTTTTATAATTTAACTTTTAACTGGCACTGTATAACCAGTATTGTGCTAACATACTGTTAACCATATACATACATTCATAGATAATATATGACGGGGCATAAAGGACATAAAAAAGAAAGTTTTTTCTCTGATATCAAAGTTTAGGTACTATAAAGAGTTGATAAAAAAAAAAAACCCCAAGATTATTATTCTTTTAATAAATAATTGCTCTTAAAATCATCTTCTGAAGCTATTATCATTGTCCAGATTTTACTGGGTGAAAGTCATAGACTTGAAGTAACTTTGGTTGGGGCAGACAGTATTAGAAGCAATGTTCATGCATCAGTAATTATCTTTATTAGCCACTAAAACTGTGGCCTCATGTAAAGAGCATCCAGTCCACTCATCATTCCTATACTTATTCACATACATAATACACAGTTAACCTGCTAAGCGTAACTTATCACAATGCTCTAGTCTCATATAAGCAGCATGCAGTGCACTCATCTAATTTCTATATTCATTTGCATGTAAAATATACAGTTAACTTGTTGAGTGTAACCTATCGCAATGTTCCTGCCTCACATATAGAACATGTGGTCCACCCACTCATCTAATTCCTATACTCATTCATGTTCAACATACGTACAATTCCATAATTTCAAAAAAGTTTAAGTGTTGGGTAATACATTGCTGTTTTCTTTTGGAGACAATTCATCACATTAAGATCAATATAGTCTTCCATTAGAATTTGTCTATAAAGTCTATAATACAAAACAATATTTTCAAAAATTTTTCATGTTTCTCCATCAAGGAAAGACATTCTATCTTGAGCTGATACACCAACACCATTTCAAGCAGAGGGGGATACAGACATACCCCCCCCCCCCCCCCCCCCCGGACAGGTTTTGTCTTCTCACCCCCACCCCACCTCACCCCACCCCACGACTTTTCCGACTTCTCCTGTTACTTTATTTGTTATTGCAACTCCTGGAAGATGCATCCCTCTCATAAAGCTAAATGCAAAAAATTTAACCAGGAAATTATAAAATATAGGTCATTATAAGCTTCTTTTTCTGTATAGGTATGGTACTAATAAGGATGCATGTCATCATCAATTTCATGATTCTAGCATGAACACTGCCTGAGAAATTAACAGCAAACACAAAATTTAAGCCAAGTCAGTGAAGCGTAACATATGGGCCACAATGGCCTACTACTGAAAACTGGGAGTAGCGTTCATCCAAATGCATCCTCTCAACAAGATTCATGATTGTAGATAGGTCAGTATGTACACAGCATGCAAAACACCAATGTGGTCATCAGCTAAATTCAAGAATCTAACCTAAGCCACTGAAATTAATGGCCAGTAACCAATCATATAATTTAATGATCAAGCATAAACAGTTAACCAGTCACTGAAGTGTGAAATATGGATAACAGTCACCTATTTTTGTGACAAGGGTGTGGTACTCATTAAGATACATCCCTCATGAAGTTTCATGGTTCCAGGTATAACAGTACATGTACAGGATATAAAAAACCTATGAGGTCATAAGAAAATGCAAACATTTTACATAAGCCAATAAAATGTGAAATATAGGTCACAGTGACCTTTTGTTGTAAGGGTGTGGTACTAAAAGAGATGCATACAATCATTAAGTTAGATGATTCTAGCATAATCAGAGCTTGCAAAACAAAATTTAGAACAAAAAATTTAGCCCAAGTCAGTGAATGTGACATATGGGTCATAGTGACCTACTTTTGCAATGAGAGTGTGGTACTCATCAAGATGCATCTCCTCACCAAGTTTCATTATTCCTGGTATAACAGTATGTATACAGTGTGCAAGAAACCCTGAACTAATGCAAAAACTTAACCAAAAATGTACAACTAATGTACATGTATGTTACAAAGATAGCTCCCTCAGCAGGTGCCACGAAACCTCTCTAAACCGTTATCTAGGACCTAGGAAGAAAGAATGGTCGAGACGCACACAGGCTGTCCATATGTAGATGCTTTTATATGTGCAGATGCCAATGCCAATAGTAGTACCATAGAACTCTTGCTATTTCATAGAGGTGAGCTAAAAAGTTTTAAAAATATTCAATGTTAAGTGAATAATTATTTGACATACAATTTTTAAAATAAGAAATATCATATACCACAAGTTGTCTCCAGTGTATATCATACATTATTATTTAATGCATTCAATAAAATTATGTCTAATAAATACAAGTTGGGTATTTGATTCATCATAGACTTTAAAGACTTTGCACTTCCCAATGATGCTGCTATTGAACACTGATAAGTGTTCAGCTGCAATGTGACACAATTTTTATGATGTCATATGATACATAGTGATCTTATATAACAGATTTAAATTTTCAGAGGGGTCAGGGTTATTCTACAATACTGTAAAATAGTACTTTCTTGGACCAGACCTAGCAATGAAAGGTCTGATATAACCATTGCTATGAAACACGCACACCTTTTGTAAAGTTCTTTAACAAATTTCCACCATAACAGTACTTAGGGATGGAAATTTCAGTACCTAGGGATGGAAATTTCAGTACTTTAGTAATCTCATTAACTAGAGAAATCGCATTTCTGCATTTAGTTAGTCTTATTTCTTAGACTATTAGCAAACTCATTGTTTTCAAAGATCACACACACTAACTTTCATTTAGACATTCTATCAATCATATAGTGAAATAAAAAAAATATCTAATTTGTTCAAAGCAAGAAAAGATTTTCCAATCCCTATTACCTGTCTATTACAGCCTCAGACTCTGAGAGCTTGACTAGAAATCCATCCAACAAGGGCACAAACACATCCTCTAGATCTGAGACTACCAACATCTGAGGTTGGGCCAAAGAACCCTACAAACATGGACATACAGTTAATATGCATTACCTCTATTACCAATGCATGCCATCTTTTCAAATAATTCATATAAATTGTATATCACACTATGGTTGTTAAGGCCTTATCCCAAAAACATTGGTCTAGAAATGTTATGTTAACAATTTAAAAATTTTAACTTTATGAAATTTGTCAGCATTTGTGATGATCTTCAAAAATTATTTTCTGAGTGACTTTTTCTATCTTCCATTCAAGGTTAAAAGACTAATTACCCTCATTAAACATTTGTAAAGATGTAAGAGGTCACCTTTCCACTGCATAGAAAAATGTTTTGCCTAGGCATGCATAATATTCCATATCTTATCTTGAAAGACATTCAGGTAAAAGTTACTCACCTTAACATTATAGAAGTGCAGCTCTTTTGCATATGTTACAAAACCAACTCTAATCTCAGATTCTTTAGCCCCAGCTTCTCTGCAAGAAAATTTACTAAAACTAGAAATGTGTTCATGGAACATGGATGCCCCAGCACAGTGTCTCAAATGACCTAAACATAGAACATAACAAAAGTGTTACAGACTGACTAAAGTAACACAATTACACTATTATGCCCTACCAATGTGACAATTTCCTTGGATAAGCTATTTGTGAAATGTTTGACAATATGTATAAAAAAGATTAATCAAAGACAACATAGCTGACATGTATGTGACATGTATGCACTGTCTGTCCCTACAATATCATACAACTTGTCAACACATGAATAAATGTATTCTGACCCTATTTCCTTCGGTAGTTACTCTTCAAAGTAGGGATACTTTCAATCAGTTTTGCAAAGATATTACTGGTAACAAGAGTTCCTTGATGGAACCGATCCTCTTCTGTCCAAAAATAATTTCCAGAACTTCAAGATAAGACCATTTCTCACCCCCACCCCATCTCTGATATTCTTGAGCAATAAGATTTTATATCAGCTGCTGTGGTGGTAATACTGAATGTAAGATTAGCACCAGTTTCATTTGAGGCAAACTAGATATCATTAGAGGACTTTTGGTGAAAAAACCCATGTCAATATGGCCATCATTCAGGAGGAGTAGCAATAACAAGATCTGATATAAGATTGGCACCATTTGCATTTAGGACAGACTAGATACCATAAGACGTCTTTTGGTGAAAGCCCTATGTTGATATGACCATCAACTCTTCTGGAGTAGTGTTAACAAGATTTTCATGATGGCTACCATAGCCATCATACTAGATGACAGATCAGCATCATTTTCATTCAGGACCAACTAGACACCATTAGAAGTCTGGTGAAAACCCCAACAATATTGATATGACTCTCCATTTAGGAGGAGTAGCAATAAGATTTTCAAGATGGATGCCATGGCAGCCAAAGTTTGTGTCAGAACTGTACCATTTTCATTAACAACCAACCAGACATCATAAGTAGTCTTCTATTGAAAACCAAATGTCAATATGACTTTCCATCTAGAAGTAGAAATAACAAGATTTTCAAAATGGCTGCTGTGGTGGCCATATTGTATGTAAGATTGGCACAATTTTCATTTAAGATCAACTAGACACTGTAATAAGTATTCTGATGAAAATCCCATGTCAATATGACTTTCTGTCCACTCAAGAGGAGTAGCAATAACAAGATTGTCAAGATAGCAGATTAGCACCATTTTCATTTGTGACCAACACGACCTTGGGATGAATTATGTATGTAAAGTTTCATGCCAATTCTCCAAGCAGTGATAACAAACTTGTACTAATGGATGGATGGATGGATGGATGATGACTGACAAGCAATGGACAATGAACAAGCAATGGACAACAAGCCATCCCATAAGCTCTTTATAGTCTATGACTGGTAGAGATAAAAAAAATGTGCCTATCTTAAACAATGGTGTCTGCCTGTTAAAACACTGAAGCTAACAAGGTCATTGCACAGCATAAAATCTTTGGTATGTACTGGAAAATAAAACAATTCAAATGTATTTCTCAATTTAAACTTTGATGCTACATCATCACTTAAAAATTGTATTAAACTATATAATCATAAGTCAAACCTGTGTATAATGGTCACCTGGGGACTGGTAGAAATCAGACTTGATAGATAGGTGGCCATTCAATGGCAGATCACATAGCTGGGCAACACAAGAGATGAAGAATGGAAATACACTTACGATTAGCATGTGAAAGCCAAAGCAGTATTTAGAAAACAGACCATACATATATATTTTTATCATTTTACCTCAATCAATATATTCAATTCTGAACTCTCGATATCCAAGACATAACAGATACCTAGGTTTATGGCACTAAATTAATGTATCAGGTCCTTTGAAAAACTGCACATCTGGGGAAAAAGTTTTATTATCTCCACTGACCTTTATAAACAGAAACTATATGTATATGAGACCATATATTGTAACTGACCACATTGAGCAGGTGACCATTATATACAGGACATTTACATAGCAATAAGAAGCTGTCCATAGCCTCCATGTCAAGCCTGCCTACAAGCTTTTAGTAAAATGGTGTTGTACACATCAAGATGTATCCATACACCAAATAACATGACACTGTGGTCAACTGTACTTGAGAAAATAACCACAATAAAGACTTTAACATTGAGGTTAATCAAGGGTGTGGATGGATGCATGGGCAGACAGATGGACATGCACACAAACACCACAGTGACTGTTGTGTCAAGCTTCTGCCAAGGTGGGTTTGACAAAAAATGACTGGGCCTAGTGAATCTTACCATTATGATCAAGTTACCTTTAAATCAGGCAACCAAAAATACAGGTCTGACTGCATGCACTTACACTGACTGACAAAAAATATAACAAACAAATATGACATGTTCATTCATTAGAAATTTCAATATGCAACAAAATTTAAATGGGGAAAATTTACTGTGCATGTTCAATCCAACAAGATCTGTTCAATTCAGCAAGATCTGTCAGTAAGCAAGTGCTTGTGGAACACCCCAGGCCTAAATGTAATAATGTGACAAACCCCATAATTATATGTGATATAGACTCTTGTCACAATACAAATGCCAAGTTTCATGAAGACATCTTAGAAGGTTTAAAAGATATTAGGTGTCAAGATTGTGATGGAGAGACAGATGGGCACAATTTTGTTTTTAAAAATGGGGATAACTTAAAATGCTAATCAGAGTCCATTCCTTCACAAGACATATTGTCTAGTTACTATACAACAGCATCTGACAATATGACAAATCTCAATTTTATATGGGACACAAACTCTTCATTATACAAATGCATACCAATTTTCATGATGGTATTTCAAACAGTTCAGGAGACATTAACTGGAGAAAAGTGTGACAGATAGACAGATGGATGAACACAATTGTGATAAAATTTGGGATAACTCTTAAAATTTGTATCCAACAGACAACATTTTTTACAAGACACAATGTCTCGTCACAATACAAAAGCACACAAAGTTTCATGAACATATCTCAAAGGGTTCTGGAGATAATAAGTAAACAAAAGTGTAACAGCCAGACAGACCAACAAGCTACCCCCAATCTTCATTTGCAGGGGGTTTAACAATTTATTATTAGAGCTGCTGGTAATATTTTTATCATGTGTCCCTTGAAGATACTGACACTCTAGTGGCTGAAAAGAATTTCCAGGAATCCAAGATATGACCATTTCTTCCTTTTAAGTGCTGAGAGTTGAAACCATCTCTGATATTCTTTAGCAATAACAAGATTTTGAAACTAGCAACTGTGGCAGCCATATTGGATGTAAGATCGGCACCAACTGCATTTAGAACCAACTAGACCTTGGGATGAATGTGTGCAAAGTTTCATGGCAACCCTCTAAGTAGTTTAGGAGAAGAAACGATAACAAACTAACAGACGGAGAGACAACAGACAACAGGCCATCCCATAATCTCTTCTGGTCTATGACCAGTAGAGCTAAAAATGGGATTTAAATATTGCCTCATTAAAACGCTACACAAAATTCAAGCTAGATATATTTTATGGTACAACAGAATCTTTTTCATCTAAAACTCATTCTGAGTGGTAGGTTTATCAAACCACATGTATCCCGATAACATGCAGATCTGATGTAACCCAAACTTTATAACTCCCAATGATCTGAATTTTAATCATGTCTCCTCAGCTAGGTTGGCACTATTGCGAGTAGAGGCAAATGTTGCCCTTAAAACCAAAGACATATTTGTTAACTGGGTGTACCAGAAAAGGGCTGCACAGTGCAGGGCCCATGCTGGGCTTGAATATTTGAGCAAAATGACTTCTCTCCTGCCAGAATTGGGCAAAGTTGGCAAATACAGGGAGGAGTGAGTTCAACATTTAAAACTTTTAAAACAGTCACTTTAAACTTCTGTTTTTACATATTTTCATCTGTAATGATTAAGACACTGATGAAATACATGAAAACTTTGTAAAAAAAATATTACAACTTATAAAATACAGTCAAAAACTGGCCACAGTTTTCATAGAAGAGGTCCTAGTTTAATACATTTAATATTAGATAAAATGAGTAGTTTTATTAATAATGGACCTGGAAATATCCACCGAGTCATAACTCTCTTCCAATCAGGCTACAAAGCACTATTTTGCACTCTTTTCAAGAATCATGGGTGAATTTTTAACAGTACTTCTGCAGATAGCAATGTAATTTCTGGCATTTATGATCATCAAATCAGCAACAAAATTTATTACAGAGCATAGACTTCTTTTTCTAACTTTCCACCTCCCTCCCTCTTTCGATGTTAACTTTGATTATTATTGCACTGTAATGAAACAAAAGGGGGTTGGGGAAATGGTGCAAAATCAATTCAACTTTACTTTTCAGGCTGTGTTTAGGCAAAATGACAGACTCAGGGTCTACTATTGTGTCCAAATCACCCCCTAGTGGGAAACCTGCTATGATATGTTTTGTTTCAGATCTTGCCCTCAGTACATACACTTTAGTCTTCATCCATGAACTATTATTTTCTTTCACAATTTTCCTCTTTTTCAAAAAACTTTATTTTCAAACCAATATATATTTTATTTAATGCTAAATGAAGCATTTCTTCAAGTTATTTTCTGAAGAAACAGAATACCAAATATCATTTACAAAACCTCATAAATACATTACAATAGCAGCTGCCAGCAACTATGACGCAAAGAGAGGGAAAAACCAGGATGAGCCCCAAACTTTTCAACTGCCAAATTTTTTTTGTTTTTATTGTAATCAATCTCCATCTGAAAATTTTGACTGGCTCTGGTGATTTTGGCTATTTCCAGTGTCAGCTTAGCTTTAGCAGTTTTGAAGAAAGGTTCAACTGTACTTCTTCAAATGATTTTCTACTACTTTAAGATCTGTGTGGTGTTTGAAAGAACCAAAGCATGAGTGGAAAAAGAAATATTTGCTGTTTAAAGATACTTACTTGGGTAAATTAACCAGAATATCACTTTTTAACCTCTCACAGATGAGGTTCACTAGACCAGATTTAACACTGTTGTAAGATACATCAATCATAAATATGAATGCTGGGGCCTGAGGCAACACACCATTCTGAAACAGAAAGACAAGTTGGTCTTAGATTATAATCTTCAAATACTATATTTAACTGTCTGTAACTGAAAACCTGGCAGACTCGTATGTTCCAGTGAAGAAATTTTACCTGTTATCAGGAGCCTGATGTATTTAAGTTAGTGTTAATATTTCAAAGTCATATTCAATCTATCACTATAGAGGCCAAGTTAATCACCAAAAGAAAACACAAAAAAATCATGAAAAGGTAAACTAACTTGTATTAAGCTATATTCTTTGCATGATCGTTACAGACATTGTGGTTCCATTTGTTTTACTGTTATTAATACTGAGCAAGAGAAGATTCAACTGTTAAATTCACAATTCTTTAAAGTACGGCATTTTAGTCAATATGGCCATGGTGGGCATTTTAGACAATATGGCCACCATGGCCATATTAGATGTCACATCAGCACCATTTAATTTAGGACCAACAAGACATCGTACGAAGTCTTTTAGTGAATACCCCATATTAATACAGTAAAACCTGTCTTGAGTGACCTCTGGTATGACTCACCACTTTCATTTATGACCACAATCGTCATGCATGGATCAATTTTATTATATCAATGCACTGTCGAGACTGACCACCTGCAAAATACGACCAGCGACCATGATTTTTAGGCAAAATAAGTGTTTTTACACTGTTATGAATGACTGCATTGCAAAAAAAAAATAGATAAACACCACTGACCTTTATTTACTCCTTTATAACCATGACCGCTTAATAGGGTGCAGGTAAAGTGCGGGTTGTTCTTAACAACACTGCTATGAATGGTCGCATCTCAAAAACAAATAAACACCACTGATCTTTATCTAATCCTTTGACATGACTGCTTTGATGGGATTGTTCTAATCAACAAGAAAAAAGTTCAGTCTGATTATGGGCTTTCTAAAATCTACAGGTCATGCAGGTAGCATCGTATGCAACAGACCATAAACCAGCCTAAAGTACATGTCACTAACCGCCACTGTAGTGCTGAAGACATGTAAATCCCCATTGTGAGTAACTATTCCTTCTTCAAAGGAAGCAGTCAAGGACATATATAGTCAATTCAACAGTTTGAATTATTTCTTTATCTTTGGCAAAAACTGCACAACACAGATAATGTCATAATGAGAAACTTTCTTAAAAGGGCTTCGTTGTAGCGGTTGAGTACATTATTTGTCTTTAGAGCCAATCCATAATACCTGGGGTGAATGAGTTCTTTGTCTTTGTCTTTAATAAGTAATTATCGTTTTCCAGATTTTATTGTCTTTGTAAAAAGTTTGTGTTGTTCATTGCTTTCTTGATGTTGCAGTTATTAAACCCGCACACCAAGTCATCATCTGTTCACCATAGTGCAACTGGTTACAACTTTGGTTTATCGAGGTAATCTCTTTATGTCATCAGTGAATTAAGTCTTTGGCTTTTGCCTCTCAATAAATTTATTTTGTTTCTGGATGGGTTAATTGTTTTTTTGCTTCATTTATTGGTACACATATATTCCATATTTAACCAAAGCCTGATTAAAACCATTACAGTGCAAGTCATACACAGGATGAGCAAGTGTTATCATGGCTAATGGCGCAATTCTTATGCTACAGCTGAAGTAAATTTGAAATTTATGGACATGTGAAATTAACTTATGGACAGGATAAAAAAATGTTACCTTAGATAATTTTGCAATTCATATGCTAATACATGTACACCTGATTTTCAAATATAAAATGTGAATGTTTTATGATAGATGTATATCTTTATTGCTCTATACAATTATTTAGAGATGAAATGAATGCAATATTTTAACAAGAAATGTGAATAAAGAAAAAATTGCATGTACAGTAATTGTGGGTATTTTTCCTTCTTAAGCCCTGTTGAATTTCGACCTTGAAAACTGGTCATCTTGCACAAACCCGTTACAAGAAAGCACCAGTCTTGAGAGACTGCTTTTTGTTGGCAGAAGGACTGATCTCTGAAGACTGGTTTGACTATATGACCATCCATTTTGGAGGAGTAGTGATTAGATTTTCAAGATGACCACCATGGTGGCTATACTGGATGTCTGATGGGCACCATTTTTACTGAGGCCCAGATAGACATCATAAGAAATCTTTTAGTGAAAACCCCAATACCAATATAACCACCCAATGAAGAGGTCAAGCGATAACAAGATTTTCTAAATGGGCATTGTGGCAGCCATACTGGAAGTCAGATCCATAACATTTTCATTTAGGACAAACTAGACATTTGTAAGAAGTCTGTTATTGAAAACCTCATGTCAGTATGACCTATTATTCAGTAGTAGTGATAACATTTTTTAAGATGGCTGCCATGGTGGCAATTTTGGTTGTCCAAGGGGCACCATTTTCATTTAGGATCAACTACTCCTTGGGATGATTGTGTTTTTAAACTAACGTGGAAATCCTATCAGTAGTTTAGGAAAAGAAGTGATAACAAACTTGTGCTAACACATGCCAGATGCTAGTCAGCAGATGCTGGATGAAAGGACATTGCATAAGCTCTTTTGGTTAATGACCAGTAGAGCTAAAATAGGTCATGGGAATTACTTATGGCATGGCAGTGTAGTGTTTCTCATGATGGTACCACATATGGTTCACTTATTGTGCAGGCAACATTTGCCAACAAATAGAAACAGCATTTTACAAATGTGTCATGTGTAAATGTATGCCATAATGATCCTTCTAAATGATGGAGGAAAAAAGCACTTCTCAAGATTCTTGAATTTCCAAATTCTGACAACTCATGGGCTAATACTTGCCAAGATATATAACCAAATTTATTAAAAATAAAAAAGTAGGTCATGGTCATCTAATTATTGTATGGTGGCCTCTAACAATTCCAGATGCTTCCATGTATAAAGTTTAATGACCACAGGATAAGGAGTCACATTGATATAGTGTCAAACAAAATCCTGCATCAAAACGTTAGTCATGTCCTAGTTGGTGATTTGATGAAAGTAAAAATCATATAGATATAAATAGCAACTTGCCCTAAAACTTGAACCTGAAACAACTTTCCAGTGTATACATTTTAATATCCTAAAACCCAACATAGAGTCAAAATGTAATTACATTCTTGGATAAAACACTAACATGCTGATAATTAGCAATATTCCTACCAAAGACCATGCACCAAGAATGTTAAATGAAAGTATAGATATAAGCAACAACTTTCCCAAAACCTTTAACCAAGGTGAGATGCGCACACCAATGCCAGGGTGACTACACAAGCTCTCCTTATTCTTCAAATAGCTAAAAAGTACCAAAGAAAGACAGGATAACTACAGTTATGCAGACACAGCCTGCAATACTAAGCTGCAACAGGATCAGATGTAACAAATGATTCTGTTGTGTGGAAAATACATTTATAAAATATTTTATATTCTGGAGGTTGCGTTCGCATCCAAGCTGGCACAATACAAACATGAAATATGATGGAAGCAGCATTGATTAAATCTTTCAACACAAAGTAACTACAAGGGAAAGACTACCATTCAACACAAAGTAACTGTCAGCATGTTTAATAAATGTAGGCAACATATTTTCAATGACTTGTACAAATTTCACTTCTTGTCATAGGAATATATATTTGGTACCACTGTAAAGAAGACAAATTCTGGTCTCTGAAAATATGTTCATAAACAAGTTTAGTCTCACACAGATGATTATACAGGTATATCAAAAGGTAAGTTAAAGGTAAAATTTCATTGTATTCAATCGAAAGTGTTAAGTAAAGCATTTAAAGAGTAATATGTTGTCTGTTTTTGATCCATTATGGTGTTCTTACAAATCATGGCTTGAGTAAATGCAATGTTATCTCACATTTCAGGGAGATAACGATATTCTACAAGTGAAAAAAAAAATGAAATATACAAGGTTTTATGTTGTTTTTATGGAAATAAATACAAGTAAAAACAGGTCTTTTGACTTTGATTGCACCAGATTAATTTAACAAAAGTTCAAGACAACTTTTTGGTGTGCACATCATTTAGCTGTATCATCAATGAAATGCAGGTAGCATTTTACCTGGACAAACAGGTCACATGATATAATTTCCTCCAAATTGGATCCAACAAGCCAGAATTTCTCACTTTAAGATCAATACAGTTCATCTCTGTCAAAAATCATAACTTCCATCAACATATAAAGGCTATAAAACAGCTTTATTTCAGATAACATGACATCAGTCCAAGCACCTTTGTGTTGAATTGGGTCAGTCTCTCGCTTCAGGTGTGCATTCATATTTGTAAATCTTACTATTTCCAAAAATACCCAGTCACTACAAAATACCTGAAAATATTCAAGAGGTGTTCCAGATCCATCAAATACCCATGTTGGGCCTACACATTTGGAAAATGTGTCAATATTACGATGTTGGGCCTACACATTTGGAAAATGTGTCAATATTCAACTGAGATTTAGTCCATTGACGAAATTCAGGTGCAGTACACACTGGCAAGTTCAAAGTATCAAATTACCTACTGTCATCACTATTGGGAACAATATTCCTCCATTCTTGTTGTAAACATTCCCTCTCTTCACAAGATCAGAATTGTCATATATTCAATAATTTCATCCCCAGACAATTCTGACTTATCATAAGACAAGTCTGCCATTTTGGATGTACTTTGGTGACTTCTAAAGATTTACATTTATAGATCAGAAAAAAACCCTTTCTTGTTAACAACCTACCTTAAAGTCTGAATGTATCCAAAAGGTATTCAAATGAATTATACTATGAAATAATTATTTACTAATGGGATACCCACGACAGTGACGAATCTGAGATATCATCAAAATGTGACATGAAAGTGAGACCAGAATACCAGTCTGCAGTGTTGAAAGAGTTAACGTGCAGTGTGCCCCCTCCCCCACCCCAATGTTTGTTATATGTAGTCCAGTTCAATTTTAGAAGTTTCTATACTAAACATTCCAATGTGAATGGATCCAAATCACTCACCTTGCAATAATCTTTGGTGGCAACAAAATCGTAGGAGCCAAGACAAAGTTCAGGTCTGTTGTAATAGTCTGTCCTTTTTCCTGTGTGATCTAAATGTGCAAAATACTCAGTCGGAACTGAAAGAGACAAAATAGAAAGAAAAAAAATGTTATCTTCTGCAATGTTATTTTGTCTTGACGCATTTGTGGGTTTTTTTTCAATAACTCAAAAACGTGTTCTATGTAACAGTATTTCTTGCCACCAAACAGTGCTATGATACCATTATAACTCTGTTGTAAAATATCCTCAATTAAAAATAATCTGGTAAAAAAAAATTATTTTCATATTTATGAAAACAGTTGTTATTATTGACAATATCATGTTAACTAATCGTCTAGATTACATTCAACCACAAAAGAAATTTTACAATTAAATATAGACTGCTGTACATTTTTCAGTAGGCAAACTTGATCACAGCCAAGTATTATTGAAACAGGCTTAAACAGTAAAACATCTTTGTTCTCTCCCTTTTCAATTTTATCCATACCGTGCCCTAAGTCCTAAAATCCAACTCCTTAAGGATCGATCAAAATTCAAGAAGCCTTTATGAACATTGAGATAGTCCAATTATATCTAAAAGTTTGAGACATGTATCTCCTAAAAGTAATTCAAACAGATGTACATGTATTTTGTGCTCTTATGGACTTGAATGCAAGGTCTTAATGTTTTCTATGAAAAGCATGGTACCAACTGATCTTTAAAATTTAAAGTGTATACAGATACCAACTCCAATATGGTACTATCAATCTTCCAATTGGAACATCACTCGGCTATTTGCATCAAGTCAAGAAATAACCTCAGATGTAGTTGTGGAATACACAACATAAATTTGATGAGTTTAGTGATTTGCCTCTGCAGAGTACATATGTTACTACAGAAAAGGCCAACAATGTTCTGAATATGACTCTGTCTCCTTCTGTCGCCATATTGTGCCACATGAACAAAGTAGTTCCAAATACAGTTTTCAATAGCAGTGAATTACATCCAAGGTTTCTTTCTCGACTTGATGGAAAAGACGGAATGTTCTGCTTGATCAATCTAACAAGGGCAATAACTGAGTCTAATTTTGGCAGAAACAGGTGAAACTCTGCCTGACCTAGGTCTTTGTAATATTAAGCCCAATATTAATTTTATTTTCAATCCATTCTAACCTTCAATAATTTTGAAGCATAATTTGGGACTTACAGGCTGAACATACAATATGTACATAAATATGGATAGGGTACATGGACAAATGACATGGTTTGGTTTGGTGTTTTACAGCACAGAAACACAAGCTGGTTATTTTTAGTGCCAGAGCAATTGGAGTAAAGTGGCTTGCCAAGGACACACCATGGTAGACCTTCCTGGGCTGATCCAAAGGTAGGATTCAAACTAGAACCCTTTCGGTTGCAAGTAAGGCACGCTAACCAGTGGGACACCACAACTCCAAGATGGACATGACAATGGAATGTAATAAACTTATGGACAACTCCCTATGCCCATGACATAGAATCAACAGTAAAAAGATGAACTACAGACCATCTGTTGCTGCTCCACAGAAGACACACTGGAAGCGACGCCCTCCATCGATGAACATATTGTATGGATTCATATAGGCCTTGCACCTTTTACATCTTACTGGCCCTATTTCTCCTAGTTCCACAAGTGGAGGAGGCGTCTATAAAAAAATCAACACCAATGCATTCATATACTTTGTACAAAACAAGCTTAACACTGAATTATTAAGGTCTTCAAGAAAAATGAAGACCAACCACCCACCCACCCAAATGATACCTTTTATACAGAATGACAAGTTGATAGGATTTAATAACCGTTTATAGTTCATTCAGCCCAGCATCGTGATCGCTTCTGTAGCTCAGTGAATTTTTATATGCATGTCTCAAAATATTGATAAAATTACCTAATTTGTTTTGCACATGAATAATTTCAACACCTTTGTATCACATACAGAGCGACACCACTCATTTGATACATGCTGAAAAAGAGTGGTCTGTGTATATTCAATCCAACATGTTGGTCCTGGTGTTATAGAAGAGTCCATTTTTTATACAGAACTGAGCAGTTATGGGAGCCGTTGCCTGCCACTGGTAAACAAAACATAATCTGCATAATCTAGCTTTCATTAAAATAGTTTAAATTTGGACTTATTGTCTGTTTATGGTATAATTTGTCTAATGAGTAAACAATATTTACCTATTGCACACTTTGGCTCCCATAATTTTAGTTACATTTCACGAAGCTCATGTGAAAATTCACTGAGCTACAGATGCAGATATCATTCACGATGCTGAGCTGAATGCTTCATTCATTTATATTACCACAAGAGGTCTGGTCATTTGGGTCTCCGAAAATGCACTTGATACTATAGTAACATAATGACCAACATATGCTTTACCATGCTCATCTTTTGATTTGTTTACCCTACTGTTGATCAACCCATGCTTGATGAAAAGTCCACCCCCACCGACCCCATTTTCACAAAATATTGGCAAACATTTACTAAGGATATCTTTGTCTAATAATAAGACAACCCTCAACTTTCTACAAATTTATATGGCTATCCCCCTGATTGTATCATGGTATAAAGACTGTATATATCTTGAAATCTTGAGAAACGTAAGGTTCTAGCCCCTGAAATTACCTCCTGTTCTTTCAGTTTAGCAAAAGGGGACACTGTGAAAGCCATCGGGATACTACTGTTCTTCAACATCTCTGATGTACTGGGGATATTGTACATTGTACACCGTAAAAATGCTGGATTACAGTTTCCTGAAAAAGGAAGCAAGATTTGAAACATTCTGTCATAAAAAGTTATAGATATTAAGGCACACAAGTTCATTATATGCCTATTACTGACACTTTCATGCTACTTTAACACAACTTTTCACAATATTGGAAAGGGTAAGTTTCTTGTCAAACTTAAATTTAGTACAATAACTAAAATTTGCACCCAACTCAAGTACGTTTCCCTCTAAAAAATAGGCATTGCTCTAGACTCAGTCTGTGCTGGTGAAATTCCCAATGACAGATGATACTGCAGTGTTCAAGCTAGCTATATTTAGAGAGGTGCAGCATCCCACTCTTATTTCCAAGGTCCCCTCTTTTTTTCAGAGCACTCCCTCATTTTTATGACCCAACCACCCTGTAAATTTTTATAACTCTCCCTCTTTTTTCGGAGTGATGTTAAAATTTGTTCTGATCTTTTGGTATTCATAAAATGTAGTCAACCAGAAAACACCTTTGGATGACTTCTCTTCTTGTTCATTTCTACAGTGGTTCCCCTCATATAAGGCCATCCCTTCTGCAGCTGGAGTGTGGCCTTATAAGAGGGGTGGATTTTCTGGATAGGTATTACACAGATGTGAGTAACAACTCAAGAGGTTTAACTAAAAACTGGTATCCAATGATTTTTTTATGTCTATTTGTACAGGAATTGCCACCTACAATACCAGAATTGCTAAAAAGTTCATTTTTAAAGTTTTATAATTCATCACCAAATTCTGTTGGAGACAATTCATCCAATTAAGATTAGCATCTTCTGTTTGATACAGACTGGTCTAAGCCTAGGTGATGCTTTTTCCGATTCAGCATCACTGAAAATTCTTGCCTGATACACAATTCAATCCACATCAGAGAAACATAAATGTCCAGTCTCTTTCCTTTCACACCCAATCGATCATGATCAAGATTGGTTATCACATGATAGTATTCAAGCAAGGAAGGCACACACCTGATTTTTAGCTAAATAAAAAAATCAAAAAATGGTTTGCAACAAATTATCACAGAGTTCTATATATTATGCAGTACGAAAGGCACGGCATGAAACAGACGTAATAGGATAGGCTTGCAGAAAATGATACAATATACAAATGATGTCAGTGATAACTGACATGTCAAACATTTTTCTTACAGTCTGAAGTAAAAATAACAGGCAAAAGCAAATAATGCACATCAAATGCATGAATAAAACACACATGTTGTGACATATATTAAATATTTATTGAAAGTGAGTCTATTTCCTTCAATGTACCAGTTTCAGTGCATAAAGTTTTAAAAAGTGGATTACAGTTAGACCAACATATTGTTCTTCACATAGTTTTTATTTATCTGACATTATTGGTGGCTGGTTGGTCTCACCAACATATCGTCTGTATAGGGTTTTGACCACACCACAATATATCCCCTTCTTAATCTGATTGTTTTTATTGTTGATTTTAGTTTGTATATTATTATAAAACATCAATTTTGCTTATTTTACTTATTATTCTATAAACTGTCACCTTCCATTTTTCCATTCTTTTTTCACACTTTTTTTTACAAATAGATTTTTGTATCAACTAAGTAATTTAGAGAACAGATATTCATTGAATTCAAAAAAATATGAACACACTGCAATGGATTAAAATCAATATCAATGAACCTGATGATTCAGCACAATACTTTTTGTCCTCTTTAATAGGAGTGAAAACCATAATATCATCAGGACATAACACCCAAAGACATGAATTATCAATATTAATTTTCTAGAAAATTTTATAATACAAGAAAATATTGTCAAACAAATTTCACATTTCTCCATCAAGGAAAGATTATAACTTGAGTTGATGGTCCAATCCCTATTCAGCTGTTTGTTTTTTTTCTTTTTCTTTTTTTTTTTTTGGGGGGGGGGTAGGGGGTGGACTTTCCAGGTGTGTTACCACCTGGACCACCAAAGGAAGGTCTGGCCCTTCCCCCCTGCTACTTTTCCAACTTTTGCTACTTTATTTCTTATTGAAACCCTTGATAACCTAATACATAAAGTTAAAGATAAAACTAATTTGAAAATTTAATTTAAAAATCACATGCATGTAAAATCTTCTTTCAATGTCATTTAAAATAATGAACAATCATCAACATTTTCTCATAACTGTCTAAATAATGATATCTCAATTTATATCATCTGTCACCAGCAGGAAATTTGAACAAAATAGTTCTTAAGAATCTTTGGGCATGAAAAATAAAAGTCTTGTCTGTATTATGCTTTCCACAGCTTTACTTTTGTCTTTCCTGAAGATATCTTGAGCCACAATACACAGTGAAACTAATCTGCAGCTTTTACACAAAATGCACTGTGTTTACTCAGGAAGTGAGCTTGTCACATGACACGCGGGTCATAGTCTGGTACCCTGTCCAAAACATCTGGTAAACTATGCAAGCCAAGCTAAGAGGGCTACCAAACCATTTTAACTTTGTGGTGACCAGACAATTGCAAGCTGACTTGAGCTGAACACTGCACTTCTCTGCTATTAGCTATTTGATGTTATCAAAGTGATACATCCTGACAACAAAGTAATAAGGATAATTAAATTAATGACTTGCCTCTTTGTATGGATTAAAATTAGGTACTTTATTGGCATGCTGAAACAAATGTCATTGTCAGTTTAGAAAAAGAAAAATAACCCTTAGATTTCTATCTGTAAACCTCAATATGTGTGCACTCATGGACATTTTCTGCACTAATATTCTGGCCGTTGGACATGTTAAAGGGGTGGCTATCCAAGAGGCATAAGTCTGAACACAGAATCACTGATGTAAAGGAATTTTGGTCATAAATAGTGAGTGGCTGCTCATCAGAGATCATTCAGGGGAGACAACTGTATCAGAAGAAGCATGCACAATGACTGTCAAACTTGTGTGCAGTGTGGATAATTTCATTAACAAAATGCCAACAGAAGAAACATTTAATAAATTACTAGCCCCTAAGAAAAGAGTCACCAAAAGAATCCATCATTTATTCAAAGTTTTGAAAGGAACTTGCTGTCAAGTTAATCAAGACCTGTAAATGCTTCACAAAAAGTGACAAGTGAACAAGATCGAGTATCCCGCACACTTACTAACTCATTAATTTCAATGATGTTTACAACTGTCCTAATTACTACTGTTAGACACTCAGTAAAGGAGAATTTGTATGGTCACAAAATGGCTTTGTTGCCATAATGCATCATAATGTGGCATAAAGCAAATTCATATTTGTACCTCAACATAAATAAAATTATTTGAGATAAAATAAAAATAAATAATTTAATCTTGTTATAAGATTTTTGATCTGTATCTTTGGATTATCCTTTTATTATGTGTTGCCTTGCATAACATCCATGGTGCCGTAAGTTCTTGTTGGACCAAACTTATTTTTCCCATCTTCAGGGCCCCTCTACTTTTCAGTTCTAGCTGAAACACTTACAAAAACAAGTAAGAGACTTAAATATCTAGTTATCTAGTTGCATGGAAGCCTTGGACTTAGGAATACAACATTTCCCCAGAGATAAACTAGATTGCACACACCCCCCCCCCCCATAAGAATAAGGAAATACATGATCATGATGCAGTTTTAAGGCAAATGTTCTTACAATGGATATGTTTAGGAAAGATGATGGAACTCATAAATTAGCTTTTACTATTTTTACAGTCAGCAATACAACATTCTGTTTTATCCAATTTTCTTTTGGCCGATGGGCATTACTTAAAATATTACCCAGAACCAATTCCTTTTACATATCAGGGCTGAGGAAATTTTTTTTTTCATCCACTAGTCCTGGACTAGCCACTTGGAAAATTTTACTTGCCCGACTTCAAAAATGAATAGTCCGGGACGTCGGGCTATGGGATTTGCTCAGCCCTGAAGATGATTAAGAAGAACCTGCAAGTCTTCCCTCCCATATTTCAACAGAGCTGCCATCTCATGAGAAAAGTGCCTGTAGTCAAATGCTCTAAAGCATCTCAAAGGTTCTGCTTATGTCTCTTTGGAGAAATAGCTACCGCACATTCAGTAGCAGTCTTACATTTTATCCCTCCACTTTCACAAAAATTTTCCTTCTCTGAATCACCCTTATTACCTTCCTTACAAAAATGATTTAGCAAACTCATTTTATCCACAGAGTAACTATCAGCTTGCTTGACAACTACTTCTAAAGTGATCATAAAATACATTTTCTCTTTTAAATACAAACAGAGACAGCTCATTAATTAGCATAATTGTTTCGCTTCAAACACAATATCGCATGTGGAAGTTAATCATTTGTATAATCAATTAAAAATTAAAGGATCATTACTGTCATTTAATCAGTTCATAAAGGAAACCAACACTGATGTCGGTAAAGTACCTTTCATTAATTTAATTACATTGATTCGCTGGTATAAAAATCATAGTGAGCCACTCGTGAGGATCTGGCTTGAGTAAACACAATGCAATAAAGTCACTTAAAACACTGCTAACTGATCATACTGGCTTTCTTTTGTTTGACGTGTTTTGATTTGCCGATAATTTGGTCGCTTAGCTCAATATGCAGTCAAGCGGTAACAGAACGTGCGCATATGCGAAAATTATCACTGACCACATTTATGTGCTATACAGAATGTAAATGTATACATGAAGAGGGGTAGAATCAAGTATTCAGTACGCCCGGAGGGCATGATTGGCCAAATAAAGTTAGATATAGTGATTAAAGCACGAATATAAGGACTTGCCTGACTTTTTTAAAAGCACTTGTCCTGGACTAGCGACTTGGAAATTTTTTACTTGCCCGACTTCAAAAATGAATAGTCCGGGACGTCGGGCTATGGGATTTGTTCAGCCCTGCATATGCAGGTGCAGCAAAGGCTTGGTGGATTTTGTGTTAACAGACTGAATACAGGTAATGAAGGTATTGGCATGTTAACAGACTGAATACAGGTAATGATAGTATTGGCAGTTTAACCTACACATTTTCTACCATTCAGGTAATAGTACCCAATAATAAGTTTTTGCAACAAAAATGATGCTGTTTAATTAAGGTGACTAATGCAATTTTTTTTTTTTTTAAATCAGTCAACTGCAAATTTAGGAGGACTGTCTGTCAGATTAACTTTTTTCCCTTTGTTGTGCTTTATGCTGACATGAAGACCAAATTAAACCACTGCTAGTATACAATAAGAGATTTGACAGAAAAAAGATAAAAGAAATACACTGACCTTGGTCTTGTGTGATAAAATCTGTTGTGACTAAAGGAGGCATGCCACCCTTGACTGAGGTCTGAAATGGACCACCTCTATTCCGCCTATCATCTTCAATTACTTGAATCTGAAAAACAGATGAACTTTCTATTTTCATAAGCACTGAAATGTCATATGTTGCAAATGGTTCAGTAACTGATATTAAAGACAGCAGATTAGGCTTTAAGATTCTGAAAAAAATTCTCTCTCAACAAAGACTCAACAAAGATTCTGATGTCTAACTGGCTAAAATCAAAATCAATAACCAATCTTGTCCCATTTTCATAAAAACGTCTCAACACTGAGTAAAAACATTTTAAATATAGAGGAGCCTCGTTAATCCGGACTCCGTTTATCCGGAAACCTCGCTATCCGGACAGAGTTCAATGGGAATGGATTACCTAAACGTTATTTTGCTCCGTTAATCAAGAAATCCGCGTTCCGGATCCGGAAATCAAAATCGGGGACCAAAGTGTAAAATTACTATAAAACTTGCCTCGATAATCCGGAAATAATCTGTCCAAAAATAAGAAAATTCAAAAAATCGTATCTCAAAATACAGTCAGTTGGATAACACCGATTCACCTACGCAAATTTGAAGGTGTGTCAATGTATCAATCTCTGAATGGTCAAATTCTAGTGGCACGTTAAAGTTATAAACTGACCACGTGATCATGTGTGTGGAAAAACTTCAAGTAGCGTGACCGTATTGTAACCAGCGATTGTATAAACAATGTCTGTTTTAGCTAGTCACCGGCGGGGGTGTTAATAATTAAATAAACACACTGGGATCAAATCGTCCACACTTTTTGACGTAACATATGATTAATAAATTAAGTGTGTCATTAAGTCTCTTTGTTGTTTACCAAATTGTATGTAACAATCACAGTTTGTTGATGCCTGAACAAATAAAGTGGATTGACTTAAGCTGTGGACAGTATAGGGCTTCATTTCAGAATAAAAGGGGACGTCAATTATCGACTCATTAACAGCTATAACTGTAGTAAAATACGACTTATAGAAATTACTGCATTTTAAAAGTTTATCATAACGCATTTAACTGCGAGATATCAGTTTGTATTCATTGTACTTTTTATATTATTATGGCAACACCATCAAGCAAGTGTAGATGAGCAGAGATATCGGCCAGCATAAAAAAGAAAGATTTGCCAGCACAAAGAAGATCACCCAAAAGCTACCATTCAAGATATCCGCCAGCATATTATAGCTTACTCATGATTTGACATTGGCAAGTAGACAATTGCAGACATCATAAAAAACAAGGACAAATGGTCGTCCGTACCTGCCGACTCAGCAGACCTAACCCGCGCTCGCCACACCAAATATCAACAAGTCAATGATGCTGTATTCATGTGGTTCTCAGACATGCCGGCCCACCACGCTGCCGTCAACGATGAAATGCTCATTGCCTAGGCAAAGATACTCGGAGACCAACTCGGCATCACTGACTTTGCCTATTCTCGTGGTTGGCTACAACGCTTCAAAAATCGGCAGGGCATCAAACGAAAATTGTATGAGGGAGAAGCAGATAGTGCCGACATGAACAAAGTGCAGGCCGTACAAGTGCATGTTATAATAAAGTGAAATAAACACAAGTCAATAGATGTATTCATTAATTTATTTCAACCATGATTGCATATACAGTACATTTACAGCTAGCAAATACATGTACATGTACAGTACATGTACATGTATAGGGTATGATGACATCAAAAAATAAAAATGTGCATGATTCAATTATCCGGAAAACTCGTTAATCCGGAAATATTCACTGGGAACGATGGTGTCCGGATTAACGAGGCTCCTCTGTACTCGTATTTTTTCATGTGAAGAGAAAAATAAACTACCTACATCCTTTTTCTACTGGCAATTTTTTTAAAACCAGTAACTGTTATTAACTTTACTATAATCTTAAAATTGTGGAATAAGAAGGGACTACTTTTCCAAAGTTTCAACTGTAATTTTTAGTATCATTTCATTTTTAAAACAAACTACATGTGCAGCTCAACTGCTAGTGGATGAAATGGTCTGAAGTGATGGTTTCTTGATACATATCATCTGAAATTACTATATTCACTCACAGCCTAGTCTGTGTCACAGCCAACATTGTCTAAAAGTACCCTACAATGTCTGTATCACAGCCAACATTGTCTAAAAGTACCGTACAATGTCTATGTCAACCCTCCAATGTCTACGTCACAGCCAACATTGTCTAAAAGTGCCCTACAATGTCTATGTCACAGCAAAAGTTGTCTAAAAGTACCCTACAATGTCTATTTCACAGCCAACATTGTCTAAAAGTACCCTACATTGTCTGTGAAGCACTTTGAGCTCAGTACTTCCATACTGAAGGAATGCTTCAGCATTGCTGTGATCAGGCCAGTTGCATTATGCGATGTTTTTTTGTAATTGTGTTCAGCATTACCTGAAAGGCTACTACAGACAGCTTCGGATGCATTATGAATCGCACCCCACATTCTAGCTCTGAAAGTATTTACCTGGCACAATTAAAATCTTCCTGAGAATTATTTAATCTCTTCATACCTTAAAAATTTCAAACCATAACTTATTCACAAACATATGTAAAAATTTGGAGAAAAGAAAACCGTCAACAGCAAGTGCAATGTTAAATGCAGGCTATTTTTAGGAGACAGAGCTTTGTTAATATTAATGTAGTTACAGGTTTCATCATGCTCACAGCAAATTTACTGCGTTATGATTGTCACATGCTTCCTCAATATAAAGAAGAGAGGAATTCATTAAATTTACCAATCTTGCATCCTAGAGAAAACACTGCAAATATGACCTAAAAGAATATCGAAGAAATATTTCCATATTTGTGAATAAATTGCTTGGATGTTAAAAGATATTCTGATTCCCCTAGAAAACATGATGGTTGTGCCCTAGTCCACTGTAACTATCAGTAGGTACAGTATTAGTATACACACTTAACAGGATATCTCACAGTAACCAATGCCAAAACAAGACTTGTTTTACATTTTGGAATTATATGCATTTTGCTGAAGTATGTACATACTTTCAGAGTTTTACTAATGATTTGCAGTATATCATTGTAAAAGTTAGCACTGGCAAAGAGATGCAAGAGCTTGATATCTCAACTGGCATATTCCACAATTAACTCACATTCTGTGAGTACGCAAGTGTTATATTTGAGCCCTGATTGTATTTAACCTACATTTTGAAAGTAGTTGGTTATTTTGGGCTTCACCTGACAATTTGACCTTAGAAGCTAAATTTAGAAAGGCATAGCACCCGCTCTTATTTCTGAGCTCCCCTTTTATTTTTTCGTCGCACCCGTCTTATACAAGTCGCAGCAGCACAAAGATTTGTTAATGTGTATCTTTTCATGAAGACCATGATAAAAACAGTCTGGATAATACTTTGGGGGTAATGAAAGGTTCTCATGAAAGTGCATTCCTTAAAAAGCTTTTCAATTTTAAAATATATTCCATTCAGCTATTGATTTTTTTAAAATTTCATATTATATATTTTTAACTTTACTGCTTGTAAAGATAAATAAAGTTGTAGCGACTTAAAGAAAAAGAAAGTTTTCCCCCAATACTGTATCCTAAGCTTAATATAAAACCCTGGTCCCCACAGTGTGGCTTGAAATGTTACAAGTTTTCAATTAACTTACTCAAAATAAAGTGAGAATTATAGAAGTAATATATACACATGTACTGTTTGCCCAACATATTTGCACAATGTCATGGATATAAAAAGTCCTAAATTATTGTTTCTAATTTTCAAGTCTTGAGGCAAAGTTAACTTTTCCGTGATAGTATTGTTTGGAAACTTTAGGGCTAAGTGTCTGTAAACAATAAAAGATTAAGATGTGTGCTCACAGGACTAGGCATCTGGTCAGGGTCCAGACGTTTCTGTTGTGCAGGCTGTATGGAGGATGCTGGTTGCCTAGGGCCAGGTGGCATGGCCCCTCCAAACCCAGGGCTGTATGGCTGCATCGAATGTATACTGTTAGCACCCATATATTGGCCCTGCTGGAGTGGGGGTTGGGAACCTGGCTGAGAAGCACCTGGCCCAACAGAAGGTCCTCCTGTGAAACCACTGTACTGGGTGGGTGGAAATCCACCTGCAAATGTTGGTGGTTGATTATAGCCTAAAGAAAAAGGCCAAAATTATTTTCATATAATTAAATACAGGAGACATACATATCAAATTTGTTCACTAATATTAAAATACAAACCAGTCATCAAATTCTCAAGATTTTTCACTGCGCAAATGGTGAAAGATTCAACATACAACATAGAAAGGACATGTAACTGTAATAAACCTATTAGATGTAATATTACTGATTGATATTGAATTAAATCAACAGAAATTAAAGTTAATCACATCCCTAAAATTGCACAGTAAAATAGACATCAGGGATTCAAGAAAAATACATATTACTATTACAAAATCAAATAGGTAATATACACTAAACAGACATCATGAATGCAAAGGAAACACTTACCTGCTGAACTTGGAGTAGTAGTTCCTGAAAAGCCAGTTGGAGGAGTGGGCCTCATGCCTGATTGGGTTTCCACTGAAGACAGTGGTGTTGCATATCCTGGTCCCATACCAGGGGGTGGGGGTGGTGCTCCCCCATAGCCCTGCCCACTAAGTGGCATCCCCATACTTGATGGTGGCATACTCCCTACAATGTGTGGTGATTGTGGTGGTGCTGACCCAGAGCTACTCCCTGGAGCTCCCATGCTGCTAGTTGGCATGCCTATACCACTTGGTGGCATACCCCTACTACTTGGTGGCATGCCCATACCGTGGGGAGAGGCAGTTGAGCTTGTGGGTGGGGGCCCCATGCCAGTAGGTGACCTTGGATCAAGATGGGGTGCCATTCCAGAGCCCTGTCCCATACTGATGGGTGGCTGATTACCCTGTAATGGAGTAACTATTATTAGCAATGAGGCAAGAACAAGGAATTTAACACATCAATATATTTTACACAAATTGCAAAATCATAATTTCTAGTAATAAAAACAAAAGCTAGTAGCAACTGGTGCATCATATAGGGCCCTGCTCTCTGCAAATTTGCTCAGCAAGGTTTTAAATAGTACAACAATAGTTGGAAAATCAAAGTTATGAGATGGGCAATCAGGGGCCATGACTCTTCAAAATGATGATGTGGACGGAATGCTGGAAATCAAACTCATTCAATGTATCATCAATATAAAGTACACAATAATCTTGATCAAAATGTAAAATTCCTTAGTAAAGTTATGCTGTGGAAAGTGAAGTTACGAGCAAGGCCAATTAGGGGCCATAACTCTTCTAAATGATAATGCAGAATACTTGAAATTAAACTATTTCAAGGTCTCATGAATATAAAGCTGCATTCCAAAGTTGGTTGAAATACAACAAAGCTAAAGTTATTCTGTGTAACCAAAGTCAGGAAGACAGCAATAAGGAGCTGTAACTCCTGCAAATGATGGTGTGGACTCGTGGAAATCAAACTTACTCAAGATCTGATTAATCTGAAACCATAAGATAAATACGGTTGAAATCCAACAAATTTTGGTGAAGTTATCATGCTGAAACCAAAATCACAGGGACAAGCAATCAGAGGGTCATAACTCTTCTAAATGAGACTAACTCCATATAAGGCACATGTAAGTCTATGAGACAATGTTCATACCAAATTGCATCAGAATATGTTCTTGAACTATGCCGGTTACAACATCCAATGTGAAGATATGAAGTTAATTGCCATGGGTCATTACTATCCAAACTGGAGTTGACATGAAAAAAAATCATAAAAAACATGTCTTGGGCCATGTCAGCCGACAGAACAGTTTTTCTATTTTGGAAGAAGGCAGTCATATTTGATGGCATCATCTGCACAAAATTGAAAGGTCTTCATTTAAGGATGCTTTCTGTCAAAATCTGTTCATCAATTTTGAAGAGGTAATTTAAAGGTTTTTATATTATTACTAATGGTGGCCATATTTTAGGCGGATCGAGATGTTTTTAAATTGTAAAGGCCTTTATGCCAGGATGCTAAAAGCCAAGTCTGGTTGAAATTGGTCTGGTGGTGTTTTAGAAGAAGTTAAAATTAGCAAGTGTTAATGTAAACCAGACAGACAACGCAGACAATAGGCCACACCATAAGCTCACTTGACATTAAAACAGCAGTTAGTTTACCTTGGGTCCAGATCCTGGTGGTGATGGACCTGATAAGCTCATAGCTCCCATCTGGTTTGCGATCTACAGAAAAATTTTAAAAAATGATCAGTTAATTATTGGCCTTTTAAAAAAAATTAAACAATGGAACCACAGATCACTATATCTTGAATGCAAGCAACCGTATCATGTTTATAACAGCAAATGGAGATTTACTGTGAAAAAGCAATGTCTTAAGCAATCAAAGAATCAAGACACTGGTTGCTGACTGAGATACATTCACTTAGTGTAGACCAAATATATCCATATTTAAACAATTAACTATAACATATTGCCAGTCTTTACAAGGGTCACTTTATTTCTGTTTTTGATGTTGAATGATTACACTGAGAAAAACAAGATTTTTTTTTTTAGTCCTATCATTTCCACTTTATAAATCTGCAGGAATGTGAGTTAAAAGTGTCCTATTTCATATTGGGAGTCAGTGTTATGGGTACATTTCCAAGCAGAATATAGCATTTGTAAGCTGTGGGAATGACTGCCAGTCATCTGTCATTGTTGTGATATTATGATTATGTCAGTCATTCCTTGTTCGCAGTAAACTTCTGCTTACTGTACATGACTTTCAAAAACTGTTTAAACACTACCACCAGCTGGAAGAGCAATGTCTTGTGCTATCTACAAATGCAGACCAGATAAAAATCCAAAGGTGATCTCTTATGACGTTGCTAGTTCTAACAATATAAAGTTTTGTGATTTCAAGACTTTCTTATGACATTTACTAATTCAAAACCAGAGAAGATCAAATAAAATTAGTAGATATATAGTTTGCAAGTGACCCAGTGGTAAATGATGGAAATCAACCGGGGGGAACAAGAGTATCATGAATGGCACATTGTATACCCATCCTGTGTTTAACAGTCTTCTATGCAGATAATAGAAATTTGTGTGCTGAAAGCAATTTTTTCTGGTAAATTACATTTCTTTAAGAATACTTACCTGATCACATTAACATTAGAAATATAAGCCTGCTACCTCCTGAATCCAGCTCTACTAAATGACGAAAATTCGTCTTTTCTATATCATATAGACAAAGGGCAATAACTCTTGCCCATTACCTCTTCTTGCCACCGCTAGGTGTCTCTAGTTTTAAAACTTAGCGAAACACCAACAAGGACAGTTGCATAGCGGGGTGGATAGGAGGGTCTTTAAGTAATGTGATTGCCTAAATATTCTTGGAGAAACATAAATTACTAGAAAAATTTGCTTTCTCCTTTGAATATGTTCCCTGATCACATTAACATTAGGAGAATGGGTAATAGGAGGAGGGAATGCTGAACATCCAACCTATACCTCGGGTATCCTTCTAGGAAAGAAAGATTGGATTCCCTATGTGAACGATAACCAGCTCTCCTACTTAAAGCAGCAGAGCCTATGGTCTTGTGATCTGTGACCGTTCTATCAGGTTAAGAAGATGATTACTGAAATTTTCTTACCATAAAAATTCATTGGCAAATCCAGTGAAGCTAAGAGGCTGTGTTGGTTTAACTGGGTCTGGAGGTCATCTGAGCTACAGCCACAGGACCCACCAGATTCAGGTTTTGTCACTGCAGAGACAAAATCCCTGAGATGTCTCAGATTGAAACGATGCATTCAAGGTGAGGCTCGCAGAGATCGCTCAAATTTCATAAGTGGAAATCCTCATGAGGCAACTCTGATCTTTTGAGACTTCAGAGTATGCAGAGCATATAACCTACTTAAGCCACTAAGATCAGGCTTGAGAGGCGATATCCTGCTTTCCCACTGTCAGGGGGAGAAAAAGTCTCTGTGCACTTCAAGTAGCCACTGTTCTCGACTTATCTATAGATGAGAGGAAGTGTATGACAACTCTCTGATTGCCAACTAACCAGTTCTTGGTTACAAAGCCAGGTTGTGTCATGAGGATCACCAAACCATCTGAACTGAACTAAAGATAGTTCAGGTTGAATGAAAGGGCATGAAACTCCCTCAATCTGCATGCTGAAGCTAAAGCTATCTGGAAGCAGTTTTTTTATGGTAACAGCTTCAGCAAGGTCCAGGCTAATGGCTCAAATTTCTCTGAATCGAGCCACATTAAGACCTAGAACGGATTCCTTTTTGGAAACAGTGCGAGGGATTTTGGTCTATTCAAATCAAAATTGGCTAGTAGGTCTGATAGATAGTTATCATGAGCCATATCTCTTCAGCCATGATGCATGAATGTGTCAGATATCATGGAGCGGTAGCCACTGTTGGTAACTGGGGCCAACTTTTTCTCCTCGTAGATCCAGAGAAAAAGGTCCGCAAGTTGAGGGATTGAGGCACTCAAAGGGACCATGTTATGGACTCGGTACCAGACCACTTTCCCTCATTGTGAGTGGAGGGCTTTCTTGCCCTTGAGATTCCCTCCATAATTGAAGGTCCAAATTATTTCTCTTGGAGAAGACGGTCTGAACAGGGGTGGAACACATGCAACTGAAATTGTTTGAGAAGATTCGGTTTGGCTGTAATCTTCCTGGTAGGTCTATTGCTACATTGAGTAGATCGTTGACCCAAAACTTGTCCCATATGAGAGGGGCATTCAGAATTATCTTTCAATTCTGACCCCTTCTTTTCTGTTTTATCTTCAGTACTAAGAACATTGGGGGGTAGGCAAAGGCCCATAACCCCTCCCAACTGATTGACAATGCATCCATGACCCAAGCTTCTGGGTCCAGAACCAGTGAGACAAAGGTAGGCAATTTGTGGTTCCACCTTGCCGCAAAAAGATTGATCATCGGATGCCCCCAAAGTCCACAAATCCAATGAAAAACCGATGGATGAACGGACCATTCCATATGAATAACCTTACCCTTTCTGGAGAGAATGTTGGCCGGGAAGGCGTCTAATTTGTATGTTGATCTGAAGTTGGCAGCACCAATGAAGAAACTGCCAAACCAGCATGCACAGGGTGGTCGATTTGGTGCCCCCCTGTATGAGGAGGTAAGTCACCACTACGGAGTTGTCCATCATAATCAGGACTGACTTCCCGCAGAGTCAGTCCTTTTAGAACTGAAAGGTGTTTATGATAGCCTTCATATCAAGGAGGTTGATGTGAAGAGGCAGTTCCCTGGTCCTCATTTGCTGCTGACCATATCGAAGTCCAGCAACAAATGGACTACCCAACCGTACGTACTGGCGTCTGTACTTCTGGATGGGGCTCCTGTCGTGAGCCAACCGTGATTGTGCCACTGACACAGAAATGATTGTACCTCATTCATGATATTGACCTTTTGGTCGAGTGCACTGGAAAAAAGGCAATATCAGGGATCAAAGCTGCTGCCACATTTAATAACCTGAGGAGGTTTAAGAACTCTCTAGCTGAAAACCACATTATGTTGGAAACGGACTCAACGAGTTTGATGATATGTACAATGTGGACATGGGGGAGAGGACCAGATTAAGATTGGTGATAAACTCCATACCCAGAAGAACAAAACAATTGGAAGTGTGAAGGTCGGATTTTTCCCAGTTCACGAGAAAACAGAGATGATTCAAAAGTGATAGGAGATCATTTCTGCCCTTGAGAATTGAACTTACCATATGTTTTTTGAGGAGATCGTCCAGAAACACTGCCGTTGCCATAGAGGAAGTCAACTGGAACAGGCTAATGACACAATCCATCATTTTGGTAAAGACCCAGGGGCTGATATTTAGACCAAACGGAAGAACTTGAAATTGGTTAACTTTGTCGTGGTAAGGAAACCAAGAAACTTTCACTATTCTGGGTGAATAGGGACATGAAAGTAGGCATCGTGAGATCGAGAATGATGGCATACTCGTCCCTTTGGATGGAGAGTGGTATAGATCTTGCGGTCTCCATCTTGAGCCTCAGCGGAAGAATGAATTACTTGAGGTGACTCGGGTCTATGATCGGCCTCAACTTGCAGTTGGCCTTTTTGATAAGGAACATCCATGCATAGAAGCAAGGAGATTGTGGTTTTCACACAATCCATTGACTCCCAGACGTGTGGGTTGCCCAATTTTTCCGCCAGTCGGAAAATTGCCAATGAGGCCAAATGCATCATCGAAGATGTGGCAACAATGTTCAAAACCAATTTCAATGTGTCAAAAAACACATTCTTATGCACTTTATAAAATAATATGGGGCAGGCATGTTAACCACAGCTAAAATATTTTCCAACGCAGGGAGTTCAGTATGGTAGGCAGAGGAATGCGTCTTGTACCAGCACCATGAAAACATCACTGGCACTTGGCTCTCAGAATAGAAACCCTTAGCATTTCCCAGGTCACAGATACATCCAGGCAGTCTATTATTAATCTCCTTGATTTTTGTTGACTGGGGAAGCAGCCAGAAGGATGGAGACTCTTCCTCATCATCGATGTCGACAGATGCTTTGACTTTATAATCATGCATGGTAGTAGGGGGTGCAGGGCATTCAAAGCCAGCAACACCCGGTATATCTCCTCGATGTCAGCCTTGAAACTAAACTATGTCCTTTTCATGGAGGAATCTGAGTAGGCTGTTGCTCTGGAGTATCGTCACACTCACTCTATGAAGTCTCCTGCTCATGGTCTACTTCCATTTCAAGATAAACCATTCCCTGCAGGTAAGCAGTGAATACAGGACAAGTCGGCTCAGCCAGACGATTTTGTCATAATGGTACAGCCCGATGTTTCACCACGAGTATGGTCGGCACAGTTACCTGCCATCCAGCAGGTGGTACAGTTGGTGCCGGTAATGGTTGTGTTGTGGTCATGGCAGAATGGGCAGATCTATCACTAAAATTCCCATCATAATATGTTTGTGTAGCTGTACGCATGGCGAGACGGACAGATCTATCACTAAGATTCCCATAATTGTAATTGTATATAGCCATAGCATATACACAAAGTTTGGTTACTGTAGATGGTGTAGAACTTGAGTTATTGTGCAGAAACCATTTTTCTTTTTACAGTTAGTGACCTTGACCTTTGATTTTTTGACCCCAAATCAATAGGGTTCTTCCTTAGCTAAGTGCAAGTCATCCACAAAGTTTCGTAACTGTAAATAATGGACAACTAGTTATTGTGTGGAAACAAAATTGGTAACAGATGGACAGATCACAGCATAATGTGTGCTGCCTTATGACAGGCATATAAAAAGGAGGTGGAAATACTTTTTCTGCCATGTCTGTGTTGCATCACAGCATCCAAAAACTCACAATTGGTCAGTAAGAAAACTTCAATTTTATTTTGTACAATTGCCATTTGAAGGTTTAATTAAAAAAGCACTTTGTAGTTTAATTACAAACTGACTTATTCATGATCTAACATTATAAGTTACCTATCTTTTGACCAGGGTTAGAAGTGAAATTAACTTTTAAAATTTGAGTGGGTTTTTTTTATAGTTTTTTTTCAAGGTTTTTACATTTTTTTTGAGGTTCAAGACAAAAAGCAGTTACAAGATTATCTCCATGGTGAGCATAACATTTATTAAAAATTTTAATATCCCCATAAAGAGAAAAGGGACAGTGAAGATACCATTCTGTGAGGACTGTTTTGCCTGACCTGGACAGACTGTAAGCTAATACAGTCTTCTTCCCCAGAATGTGGCGCTTTACGAGGAATGTGGCTGGCTTGGAGGGTTATCCCTTCCAAGACATCCAGCAAAGAAGGTTCCACCTCCACGCAAAGAGAAGGGGCATGTGAGCCTCCTTGACGTTGGAGATACGCTACAATGGACGTGTTGTCGGAGGAGACCATGACACAACCACCCCTTGCTCTGTTGACGCACCCTAAAACAGTTCTGGTAAAAAAATCTTAATCCAAACAAAGGTTGAAGCAAACGGACTTCAAACTGTGCAAAGATTGAAGCAAATGCAATGTTAAAACCTATGATATGACATTATGGGTCTATCAAATGAATGATAGAATAAAATGAGCATAATTTGCACGCTTCCTCAACTGCTAGGCTAGTTGAATGAAAAAAAAACATTTTTTGTGGAGTCAGGGTAGAGCCATTTATCATTTTTGCACATTTTTAGTTTTTTATATTTTTTTATTTAGGTTTCCTTCATAGTTTTGGTTTCTAAGGTCAAAATTAAAGTTTATGGTTTTCAAGCTTTTTTGAGGTTTGCTGCAGACCCTGGCTAACATGGTAAGCAGAACTCAGCATCACATATTTTAACTGAGAGATTATCTACTAAATGAGAGATATTCTAGAATTAAATTGGTGGGGTTAGAAGAAAAAGGAGGGCACTTACTTTAACAAGTACCCTTTACAATCCCCCCTCCCCATCAATAATTCTGTAAGAACACATACAAAACTCATCAACTCAATAGACACTCATCAGAGGTGAGAAAAAAAAAGACAAAGACAAAACATTTCCTCTAGACTATAGATTCTTGTGTCAATTTAATAGCATGAAGATCATAATCCTATTACTAACCTGTCCTGTAGAAGTTGGGGGTCCTGACAGTGGCCCCATCTGTGGTGGTGGGTTGGGGCCAGAGGGTCCTCTCTGCATTCCCATTGAGGAAGGAGGTATGGGTCCACCGCCATGTGAGTGACCACTTAGAGGGTGAAATTGGCCTTGACCCATAGGGGGCTTGTTCTGCATTGATGTTGGAGGGCTAGAAGAAAACATAATGATCTCAGTATGATGTCCTAAATACAGTATAAGTATACTCAACAGCAAAAGAAACGCTACACATTTTTAAAAAAACTTTATCGATACCGCACTGGAATAGTCATTGCCCAGACACCCTGGACAAGCTGAACAAATTCAGTGAATTTTTGTGCCCTGCCTATTATGATGGGGTCGCAAAATGCTACAATAATGAAATCTGACTGTGACCTTTAAGATGAAGCTGACAAGTTACTTGACAGACCTGAAAAGGAACTAAGCTCCATGGCTTTATCTCAAAGGACATAAGAGATAAAGTGAAACAAGGGGGTAAAAAAATTATCAGTGACCCTGACCTTGAGATAAAACTTTAAGTGTGATACACGAGATGCCATTAAATTCAGGACCATTAGTGTACCATGGTTTATTTCTGTACCTCCAACAGCTTTTTATGATAACTTTTATAAAGAGGAAACAAAAGAGACCTTAAAATATTGACATGTAACTTTGACTTTGGAGGTTAGGACCCAAAACATGGAATGCAACACATCTTCTAGTGACAGTATATAAGTATACCAAGTTTAATCCATTTATCTGAAACAAGTCTTAAATTAAAAAGCAGAGGGAAAATGTAATTGAAACCTAAAATACTATCTGGTGATCTTGACCATGAATATATGACCCCCAATGTTGTATGTCACACACCAACTAATGATGATATGTTAGTATACCAAGTTTCATACCTCAATCTAGAATGGCTCTAATGTTATACAGCAGAAAGGAAAGTGTGGTGGAATTTTTTTAAAAATTAAGCCATGACCATGACCTTGAATATAAGATCCCAATGCAGAGATACTGCAAGGATTTTATCTTAAGGGGGGGGGGGGGAGTAGAAACAAAAAAGAGGGGGAGGAGGAAATGGACATAGTTCAATATTTACCTAACACTTCAGTGTTTATCACTCTTTTTTCCTGCTCCACTCTGTTAGAGCTCAACTGAAATCAAAATCTTTAAAAGATGTTGCCCTCAGCTGCATAAGCATTGAAGTGTTGATTGTTTAAGAACTTAATCTGTTCCTTATGTGTGTATGAATATTGTTCTATGCAGAGAACCCCCTTTGATAGTCTGCTGTCTGAAGGGGCATATGCATAGCTAGCTTAGTAAGCTTCAACAAGTTGCGAAACTGTTCTTTATGGTTGTTATGCACAATTTTCCACAGCTCACAGCTATTGTCTCTTGGATATCTCTGCTCCAAAATAATTTTTTTTACTAACATAATCTCTGCCAAAGTTTCACTTTCTTGATTCTGTGCTTTGCCGACTACAATGCCAGATTTCTTATCTGTTCCATAATGCTGTATTTGGATTTTAAGTCCATCAATGCCATTGTCAACTTGTTCAGAGAGAGGTATTTTGATCAAATAAATATCCTTACTTTTTAATTTCATTTTAGATTCTTATTTATTCAATTTATCTTAACCTTTATAGGGAATTATAGTTTTTTGTAGCACAAGATCCCGCAGGGCTAAATGTTTTTGAGAAAAGAAATGAAAATTGCACTTTACTTTGAAAATGCCTGTATTTTAAATAGGCTTGGCATTCTGCCTTTTCTACATTTAATTTCAAAATACCGCTGAAAGGGGGGGTTGACTGGCATGCCATCTGTTCTTGTCCATCCTGCATGTACATCAGACTCATATTCAACATTGTTTTCGGGTTAAAAATCACTCACTGGTATATCCATTAACACTTTCCCAGCTCCAATAATCTGATATACTTCAAAACTTTAAAAATCATTGTCATCATCGTTATCATCAGCCAGTATTTGCTGAAAGAAATCGTCATCTGAAGATAAACCATACTGGGAATCAGCCAATTTTTGGTTTTCTAGGCAGCCCATATTTTACACAAGCATTTGGAAAACTTCCTTGATGCAAGGTTCAAACTATGACTGAATCCTTGTTCCAGGGCCCAATGTGCCAATAAAATTTAGTTTAACAACCATTCATGTCAAGCCAAAGAACCCAGATGTGTAAACAATTGCCTACCTGAAAAAAGAGAGATGTGCCGGCAAGCAATACGAGACCTCTGCTGGAGGTGTGACTTGTATAATGTGCAGAGTACATTTGCATGTGCATGACTTTAAACTAATTTGTGGGAGTTCTCGCACATCACTGCTCTCCAAGTGCACGAATTCATACAAATTTTGCGCAAATTGCACACCCTGGCATCTCAGCCAATGCAGTACATGGCACACCTTTTAATGATGATTTATAAGGATACCAACTTTCATCCCTAAATCCCCTCACCAAGTTTCGTAATTCTAGATAGGTTAGTATGTATATAGCATGCATGCAAAAAGCTTATGTTGTCATGAGCTAGAGGCAAAAGCTTAAATTAAGCCAGTAAAATGTTAAACGTAGGTCCCAGTGACCTTCTTTTATTGTACAGGTGTGTTACTAATAGAGATGTGTACACTCATCTAGTTTAATGATTCCAGAATGAACAGTTCAAAAGACAAAATTTAACCAAAGTCAGTGAAGCATGCAATATGGGTCAATGTGACTTATTTTTAATACAAATGTGTATTAAGATGCATCCTTCCCCAAGTTTCGTAATTCAAGGCATCACAAGATGTATAAACAATGCAAAAACCAATTTGGTCATGAGCTAAGCACAAAAACTTTATATATGCCAGTAAAATGTAAAATGTAGGTCATAGTGACCTTTTGTTGTAAGGGTATGGTACTAATAGAGATGCATACAATCATCTAGTTGAATGATTCTAACATGAACAGAGCTTGATAAATAAATTTAAAACACAAATATTAACTAAAATGATGAAGCATGAAAAGTTGGTCAGTGATCTACTTTTGTGATGAGGATGGAGTACTGACTCCAGGTATAACAGTATGTATATAGGGTGTAAAAACACTGTGCAAAATGTGACAACTTAACCAAGAATGTAGAAATAATGTACATATTTGTACAAAGTTTGCCCTCTAACGCCCCCTCCTCAGGGAGAAGGCACTACAAAACCAACTCTAAACATGAACCCAAGAAGGAATGGTTGAGATGCAGTGAGGCTATACATATGTACATGCTTTTGTATGTGCAGATGCAGATGCCTGAAGTAATACAACAACTCTTCTCTACTTTGTAGAGGTGAGCTAATAAAAGGATCTGAATGATCATTCAATTAAAGCTTAAATAATCCTTTGCATGAGTTCTGAACAATAATATTCCAAATGGCTTGGCAATTTGCTTCTGCATCATTATTATCTGCACCATTATGAAAGGACAAAAGTACAGAATACGCCTCTTAGCTAAACACTGGATACAACCATTCAAAATTTAAAGTTACTCTTTTTCTATGATTAACTTACCCTGTCCCATAATAATTGTCTCCTTGAGGACCTGAGTAGCTCCCCTGTTGGGGTCCATTTTGTACAGTACCAGGCCCTGTCTTGGGAGGCTGCATAGGGCCTCCAAACTGCCCTAAAAGGAACAAACATATTCAAAACAAGTCTAAAATATGTCATGTATGTCTTGTAACTTTTCAGATTTGAGCAGATGCATATGTCTCTTTAGCAATATGCTTTCTCCAGAAAAACCTTGTACCCAGTATTCCCCATTTTTGGCAAAAAATTTTGTACAACTAAATCTTGCAAAAATATGCATAACTAAACCTCACATACAATTTTGTGCACTACTGGTCAAATGTGAACTATTGTGCTTTAATAGCACACACCAGTGTTTTCCCCAGAGCTTTTTAGTATAGCAGGCCTGCTACTCTATCATAAGCATCTGCTATCCATTCAAAAATGACAATTTACCTGGAGCCCATTCAATATGCTTTTGAAACAGTCTAATGAGATGTAGTAGATTGGACCAGGTGTAGGCTTGGTTATTAGATGTGCCCATTTTAGAATACATGTACTTCCAAAATAATGTTGCCTGTTTTGTTTTGATTTCAGTCACTAATCAGTGTCAATTGAAGGCATCATAATTCCTTGCAAAGGATATAAACACATGCTTGATTACCAAATTCTGAACTGTGCAATCGATCTATAATATTTTATTTACTTAACAGCATTAGATGGACATGTGGTATCATGCACTACTTGGCAGTGAACAACTCAAACTGTGATATTTCAAGCAATTCTACCGCAAACACAAAATTCATCATAGAATCACCTGTCAACAATACTGTTTCACATCATTATAAAGCACTCTTTTGAGGTTGAAACTTATATTATGGAAATTACCAATAATTTTTTAAGAGAAAAGTGAACACACACATAACCAATGGAATACTTTAAAAAATTCAAGGAACATTTTCCCAAATTGTATTTAAGAATAATAAATATCATGAAGATAAAGATACAACCAGAGAAAACATTATATAGTAATATAGTACTGCCACAAAGAAAAAGTATAATATCTAATGCTGTAATTACATACAAGGTTACATATAACTTAACATGTGCATAATCAAAAGATGTCAGTATGTATTTATGCTGATGATATGAGGTCCTTTTTGTACTCTCGCTATCCTATCAAAATTTAGAGGGAGATAACTCCACCTCAAGCAAAAGACAGTTCCATAACATGTAAATTAGGTATATCTGTACATGAATTGTACCATCACTTTGAAACTTGGCAGAGGCAGAACTTTGGTGGCCATGTATGATTTAATATATTATTTTACCTCTTTAAAGGGAACAACAATAGCTTGAATAATGAGAAGTTCAATTGATTAGATATGTATTTTAGAAAATCAGAGTATTTGGAGGGACATTCTGTGAGTTTGGTGCAGGCAATGATTTGGATCATTATGGACATATAATACAATATATCTCAATGATGTTGCAATGCTTAAATGCCAAAGCAAGCAGCTGAATATGGTGGGATTACAAAGTCTAACTGTCGCAGTCAGGAATCAAACCTGATTTGTCTGTCTTGCGGCGAGGCACAAATGCCATTAAACTACAAGGTATGGACATTTTTGTCAAGTGGTAGGTGTGCCTGACTGTAGGGATGGGATCAGAACAGAAGTCAAGGATTATCTGAAAGCTTATGATTAACATTATTCCATTTTTTTTCTCTACAGTAATTTCATATTATTCTTTGTTCTATCTACTCTTCCACTACTCCCAGTACCCTGAATTGTACCATTTAGCCTTTGTTTTCATAAGCTATGGATAAACTATAATGGAATTGGCGTAATAATAAAGTCTATGTGCCCTAACTTCATTTTAAAACTGACATCTTGGGAAAAACAAGAATATTTCAAAGTAATGTCTCAGGAATGACAGCCAATATCAGCCAGCCACGATATCAGAAGTTACATCACTTGTTGAGTAGTTTTATAACAAATACTACTGCTGAAATAGGCTCCACAATATACAGATATTACATGCCCAAGTTCAATGTAGACTGTACACTGAAAGAAAACTTAGCTACTATCTGATTTTATTCATTTCAAAGAATTATGAGAATTTTTCACAATGATCCAGAGTTCGTAATTTTGCATTCCTGGTTGTACATTATACCGACTGACAGTGCACAGGGAGTATTTGAAGATATAAGGCTAACTAAATTTACAGCTGTCTATTGGACTAAGGATATATATAATGGGATGCATAATATAATTTTTATGACACAAAAAAGCTTTCATAAAATGTGCATCTTTTTTAGTCTAATTTGAGAGACACGTTCACAATCAGGAATTCAGGAGCGAACAGCAAAAAAGAAGTTACTTCTGACAATCAGTTTATACACAAATGTGCATCTTTTTTAGTCTAATTTGAGAGACACGTTCACAATCAGGAATTCAGGAGTGAACAGCAAAAAAGAAGTTACTTCTGACAATCAGTTTATACACTTCAGAAGCCATCCTTCCCTTTCCAATCTATTATTGTGATAAACAATTTATAATTCAAACCACAAACTGGGTTCGATTCCCAACAGCAACAGTTAGACTTTGTAATCCACCCATTATATTTAGTGGTCTGTCCAACTTTCAATAGCTTGTGGCATGGAGGAGGATGCATTTAGACTACCATGAGGTGAATCTGGCTGTAGCAGTCAAGGTATATGAGTAGTGGTGGTTCTATATCACTGATTCATCAAAAATCGCAATATTTTTCTGGCAATAGTGTAGGATGATACAGACTCGATGCACACACATGTATGCCAAAGTGATTGATATGTCAACCTTGGCTCAAGAAAAATGGCATTTCAATCTTTTTCTGATTGAACCACAAGCTCCCTTCAGGGGCTTTTTGGGTAAGAATTTTGTATACACATGTAAACTTCATAGCCCCAGTGAATGGATTAGCAAGCTGATCCTTTGCTGCAAGCAATTAAATAATTTGCTATGGCCATATTTAATAAACGGTGTTTCAGAGTGCATCTGGTCAGTGAACTGCCAAAATCCTACAGCAAAACAAAACCTTGTTAAATTCAATGGAAACTGAGTGCAGTAATAATCTGTTAATATTCTTGCACAAGATTTCGTAGATTTCAGGGCAACATGTAAATCACTTGCCTGATAATCTGGAGTGAAATTTGACTCGCCAATTCAACTTTATCATCATAGATGCCCCTCAGGATGGTCCCTGGGTCAAATAAGTTTATTTCAAATCCTGGCATAAAAGTATTCATGGAACACATATGCTGCAACAATGTGCCTCAAAACTGATCTAAATGCAAAACTTAATTAGACAGATGAATGGGTTGACTGACATAGGTAAAGACTACATGCCCCTATCATATTTGTTGTGGCATAAAAATAAGGTCCCATAAAACTATGATTACTTCTTCTGAGCAATCTACCTGGTGGTCCCATACTTAGTCCGTTGTACATGTTAGGCCCTGGTGGTCGTTGGCTTCCCATCTGTCCTGGTCCTGGAGGTCCTCTATAATTGGGTTGAGGACCCTGCCCATACTGTCCTGGAAACTGAGGATTCATTACTTATCTTTACGCAGTCATCAGAATGTATCTGTAAACCAGAAATTGTTTGTAAATATATAGCAAACATGTGCCTAACTAACAAAATGTTTGCAGCTTAAGTGTTCTTAGTGTTGAACTGACAAAGTCTGACAATTACACAGATGAGAAGAGTCACTATATTGAAATACAGCTCCCCCACCTCATAACACACATCAATATAGTGCGATTCCAGATATGAGGTAACACTTTGGACCCCATGGCCAAAATTATGAAAATTAAGTTCTTTTGTTTTGTTTGAGAATTCTGAACATTCTTTAGCAGAAAACTTAACATCAAAACCACATTACTTTATTTAGATATCTCCAGAACATTTTTCTACAGTCAGCGTTTGACTCTAATTAGCCACCCCTGTATTCAGTAAATGTCAGATATTGTTTTCCTAACATGCTATAGCCTACCCAAAATTACCATGTCTCTAATGAGCCACTATTGTAATTGGTCTGTGTCATCTACTATATTTTGGAAAACAGCACATATGACTGTTGAATTTCCTATCACACTAAAGCCACTACAGCAGATCAGAGACTTAATCCCTGCAAACAGCTCACCAATGATACACAAGACCAGCTTTTTGTAGGTAATTGTTTAATGACACCTGCATGGATCATAGAAACAATTAGGGGCAGCATGTCTTATGTACAGGTCGCTGCTTTCTGTCATCTGTTGACAAACAAGTGTCAATAAAAAATGGCCTACAATAACCTAATATTTGCTACCTGTCATGCAAAAGTAGCAACTTAAGTGCTTCAATGCAGCCCAGAGTGCTCTATCCAATCACCAGCGAGAAAGTGACAGTCACTAATTGATGCTCATTTGTAGCTACAGACATGGTCAATTAAAACAATGAAGCGTGTCACTCTGTTGTGAAATGGGTTTGATTTAATAATGAATTTACTATTACCTTCATTTACGAGTGAATTAAGACCAAACATTTTTCACTTAAATCATCTAGATAAATAGTGAAATAAGACATTTAATCTCTCAATGGAGAGGTTCTAGAAAAGAAAAGCTTATTCTTGGAAAGAAAAGTTCAGTGTTTTAAAATGACTTAAATCTGGTGAATGCAAAGTCAAATTATTATGGACTAAAGCAGTGCTAAAAGAACATATGAAATCACTTGACAATGTTCAGCATTGGACCAACACTGCCCCACTGTTGATTGTGAGACTGATACTAAAATCATCCAGATTTTAATAGGCAACAAAATAAAAAACATAGATCCTGATCAGCATAAAGTTGGTTCTACTATTTATAGTGATGAAGATTCGCTGGAACCACTCCTGCCATTTCAGAAGCCATATTTGGATTGGAGAAGGGACAGATGTAGCTAGAAAACCAAGACATTAAGCCTTTAAAGATTATGCACTTGAGAAACATTGTAGACCTTGCACAAAAAACGAAGAACAATCTGTTCTCAAACAACATAAAATCATGAAATACTCCAAGTAGGGAATACACATCGTGCAAGTGAACAGTGCTTATACTGTTTGGATTAGTACTTTTTTGTGAACAAATGTGCTTATTTTAGATATTTGATTTCAAATGGTTTACATATATGCATACAAGTTTGTTATTTCTGTTATTTTGTGTTTTAGAATTGCTAAAAGCTTGCTGCACAGGGTGTGATGTCATTCAGTTGCTAATAAGCATACTGTACATAACTGGTGCTTTGAAGATGAGATATTTAACTGGCAAAAATGACATCACTCATTTTGCTTTTCTACAGATTGAAGTTCATTAATTGCAAAATGTGCTTAAAAGTGGTAAATATGTGAATTTTAGATCTTAATTGGAAAAGAATCACATTCTTAATGTCAGGATGTGTTGGCCTCAAGCGGAACCAGAATTTTTTTTTGGCAAATGAATGAGATTTTTAATCAATTTAAATCACTTTAAACTTGATGACAATGCAGCTGTATTTTAGAAATAACAATTGGGAAGTGAAGGTGAGTGTTACATTATCGATTTTTTTATGGTGCTCATATGATCTGATCTTTCAAATGTATGACAATATGGACTGAAAGAAAACAACATGAAGCTTAGTATCATATCGTTATTTCCTATTTAAAACATTACTATTGGACAAAATTAAATGTACAAAACCAGGAACTGAATAAAATATATACAGGGTTCTTAGCAGGCGCGCACACTCGGGTTTTGATGCTTGGAATTTAAATTTGAACCATTTCTGACGGATGGAAATTCCAACCTCTGCACTTTTATGAAGCACATTGATTTGGGCTGGAGCATCAATCCTAATTATCCTTGATTCGCCTCTGGCATAATTTCCTACTGAGCGTGCGATGTCCGTTACAAATTGACTGAATGAGCCAGTGATCAACATTTGATAGACACATACCATTTTATAGTTGAAATATACCCTACCACCTTTGAAAAATAAAATTATTATTATCAATATTATTCAAACTAAAAAATCGGTATATCTGTGCGTTCTGTCCCTACTTTGCAGCAACCAGTGGAAACCAGTCTACTGGAGAGAAATCTTACACCAGTGCAATGATGTGTGGACGAGTAATAAAAATTACGAAGGCTAACATGTACACAACAAGCTGTAAATTGATTGACTCACTGTTGTAACCTGGAGAGTTTAAGGCCAAATGCGGGATGTTTTATGAGGGTGTCATAAGTAATAAGGGATCAAAGGTGGTCATGGCTTTTAAGTCTTTAAATCAAAATTGACTGGCCTTTTGCAAAGGTGAGATAAAAAAGAAAGACCAACCAAAAACTGATTTCTGCAGAAACACTTGAGTAGGTATTTGATTTTTTGTATTGTTTAATTGTTATTGCGTTGGTCAAGATGTTTTTAGAGGAATATTTAAGGGCAGTTGATATATGTTTTAGTTCAATTCATGTCAAAATGCAGAAACATAAGCTTTCTCCCAAATGCTAAAAAAAAAAATCCACTGGCTAATGAATATGAAACTCGTGAATACATCTCATATCCAACTCAGAAACTTTCTCCTCAAAATGAACTTAGCTTGGAGAGTATTGGAGAGCAGTGAGTAACCTTAAAAACCCAGCCACAGGAAAACTGAAGGTTGAACTTTCTTGCAGGCTGAGCATGGTTGTTTTGTCATTGCCACATTTTGATGATACAGAGAAGACATTCTCCATTCTTCGCAAAATTTAGTGATTCAGGGGAAACCTGAACCAGAAAACTATTGAGAGCCTGTTAAGTGTGAAACTTAATAATCAAAGTCAATGTCATCAGTGATCACCAGTCAGTGATCTTGTGAAGCAAACTAAAAATGTTTGTGGATTTTACAAAAAAAAAAAAACAACAAACATTTGGAATGAATACAAGATATACACCTCTTCCTTTTCATTGAATTGTCATACACTGGAACATATTAATCACAATTTCTGAAAGAAGTATATTTTCTTTACTGTCTCAGTCTCAGAAACGACTTGTCAGTGATGATCATTCCGATCCTCAGACTCCAAAAAAGGAAAGTTAACAATTCTGAGGACAAGGAGAATAAATCTCCTATAGATGTCAGAAATCTCCAGCATCAGTTTGCTCCATGAATAAGGAAGAATCCCAGCTACGAGCTAATGACTCAAAAACAAATGACTCATGAGATTTCAGTTTTGACTCTTGAGATTTCCATTTTGACTCTTGAGAATTTGGTGTCAAGGGTCAAATGACTCCTCAGTTTTTAAATCTATTGAGAACCCTGTATATAATTTACATATACTAACATTATTACTATATCTGCATGACCAGCATTTTATTTACCCCCAATCCCACACCATTCATATAATATTCTAGCATTCTCGTTATGCTATGGTTCGGTATGTAACATGGTCTGCATTTATGGACCCCAAGTACAGTATTATAATGGGGTAGAGCAGCATCTAACTAGTCTTCTGACATGGTTGTTGACAGTGTTCTGAACAATTTGGATTATAATGTAAAATTAATATGTCCATTTTGTAATTTGACACATCATTGAACCATCATAATAGTCACATGATGACATAATCATCAGATTATAGTCACATGACAAATCCACTGCTGCTCAAGTCACATGATCAAAGTGACAATTTCAAACGTGGGAAGTTGCATCTGATTGGACATTCTACATTGATTGAACAGCTGATTATCCGCTGATGTAGCCTGGTAATATGAAGTGGCAACAGGAGGTTGCATTGTGTTATTCCATATAAATTTACAAGTTGTCAAACATCAGATTCAATGCAGAAATATGAAGTACAAATTGCTGTAAGGTCCCTTCAACTGACCATAACTCAAAGAGCTGGAAGAAATAGTGGTGAGTGTCTAAAAATGGTAAATATGTGCACAGATGTGTTTCGGTCAGTTCTGTCTGTGAAAATTTCAATGGTTTATGAATAGGTTAGATCAGACTCCAAACCACCCATTAGTACCACTGAATCAGTAATCTCGCACCCTGCTATCTTGCCCCCCCCCCTCAAGTCGCACACTAATAAAGTTATGTCATACCCAAATATAAAGTTATGTCACACCTAAATATATAGTCAAGTCACAGCCATCTGGAAGATATCATATATTAAATTATTGTTACCATGTTATAAGTTTTCCATTGCATTAGTATTTATAAGTGTGACTTAGCTATAAACTGCTTGCTTGATTGATGAAATAATTGATTAATTTATTATTTAATTATGTTTTGTTATATATTTATTCGGGACAAAATAGATCACAGCGTCATGCATTTCACACTCCACTTATTACATTACATTTCAACATTTAGCTCATTTTCTCTGACACTGGTGTATGTTGTCATGAAACTTGATGGATGTATTTATTTTGGATAGTTCCACTAGCTAAGAGCAAATGTAGGTCACAAAGACTACTTTCTTCCTCGTTTTTTTTTTTTTAATGGTTTAATCAGCAGATGTGGTTATCTTGATTATTGAATTAGTAATGGCCCATAGCTTCTCATTGGTAAGTTGTATTTCACATAGACTCAACAAGAAGTTTTTTGTTTGCTATTTGCTACACACCAAATGCTGGAAATGTTACCAATGGCAAAAACAAGCCACTTTCCATGTGGTTAAACCACCATTTACCCAATTATTTTACTGAGCACACCTTCAAAAAAAAAAGATGGAGAATAAAACAAGTTTCTTTTAAATCCTCTGTCTCCTTCTTTCTATTGTTTGTGATTTTGTTGGATCCAAATTTCAATTTGATAACATATTCTAATAAAGTCAATAATATCTTAAATGAGGATGACTTTGGTATTGGTTTATACTGGGTGTGACATGACTTTAGCATTGGGTGCGACATAACTTTATTTGTGTGCGACTTGACCTGTGTGCGACATGACCGGAGTGCGACATGACCCGTTACCAGTACAACTACAGGTTTGTGTGCCGATTTATCGGACTATCAAAATACCAGCTAATTTTACTGACTGAATTATGAAAAGTAAGATCAAGTTTCTTTTCATCCAATATTTAGTAATATTGTGCCTTTATTATGTCAGATCCAAACAGCTGTACACGTCTCAAAGGGTACAGGAGAAAACTAAAGAAGTTTGTCGTGATGAAAGATGTGGTCGTTTAGGTTATCATATATTAGAATTGTTTGATTTTTGGAAAAAGCGTTATCATTATCCGAGCACACACTATTCAAACCTTTGCCCAATGAATACGATCCCTCACTGTTCAAGCATTATAACTGTACAATATGACTGACAGCTGACCGGTGGGTAGGGGTACCGGCATACAAAAAATATTTGGTTATAAAATCTACCAACAAGAAAGGGTTATGAAGTATAGGAAATACCACCAGGCAACTTACCATAGATCCGACGATTGTTCAAACTTAATAAACTTCTGTAAAATTTGTATATTATATACGCGTTCCGCTGTACAGACAAATATTGACAAGTTGACAGTGAATACACAGTTTCTGCCACGTCCAGATGGACTTCCGCTTCGCACATGCGTAGTACGTGCCACGTATACAGGAAATTGCATTACTGCCGCATTGTGGGAAAATAAATGCATTCAGTCCGCTAAGGGGGCGCTCAACAGATAATACATGCTTCTGAGAGAGTGACAGGTGTAAGATGAAGTATTTTGCATTTGCAACATGCACAATGGAGAGAATGTTGGCATACCTCTATGTTACTTTCATGTACTGTGGCTGAAATTTCTTTACATATTGTACTTGTGGACACTGGACATGATCTAAGCACACGGCAGACAAAATGGCCACTCTTAAGTACTCGAAAATTCAGCCTGAATTAGTCAAAAGTGCACTATTTTCAGGAGTTATTAAAATAGGGAAACGAATTTTGCTAGAACAGACAATACCAGCCTCTGAAAGTACTATGAATAAATTACAAAATATCTCAAAAGTAAAAAAAGTTATCGGCTCTTTTTTTTAATATTTACCTTTGAAGTCCAGGAAGTGAAAATGACTAAGCGGAGCTAGCAGTTTTTTTTGAGAGGTGCACATCTTAAGTAAGACCAAGCTGTATACTCTATAACCCAAATTTCACCCATCAATCATACACCAAAATAAAGGGAATTCAAAGTTCTTTTAACAATGCCTAAGATATACAAGGTCTTTTTTGAATAGCCAGTGAGGAAACCCTGGGTAATTCTTTTTATTTAAATTTCTAACCCTATGCAAAGTACGAAACCGGAGTGCGCCACCTAATAGCATATCAAATCATAACTAGATTTAGCGAAAGCCGTTGAATTAAGTTTTCTCTTAGCATGCAGTTTGCTAACTTAAAAGTTTTTTAGTTTTATAACTGCTTTCCAGCTCCTGTCTTCTTTTTGTCAATGGGAAAACAATATACAGGGGGAAACCAGACGCTTTTTTGTAAAAATCGCTCGATAGGGGTAAGCTTCCAAGAGCTAAATTACACTGTTGCCCGACGATCGTCAAATTAAGATGGAAACAATCGTATGAGAAGAATTTTAATATTTTATGTGTTTGCTTCAGATGATACAGATATACAAAGCGAAAACTGTACCAGATCAGGATACTACTATTCAAGTACCCGATAGTCAGGATCTTTTAAACTTTACTTTTTAATTATCCTTTCGATATTATTATTAAACTGCCCAAGTGACCAGTAAAGACTTAAAATGCAAAATTAAAACAAGACGAATCTGGTCTAATTGAAATATCCCAAGAGAGAGAGAGAGAGAGGGGGGGGGCTCTCTTTTCTTTTTAAAAATTAATATTCATGATGAAATATAAACTGTTTCGTTTACTGGTTTATTTAATTTTTATTTATTTATTTAACTTTTCGACACAGGGGTCGGGATCGGGTGACAGGCAATATCTGTATGTACTCTTTCTCACACGCATGATAGTAGAGCATTGCACTCGGGGGCATAAGGGTGGCCCAATAAGTTTAGGGGCCATAAGGAGATTTTAACATACGCGCCATTTTGAAAGGTATGTTTTTTAACGGTCTGGCATGAGGTGACGGTTTGCGCGCGAACGGAAATACCGTATCACATCGTAGGTTTATCATGTGTGGTGAGTCTTTCTGTTTGTGTAACAGTGTTGCATATGTTTGGAAGAAACTGTGAGTTTGTCTGCCCTCTAAATGAAATGCTGTAGAGGCGACCTGTGTTAAATAGGATCGAACGTTTATAGAAACAAATGGGAAATTAACATGGGAAAATTAATGGTCGAAAGTTTATAGGGACAAAGGGTCGAAAGATTATGGGGACAAACGGAAAATTAAAATGAGGCTGCCATGATGAAAAAGATGTTTTTGGTTGTTGTTGTTTTGTTTTTTTTAACAGTTTAGCATGAGGCATGGTCTGCTCTCTAACTGAAATACCACAGTACAACATGTTTCACAAGAAGAGTTGGCCTGTTGTTTCTATTATGGACGGAAATGTAATGGGTTAGAGTTTGTCAACCGGGAATATGTGAGTTTATCTGCCTCTAAATGAAGTGCCATAGGGGAGTCCTGTGTTAAATAGGGTAAAAAATGTACGGGGACATACGGAAAATTAACATGAGGTCTCCTTTTTGAAACGTATGTTTTTTAACAGTAGCATGAGGCGACGGTCTGCTCTCTAACTGAAATGCCGTATAATGACATACGTTTCACGCTAGGAGTCTGTCTGCTGGGACATGTTGGTTCTGTTTTAGAGGGAAATGTAATGGGTTAGAGTTTGTCAACCGGGACTCGAAATTAAATGATTTATTTTGTTTTGCTTCATAACAAAACGAATTTCTTTATTTCCCCTTACGACCCTATGATTCCACTTATAAAATTAGAATCTCTACCCCATTCTATAATATTCTCTTCTCAATCTACCGTCCTTTTTTTTTTTTTTAAAGCAAACCTACCATCTTTACATATCAATACTTAATTATCTATTATCCACCACCGTCAATGCTAAGCAGATAATATAGTACGGGCGAGCCAGTCTTAACAACCGCACGCTCTAGCCTGTATACCAATACAGACCACACGGGATCGGTAGCGCGGCGTTGCACGCCTTCCAGCTCTCCATGTGCATATAGATACCGCACCAAGGTATTTGAGGGCAGGCGTTGCTCTTCCAGACCGACCGACCGCGTCACTAATGTTGCAGATGTATCCAGCACCACCGTTTCACGAATGGCATCAATAGGTCTCTTGCTTGTACGTTTTGTTACCTTGCCGTTTAGGGCTGCCGAATCCATTCAGTGCAGCGCGCGTTTGTCACTGCGGAAAGCATAATTTCCTGGGCGTACTGGCACCCAAAGAGCCGCTTGGCCAAAATACAGTTAACCCGCTCCACAATACCCTGCGCACTGTGGTTGCCGGCCTCAACCAGCCTCACTTGCACGACATGCTTAGCCAAAAGTTGCGACGCGGCGCCCATAAACACCCGGCCGGAATAAACCTCCATAAAATTGAGCCACATTAGCAGTCCAACTGTAAATACGTGCCAAAGCGTCAGCGATTATGGAAGCCTCCTTTGTAAAAAAAAAAGGTTTGGCCTTCTTGTAACGACCGAAGAGATCACCAGTAGTAATATGAGGCGATTGAGGGGTCTACGGGAATTAAACTACGTCGTTGGTTAACATGTGGCATACAATAGAGGGGTCTGCGGGGAAATGCTATGTTAAAATTGTTTATAAGCTTAACATGTGATAGACGATTAAGGGATCTACAGGAAATCCTATGTTAAAATTGTCCATAGGTTTAACATGTGGGAGATTGTTGAGGGTTCAACGGGAAATGTAATGTTAACTTGAGTGTTATAGACCGTTTCCATTATTTGAAACATGTATCGGGTCTACGGGAAATCCTATGTTAAAATTGTCCATAGGTTTAACATGTGGGAGACGTTATAGGGGTCGACGGGAATGTTAATGCTAAAGTTTTTAGATATACTATCCAGCACATCCTACTATCCAGCACCCGCTTTTTGATTACTATCCAGCACACACCCCTACTATCCAACGAAAAGGGGTAGGAGTGTTTATACACACGCCATACTTACATACATACAAACAAACCATCATACACAAGCAAGGCAGGAGTAGGAGTGTTTATAGACACACTGTACCCACACACAAACATACTATACTACCACACATAAGAGATGGGTAAGGGGTTTCAAGTATTAGTTGTAAACATAGACATAGACGTACACAAACATACAGAACATACAAACATGCACAAATCGGCAATGAGTAGTATCTCGCTTTCTAGAGATCTGGGTGGCCCTGAAAAGGGCCATTGGGTTTTGTTAACCAAAGAGGGTTAACATAGGTAGCACCCATTCACTGTTCTTCTCCGCAAACGTTTCCTCACTGCTGGGCCATAGGGTAAGACCCTCTTCAGGCATCCTTGTCTCTCCACATAAATCGTTCGTTTCCATATGGCTCTCTCCGTAATCTTCGTGATGGCCCACGATTCCTTCACACAGACTTGGTAGTCGGGGTTGAACAGCATACTGCTAACTATGGTTGACGATTCTACTCTGGTCCACATCTTGACGAGTTGTCTTGGCAATATGTGACACAATTGGACAATGCGCCTGTATGTATATATTCTAGGACCGGATTGAAATGTTTTGAAATGTTCTACCTATCAGATCGCGCGTAATGTCACTCTTCCAATCAGAAGACAGCGGACGCATTACGTCACTTTCAATATATATGCGCACCAGCGTTCCTACGATTTACCTTTGCAGAACAGTTGAAGTACAATACCTATGACTGAAACAAAGACAATGTATTGGGCTGCGCCTGTCGCATATACATCGTATACTCGGAGTGATAGTAAAATGACTACTACTACTACAGCCGTTGTAGCCAGTATTCTTCTTCCAGAAGAGGATGACTTCAATTTAGCTTTGGCTGATTTCTTATCGTCTCTACAAGAAGTTTTGCCTGCGGCGGAAGTACCACCTTCACCTCCTTCCACATCATTACCAGTGTATGATGTCATTACCAGTGTATGATGATTTCAGAAGGAATAATTTGAGAGTTTTTGCAACATCCGTAAGAAGAATAAGTATTTGTTCAACAACAACGACAAGAGGAAAAAAGAAAGCGAGAAGAAAAAAAGAAGAGGAAAACTGAACAGTGAACAGAAGGAAGAGAGTGAAAGCAAAATGGTGAGTTTGTTACAGGACATTTTGAAGGAGTTAAAGCACCTGAGAAAAATGTAGCAGACTTCTTAGCTCAACCCAAGAGAAAGAGACCTTCACGATCCAAGACTTCTAAACCTTCTATGACTACATCAACTCTCACCGCCACTGAGACGCCAGCAGCAGCAATTACTATTACCACTACCAAAGCAGTTACAGCAGCAGGAGTCCGACTTGGCCGTGGAAATGGCTTAAGACAGCTACATCTGATGATGTCAAGTTCTTTCTTTATATATATATATATATATATTATATTTTGTATGAAAATTGTTCGTGCGTAGGAATTGTAATATACTTTCCAAATGTATCAGCAACTTTTTGGAATTTGTACATTCTAAAATGGAAGCAAGAAGTACAATTCTGGAAAAAAAACTACTAGCACTACTCTATCTACTACCATCAACAACTGTTTGATATATTGAATCAGACTTGAAATAATGTTAAAGATAGTTCTCTTCTTTGCTTGTTATAAATTGTACGCATTGCTGAGGGTTAGGGGAAGAGAGAGAGAGAGATGGGTGCATGCGCAAAAGGGGGTCAGGAGAATAGTTACATATAATCCTTCTCCAATTGTCATATATGATTTGGACATTTTTAGACTGAGTTTGTCTTTCATCTAAATAAAATCGATAATATATATTACTTAACCCATATGGCTTAAAACGTAAGTTCAGACTTAAGATATTTTATTAGTTCCTTTAAAGACCGACTTAATGTTATATTAGCCTATCAGATTTCAGGATTCTGGTTGAAGCCTAAAGTCAGACTTAAGTTATGTTAGTGCAACCAGACCTAATCTTTCTAATGCTGGCGCATGTAGTATTTTTGCAAGTATATAAATCTGCGGGGGGGGGGGGGGGGTAGAAAAGGGTGGCGGTTGTACATTTGTTAATAAGTCATCACTAGATTTATGCTCAATTTCATATCAACATAGTCGACTCTTTATTTTGTCCTAAGCAGACGTGACGGATCCAGAAATATCGTTTTTGGAGTGGGGTTGTGGGGTGTAACAAGTAGGCGAGAAGTCTGTGGAACGGAATCCCAGTGGGTGAAAAGACTCTTATTTTACCGTCGGAGCTACCGGAGAGTTTGGCTTCCCTAAACGATATGTAACAGATTTTTTTTTTTTTTTAAAATCTTTTCTCAAGAGAAGAATACTCAGAATGTTGAAAGTAAAATGAAAACGTTTATAGTTTCAAAATAATAAAACTTCCCTTGCTTGTCCCCCTTACAATACAATACAATACGGTGTGAGCTATACACATGTTAAACATTTATGATAATAGCCTCGTAACCATAAATAAGGGGTTCCATTTGGGTTAAAAACACGCAAAAAAAAAAAAAAAAAAAAAAACGCGTTCACTATTTGGAAATACCAACTTCGATTTTATGTGTCAAGTGCAATATTTGTCGTAATCAATTCGTGTTAGAACATTGAGAAAGCACTTGATAAATTCATGTTAGAGTATTCAGAAAGCATGTGATCAAAGTATTTTTTATTCATTACTTTCTTCAAGAGAAGAACGTTAATTGAGAACGATCATTGGATGATTTATCAGAAAATAAGAAATACTCCCTTTATTGTTCCCAATAAAGTATAATTCCATATGAGCTAATAACATTAAATATGTATGTTAAAAGTCTTGTAAAATCCGTAAACACGGTGTTCAATAAGGGTTATGCGCATGTACAATAAAAACGTATTTTTATCTTTGGAAATACCCACTTTCATTTTATCTCATTTACTGTTATTTCCTGTTTTGTGTCAAATGCGATATTTGGTGTGATATATTTGTGGGTTTTTGTTCAGTATTAACTTGTGTCACATCAGGTAAGCAATGAAATAGATTGCTATCATAACTAATATCTCTTATTTATGTACGTCGGTGTAAGTATAACTAAGGGGTACGATTTCGCCTTTATCATTAGACTTTTTGGATTACTTTTGTGTATAGACACAGAATAAAATGCATGTAGATCTAGGTTAGTTTTACAAGTATCAAGTTTGTATTTAAATTAACAGGGCATGTAAAGGGAGTTGGGGTGGAATACAATATATGTAATTTACAGCTTCTCAACTAATGCATCTATTTCATTTCATTTTGTAATTAAGGACGATTAACTCGACTTACAGAGAAAATATGTGACATGCCAATATACTTGTATATTGCCACCAAGTCTCACCACCTCTCTCTCTCTCTCTTTAAAATGGTCTAAATATCTTAACACGAAATATTCAGCTTCTAAACAGTGAAACAGACACATGCACACAAGCGCACGTATACATACATAAATGCATACATGTACGCTTGCGAATGTATTATGATATTTCAAGTGCACTGGTATGAATAAAATCGTTATATAGAAACCTAAGATTAACATACAGGGAGATTGGAATCTCCCTTACCTAGCCCATCAAAAATCACCCGTTACTTGTTGTTATGCAAGCGAGGTTCCCAGTGCTCCGTGAGATCGCAAGGTGGATTTGTTGAGTTGGCCAGATAAGCTCAAGTAAGCTCATTCATGGTACAAATCTTGTAAACAACACTGCTCCTATATTTCATTATTAATGTAAGAAACAAGGTATAGTTTAATTGGCAAAAGATGTAAGGGTGTAATGTTGTCATTTATTTTGAGATTTAAGCAAAATTATAGGGAAAATTAGAGACTTTAAAGATGAATTTTGAATTTCCATTGAAAATTTTCACCATGGCTTCTTGTAAACCACTTTACACAATTTTTATGCAAGACACAGGACTGAAATTTACATTAATATATTCCCAGTATATTGGAAAATGCCTTGCTACTAATTTTAACTCGGTGGTTTGTTTCATTTGCCCATTTTGATACTCTAAACTTCATAAGTATGGTGGATTTAAGAGTTGAAAAAGGAAGTGTTTTCAATAACACTACCTTGTTAACTGTCCGTCATAAAATTACAAGAATATATATATATATATATATATATATATATATATATATATATATATATATATATATATATATATATATATATATATATATATATATCTCAGAATAGAGGGGAAAAGTTTGTGTTTATTTTTTTTACTAATATTAATATTTGTAAATCTTAATTTAAAAAAATATGAAAGGTAGAAAATACGAATTGCTTTCCACCAGAATCCGGTTAAAGCTAATTTCATCCTGTGACCTATATATGCTCAACTAGGTTTTTAGCTTGAGGACAAATTCACCGCTGCTTTGCCATTGATCTTACTGCTCAACCGACCACTGGGAACCTCATTTGCTTATCAGGAATTTCAAATCCCTTTATTGCCAATGGTAGGAACACACAATTTCACTTCTTGCAACTGTCATTAGGACCAGACGGTTTTATCATTTGTTTATGTTCTAGACTGAATTACGACGAAAGTATAAGGCTGCAACTTTGATCACCAATGGCTTCAGGAATCTGAAGTTCGAATTCCCCAGTTGTAGTGTGTAAGTTACCTCCCTTTCTGGTGAGGCATTTCCTCCTCATAGTATATTATATATATATATATATATATATATATATATACACATTTGTTACGTATGATGTTTATATACTTAACATTTGTCTATGATTGTAAGTTGTACGGTTATTTGAAAATACATACTTAACTTTTGTCCAGTTGTTTACATAGTATTTTCATTGGCATTTCGCAATTAGACTTTTGTGACATGTGTCAGGTAGGCCAGTATTTTTCCATTAGAACTACTTATATTGTGATGTGACATAGGTCATTTAGGCATGTGTATTTATATACAGATTTTGGTAAACAAATTCATTCCTATTCTAGAATTTTGGTTCTAAAAGATCAGTCTGTAAGGAATCTATTTTAGTTGCGTTGTTAAAATCAGATACAATTTTAGATGAATTATTTATTTACAATATTCATTGGAAATATAAAAGTGCTCATTGACTTTTAGATTAACACATGATTTTGAGATTTATGTGAACTCATTCAAATACATTCTGAAGTACATCTTTGTGGTACATCAGGACATTCAAGACTATTGGAATTCATACTGAACATTCTATTATTTTGGACTTGTGATTAGGACATTAATATTAATTGGAATTTAACTCACAAATTGTAAGTGTCTTTTGAATTTTCACTTTAATTGTCTGGAAATAAATTGCTTGGTGATTTTACTTACATTGTTGGTTTCACTTTCTTTCTGTTACATATTTTTGAGACCTAGAGTCGTAACACAGTATTTAGCCGAGCACTTTTATGAGTTTACACTGATTGTAAAGAAATATTTTGCAATGCATTGATGTAAAATTGTGTATCTATAGAAAATAGAACCATGCTTTTTTTTAATAAATATTTTTATATTATTTGTTATTATTTTATCATAACTGTTATCATCTAAAAACGAATAAAGAGTTTAAAAACAAATAAAGAGTTTATGTTTTTTTACCATTCATTATCATCAAAAAAACTACTATGGTAAGGTAACTATAAGAGTTAGTAAATGGTATATAAAAGTAGTTAATCTACACTGTATCAATCAAAATACGCTCATTATAATCTGTATCAATCAAAATACGCTCATTATAATCTGTATCAATCAAAATACGCTCATTATAATCTGTATCAATCAAAATACTCTCATTATAATCTGTATCAATCAAAATACTCGGCATACAATTGTTGGGCAATAAGTCCTTAAGGCAAAATACTTTAAAAGTAGGCTCTGCCCAACCAAACCAGGTACTGAATGTGTGTTTCTGACACACACTAATAACTCTTGGCCAAGACTGTACATGATAAATGGGTGGTCTAATTTTCTAGTTTGATTGTATGACCAGCGTACTGTATTTTTAAAAGATACCTTACTCAAGACAACTAGATATATCATAAATTTTAAGGGGTATTAAATGGTATACAATTTGCTTGTTACCCCATTGTTACCCCATAAGACGTTACCCTGTCACCATATAAAGTGATGGGGAGTTCTCTCTTAAGTAACGAGACATATTCACATTAATTCGCAAGTTAAATCTATATCTACAGATACACTGAAAATATTTACTTAAGATCTAATTAGATAAAACTAATAATAATATAAAAAAATGTATGTTACAATTTGTGTTATTTCTGAGGAATAGAGCAGCTACCAGATGTCTGGCAGAAAATTACGTGAAATTACTCAGATTCTGAAAAGTATTTTGATTTATACGCAAGTGAGAATACACACCAGTTACTGTGGAGCAGATGATTTACCAAAAAGTCCCCTCTGTGTGCATCGTTATTTCTATGCCACTGAATGAATAAAATGTATTAGGGCAAGAGAGCATTTCTTTCTCTACTCGAAAAATTTCTCACTTCTGCGAAAAAGATTAGTAAAGCCAAAGTACCGAATGGGCGTCTTCACTTGGGAAACTTTATATTGCCCCTGATGTATGAATAGCGATCATACATGTTCTTTCTGGTATCAACGTTCACCGAATCCCTTCTGAGACCCCCTCGGAATTTGGCGAATGTTAATACCAGAAGAAAAAACAAACAAACAAACAAAAAAACATGAAACATGTATGATTCCTATAGTAATAAACATTTTGATCGACTGCCCGTATATTTGTAAATGCTAGGTTGCAGTTACTGATTGTTGTATGAATGGAAGTCAAATCAGATATAATAAACGACATTAATTTCCATTAGTCTGTCTACGATTGACTGGTAGAGCATGTCAAATGTTCAAGCCAACCGCCATACATTTTTGTGTGGGGGGGGGGGAGGGGGTTAACTCTGCCGGTTGAAGACCAGAAGCAAAAGAGCTTGTGCGATGGGCCAGCGTCCGTCAGTGTTATTTTGTATCGCTATTCCTCCTAAACTACTTCAAGAAAAGCCCCAAAACTTGGCATACGGTTTTATCCTGATATATAGTTGGTCTTAAATGAAATGGTGCCCCTTAAACAATCAGTATGGTCGGCATGGTGGACGTCTTGAAAATCTTGTTATCGCTACTCATCCTAAACGGATGGTCATATCGACATGGGGTTTTCACTAAATGACCTTTTTAGATGGGTAGCTGTTCATAGATTCAAAAGTTGCCGATCTGACATCCAACATGGCCACCAGCCATCGTTAAAATCTTTTTGTCTCTACTCCTTCTGAAAGGATGGTCATATGGACCTGCAGATGGACCTAAATGAAGTGGTACCTATCTGAAATATATCACATTTGCTGTACAATCTGGAAAAAAAGTATCCTGTACTGTTGGCTGCCTAGTCACACTGGTGTGGAATGGAAGATTGCATATACTGACTTCAATATTACAAAAATCCGCATGTTCTTTATACTTGGCAAAATATGTGGAATGAAACCTCCACAAACAAGTTTCAGAACATCAAACTCATTATTGGAGAGTGGCATCCCTTGTAAAGAACAAATCGCAGAGATGAGGTGGTTTTGTGCCGATCGTGTATCGGACACACATTCCTGGCTCATCCATACCTCCTGAAGGGTAAACCTCAACAGAGTTCATACCATGCCGGTGTCCACTGACAGTGGACCCCATTCTTGTCGAGTGTATCGACTTCCATCTTGCGACACAAAAATATTTTGATGTGAAGAAACTTTCTGATGATGCCACCCGAGAACATCTTGGACTTTTTGAAAGACAGCGGATTGTACCTTATATTTTCAAGATTTTACGTGTTTTACCTTTATTTTGTATACTTTTTACTGAATTTTGACATCTTTACGTTTTTTCTTGTTGTACTTCATGTTTACGTTTATTTGGAAGAGTTTATCCTCCTCAAGTTTTTGTGCCATTCTTCATTTTTACATTTTAAAACTTTCCTTTTAATTGACACAATATAGTCATTATTTTGTTCAGATGCAGTTAAACGCTCATACATACAGACATATCTCCTGAATGGATGGTTGTACCGACATGTTTTTTTTTTATTTCTGTATTTTTTTTAATCTATACGTTTTGTTTTATGATTCTTCTTATTAAATATTTATAATAAGGTGTAGGATGACAAAGACACCTACATTTTGTATTCTTTCAGAGTCCAACAATGACTGCATCTTCAAAGTCACAGTTTCTGACGAAACTATGCACTGATCTTGAGAGGGATGAAGGAGTTGTACACAAAATATACACAGACCACCTAGGCTACTTGACCTTTGGCATCGGTCACCTTATCACCGAGAATGACCCAGAATACGGCAAGTCAGTGGGAAGCCCGGTCTGCAAGGAGAGAGTGGCGGAAGTCTTCGAGAAAGACGTTCAAACCGCCTTGGAAGGATGCTCCCGACTGTTCCTAGACTTCCCGGAACTCCCCGAGGAGGCCCAGCTCGTTATCGCCAACATGATCTTTAATCTAGGAGAGACCAAACTAGCAAAGTTTGTAAAGTTTCGAGCTGCGGTGGGGGCTAGGGATTGGTCCAAAGCTGCAGATGAGATGGTGGACAGCAGGTGGTACAAACAAGTGACAACGCGAGCAAGGAGACTTGTTGAGAGAATAAGAAACTTGGCCAATTAAGCTCTTTTCTGCTGAGACACACTATCACTTAACTTTTTTTTTTAATTCATGTATTTGTAATTAACGAAATTTAACTGGACACTCTGAACCACACTTTAGCACTGATTGTGTGTGAAAACTAAAAATACTTTGTTACTACTCTGAGACGTTTTCCTCTGAAGTGGATTGGATAACACACACAGCTTAAGATTCACAAAGTTACGCGTTAGATAAGTTCATATTGTACCTTTCAGATCATTCAGGATATAAAATCAGCTATACAGTTCTTTATTCGCCTTAATTATACTTCATTATTACTCTTTATAAGACAGAAATAATTCTTTTTTTTCCGCGGCTGATCGGATAGATAATAATGTCCCCTTATTCCCCATACGGAACGTCGAATGAGAGATGGCTGCTTCCTAATCGTCTGACTACAGCTCGGTCGCTGCGGGTCAAGTTAGTAACCTTGCCATCTAATTACCTTATTGCCAGTGCCTACTAATTTGTACAACATGTTTAAATAAATTCATTTTAAAAAAAATTCACATTCAAAGTTTATAAACTTTACCTAAATACTGATATGTTGGGGAGAATTGGTATTGACATGTTCGAGATACGAGGGGTATTTAAAAAGTTCTGAATATTATTGCGCTGTAAAACAATTTTTGAACAGAAAGTCAATGCATCCCCTCAGAGTACTCCACATGCACATCTACACACTTTCTCAACCTGATTATCCAATTATTAAATGTCATTTTGTATTCACTCTTTGGTATGTTGTTCATACAATGGAAAACTGCAGTTCCAACAGCATAGCGGCTTTCAAATCGAATGACACTCAGCGAATCTTTGATAAATAAAAAAAAAAATTAAATTAAAAAAAAAACAAAAACACTTAGAGCTATATCAGGGCTGTATGGAGGATATGGCAAAACGTGGATGCTGTGCTCCTTCAAGATGGTGGAATTATGCGCCTATGCATTGTCATGGAGTAGATGGATACATCGGATACTGGTGCGTGGACGGGTGGTTCGGTAGTGTTCCATAACTTTTGGCAACACTTTGGAGGGATACAAATGTCCAATGAGAAAGTCAGGCACATGTACCAAGACGACCTAACCTTTTGCATTAAAAATTAATGCGTATAAAGCTCTATTGACTGTCCGACTACGTCGAGCGATCTGTGGTCTCTACTCGTTTTCTCAGATCCAAACTGTATCATTTTCTCTTGAATCCGATTATCTGGTCACTCTTTTCATATTTAGCAAGTAGCTGTTTGGCGATTTCAACCAGTGTCTGTTTTTGATCAGCCGTCCATAAATGCGGGATCCATCTTGCACAAACCTTTCTGAGCTTCAAATTATTCATTATTATATTAAAAATAGCTGACAAATTAATGCCCATGATAATAGAAATATCTTCCACTCTCTATCTAGCATCTTCATTGCCCCCTTAACAACCGCCCAGCTTCCGCTCACAAATCGCAGACAGCGGTCTTTCATACCGTAGGTCATCTTTCATGGTTCGCGACCATCTTTCCAGCGATGAATCGATCTCAATACTGTAGGATATGGCAGAGATTTACATCTGTAAACTTTATCCAAGTCGGTCTTGATATCAGTCAGAGAGTGCCCTAAGAGCACTCAGATTTTACAGTATGCTCCTTGCTCAGTGGCAGAATTGTTTCTCCTTCTCCGACATGTTTAGGTCACTGTCATTTAGCCATGTTATGTCACTTATTGACAGGTTTAAACAAACATAAAAGTTATAAGAAGATATTCAGAACTTTTAAAATACGCCTTGCATGTTTACTTGAATTTGTACATTTTATTTACTTCATAATCGCATGTGCGCCGGAGCATCAGATTTGAATGTGACAATATTAATGGGTTTTTAACGGCACTTTTAGCACATTATTGGCTATACCATTCCGAGGAAATGGGAGCTAAATGCCGAGGCAGTCGACCCGGGCTGGCCTTAGCATGTATTGAACCCTCGTCCCATGGAGTACTAGCCCGACGCTCCACAAACTGAGTTTCCGCAGCTCCCTGAATGTTCAGATAATGTTGCATTGCAACTTAGATTACGTAACAATTTACAACTAGCCAGCGATAATATTGGTCAGCGATCTATTCTTATTTGCAATGTGCTAAGAGATGGATGTAGTCGGCGATTCGTCAGTTCTCGCCGCTGACAGCGAACAATCAAATATCTTGTACCAATTCTCCCTTCTTAAGAATGGTTTGATAAGCCATTCAGCTGTAGCTTCGCAAGTGTAGGTTGAATCTGTCAATTTAAACCCAAAAAATCAAATTCTGATCAAACTCTCTCCTACGACGAAGAAGAAGAAAAGAGAAAGAAAGACAGACAACAAAAGTGAAGAAATGAAAGAAACAAATAAATCATTCTTACTCATTCATTCATATCGTCATGGAATGAATATTGATAACCAAAAGCAATGGTGAGCAATTTGCTCACATAAATATACCCCCGCCTCTTCCGCATCCTATCTATAGCACGATGATGGAGACAAGTCAATAGTACAAGAAAAGTGCATAACTCTTCTGAAAATATTGTGAGGATAATGATTGGTCATATTTAGATCTTACTATGATGACCATAACATGTACAAAGTTTTAGCAACAATCCATTTAAAAGTGCAAGAGTAGTTGCATTCACAATATTTTTTCATATATTGCATCCAGCTTGAACTAACAGGGCAATAACTCTTACAACAATTGATGGAGTACAAACATTTGTCAATATGCTAATCCTTGATGCTGACCATAATGTACACCAAGTTTCACGTTGATCCATAAAAAGAATATAAAAAAAATAAAAAAATAAAAAATGCAAGACAAGTTGCCTTCGTAACATTATATCTTACGTTGCATTCGTGCATCCAGCTGCAGACCAAAAAGCGCAATAATTTTAACAAACGTCTGCGAGAGCATGGTGTTTTGTTGATATCATCTGCATCTTTAGATGATGATCATAACATGTACAGAGTTTCATGGCAATCCATTGAAAACTATGAGACTAGATGCGATCACAATATTCCGTTATACACTACATCCAGCTCCAAGCCAAAATGGGCAGTAATTTGAACAAAAATCCCATAAGCACAGTGTAGATATGCACATACTGAGATGACAGCCATAATACGTACCAAGTTTTAGTGATCCATCAAAAAGTGCGAGACTAGTCGCGTTCACGGTTCGTTATTCTGTCATGCACTATATTCAGCTGCAAGACAAAATGATCGTATGTACGATACAATGTCTCGTGTTATCGTGTAACCATTACATTAATACGGTTCTAGATAATATCTTTCATTTCTAATAGATACATTTTTTAGCGATTATACCTATAATTTTCACACACACACATAAATCACATAAATCACAAACTCCAAATGACATAATACCTGTATTTTAAATCACAAACTCATAATAACATAATACCTGCATTTTAAATCACAAACTCGTAATAACATAATACCTGTATTTTAAATCATAATAACATAATACCAGCATTTTAAATCACAAACTCCTAATAACATAATACCTGCATTTTAAATCACAAACTCCTAATAACATAATACCTGCATTTTAAATCACAAACTCCTAATAACATAATACCTGCATTTTAAATCACAAACTCGTAATAACATAATACCTGCATTTTAAATCACAAACTCGTAATAACATAATACCTGCATTTTAAATCACAAACTCGTAATAACATAATACCTGCATTTTAAATCACAAACTCGTAATAACATAATACCTGCATTTTAAATCACAAACTCGTAATAACATAATACCTGCATTTTAAATCATAAACGCACAAACTCATAATAACATAATACCTGCATTTTAAATCACAAACTCCTAATAATATAATACCTGCATTTTAAATCACAAACTCATAATAACATAATACCTGGATTTTAAATCGCAAACTCGTAATAACATAATACCTGTATTTTAAATCACAAACTCGTAATAAAATAATACCTGTATTTTAAATCACAAACTCCTAATAACATAATAGCTGAACAATCGGATTGAAGAATGTTACACTATTATCCATCTCACGCATTCTTAGATAGAGTTAATAAAATTGACAATCGTGTACAAAATAGTTTAATATCTCAAGATGACCCCTTCATCGTCGATGAAGCATTTGCTTATGTAAATCCGTTGTGCAAATCGCCTGTTGTTTGAAGGATTTTGTAATAAAAATAAAATGTCTTTAATTGATGGATTACATAAATTGATTTATATCATATACTATACTATGCTATTCTGAGCATAGAAAAGGTTTAGCATTCTGTTAAAACTTATACAGTAATATGGATAAAATCGTAATTGTACAGGTGGTATCATTACAACGTACTACACAATCAAAATTGTTAAAGAATCAAATTCTATTTTAGCAAATTCTAACATTAAATATAATAAATTACTGACTTTTTTGAGGATATCATCGGCGTACATGTTGTAGAAAAGGATCCATAAATAAAAGATCATAAAAGAAGCATGGGGAAAATTTTACAACATTTCGGGTAAGTAATAGTTGTTACTATGTTGAACTGATTGTTTTACACGTTGTGATAACTATCTTGATACGACGTAGTCAACAGCTGGCCACGTTTTAATTTTATAGATCATATAACCTATACAGGCAAATAACAGAAAACTTGAAATAGAAACTGTTCTTAACAAAACATTTTCATCCCTTGCTTTTCTCATTTAATTATTTTATTTGTTAGAGGTTTTCATCATTTTCCTTTATAGCATTCCTTATTTCATCTGTTTCTTGCAAAATAATTAAGTCTTTTAAATTTTCTTATATTTTTTCCATAATGTAGTTGTAGTTGTTATTTGTTTATCCACTTTAGCTAAACTTTCATTAACAATATTTTTAGCTCTAAGTGTTTAATGTTCTCTATCCGTCTTTCCTCTTCTTCTGTAATTGCTTTCTTTGAAGATCTGAGTGAGTCCAATTCTTCTAACTTGTTAGGATATGTTCCACATATCCGTGTAGAGTAGACAGAGGAGAAACAAACAAAACAAAACCAAATGCATTACCCTTTATCAATGTTATTAACGCTTACGATCCGTGTTCTTCAGTCAAGTTGAACCACACATGAAAATACATTTGGTAGGTAATAGTTCAACTTTCTCTCAAGGTTAGATTTAGACAAATGACTTAGCCAATACAGGGATACAAAAGAAGGAATTACAGAAATTTAAATATTAGACTAATTTCCAGTCAATATTTAACAAAAAACGAATTTGTGATAGTGTTAAATGCTCATTTTAATGAAATCAACATTTTGTTTCAGCAAAATATCATGTATAGTACGAAGAGGGTATTTGATAAGATTGAATACCTAACTATGAACATTGACAAAGATGTGAATCGCTCAGGGGGACTCATACATAGAAGTATATATATATATACATATCGATAGATAAATAGAAAAGGTTTTAACCAAAGGTTAAGAAGTTCCTATAACTCTTTCGAGTATACTAAATGAGCGAAATTGATAGTGACATGTTAATTCAAGGAAAATGTTAGAATTTAGTGTGGTGGATACATAACTACTACATCTGGAACACAACTGAAAATATATCCTGTAATGGTTTACCAAGCTTCGTTCTACAAACACAGATGTGAAGTTTTAAGCGAAATCTTCAAGCTGAATTGGTTTTAGGTAAGCAACAAACTGAAGGAATAAAGTAGATATATATTAATATTGTTGAAAAGGAAATGAATCGTTTAGCACAATTATGAAGCCAAAAGAACAGACTAACAAGAGACACTGTCAAACAATATAATAATTTTGTAAAAAAAATATCAATAAAAACACATGGATATCTAAAAGGGAACATGCCACTGTTAGAAAAATTATTAATTTTTGTCTGTTTATGACTTTACCTTTCGTCATTGAATATGTTGGCAAACAATGTGCTATACAGGTAATATTGTAACAATCTACTAGCGGATTTTCAGATTTTATTATACTATGATTTTTGTATTATCTCTCTTTTTGAAACATTTATTGTAATTTTCATTCTTGACAAATCAAACATTTAATTTTGTTCATTTCATACGAAGGTTCCTCAAAATACATCGCAAAACATTGGATTGATACATATTTTGTTAAATAATATTTTTTACATAGTAGTATATATAATATGTACCGGTATATATAATGTGCATACTGGGACACTTTTGTAATATACATTTATTTTAACATTGATTTATGTTTGACATCTGCGTGGAAGCAAGCTGCGAGCAGCCAAGCTGCGGAGCAGCTGTGTGAGAAAAGAAAGAACGGCCAAATTATCAAACGGGCGACTCGGTAATCTCATCGTATAAAGTACTTTCTATTGTATAGTATCCAGGATGTATGGTGTAACTGTTGTTGAACCTGCCTGTAAGCATAAAATGCAAGACATATATTCCGCACTCGATGTCAATCCCCACCCCTAGTCCAGTCAAATTAGTGGTTTGACCCAGGACAAATTGCAACAGAAATTAAACCAGTTGCATTTGAATTGGAAGGCTGTATGGAATTACGTATAAAAAGTCCCCCAAAGTCCCATGGTGGGAAAACTAGTTAATTAGCCATACTTAATTAACTAATAAATTATCGGTCACAGTTATGTTAATAATGCAGTTTGTGAGAGATACATGGAACATAACACAGTGTGCGATACATCATTTGAAATCTCATTTCATTAACTTTCCAATACAGTTTATAGCATTCAAATTGTCAGAAATATGACAATTTTTGTGTTTCATTTTACCTTAAAATGCCATTAAAATGTTTATAATGATGATTTCTTTCTTGTGTTTCACTCTTGTTTTAATTGCACAACCAAGAATTTTGCTGTTCTTATGCAGAAGTTCAAAGGTTTGAATGTAGTGCAACAGTTTCTCACGGTACTGAACTACCTGGATGAACACGTGGGCATTTTGCACACTTTTTAGACGACAATGTGGACCACAATCTGGTAACATTGGATGGTAAGATCACATTCCATGGAATAGGTATAATTGCTGCCATAACAACATGACATAAAGCAAAAGATATATCCCCAAAATACAAGTGAGTGCAAGGGACATACTTGCAGTGGGGTGAAAAAATACCAATTTCTACAGGAAGGACAGCAGCATGACAAATAAGCTGATCTACGAGGCACCGAAGGCTTTACATGTGATAGACCCCAAATCATCTTTTGATCATTTGTGGAAAGTAACATTACCTCTCAAATCCCCTCGGCCATTATGGCCCGGTATGATGGAGGCAGTTTATCAAGGAGAACATCCTGGCAGTTTATCAAGGAGAACACCCTGACAAGTCATAAGTTGCATTTTTGTCCATGATAGATATGGATCCGAATGATATGTCATGTATCAACTCAACCATGAAGTTTGTTTGTTATCAAGGAAGAAAATACAACTTTGTACCTGTTCTGACCTTTGACTAGACCCATTGGTGGAAGGCAATGATAATAAAATTGGAAGAAGGAAATGAAGATGGAATTAGAGCCATTGCTTTTGAGGTTAGGTGGTCTGCATATTATTACGAGCTTTCTTGGAAAAATTTGACACCTCGTGGCAGGCTCTGGTTTGCATAAAGTTATATAAGATGTATATGCCAGTACTGTAGCTGGACAGATATTAAGTGGAAGGGCCATGGCAAAAGGTATTCGTACACATTTTCTTGTGGACACCGTGCTTCATGCATTGCTTGTTCGTGATACTTTCAAGGTGCCTTTATCCAATGTGGATCATCAAGTGGCAAAAAATAATGAATCTGCGTTTGGAGCCCATGAAGAGCGCGATAGTGCCACCATCTCTGATATGGTAAAATCAGAAAAGGACTATAGAGGAAGTCATGACCAGGCCGAGACTGTAGAAACAGACGATGATATTGACCAAGACATAATCAACATTGGACAAATCAAAGACAAAATCATGGACCATGGAACCAACTAGGAAGATACTCTAATTTCTGACATTTTCAGAGAATAAATCGTAAATTAGAAGACCCAAAACGCAACCAACAAAAGCAGAACTGCCAAGTTATGGATGGAATACATACATATGTTGGATATCCTCCGTCGTTTTATTAAAGCTGAGAGAATCGGGAATTGGCAACAGCACCTGAGCTCTTGTCAGTGATGCTGACTTATATTGCCGCCTCTGGACATAATCTATATGAGAGAGAGTCTTTATTCATTCCAATAGCCCAAACGGACTGTGAGGATACATTTTTCAATGAATTGAATTGAATGGCAGATAGTACAATAAACAACAATGTATCATCATCTATAGTCTACAATATACAAAGAAATCATAGTAAGAAACGAAATTACATATGCATGCAGATGCAAATCCATGCAAATGAAATAAGCAGATTAATTCACAAAACTTCTCCGTAGGGTGAAAGAGATATCTACATTATTAAAGGTAGTGAGTTAAAATCAGGGGTTATGTAATTCAAATTCATATTGAAATGGTGGCCAGTCTAAATATTTACATGATTTATGCATATACGACGGTATTTCTATGATTAAAAGCTTTATAAATGTAAATGGCCAAATTATTCAAAATTCAAGTATTCTGGGTATTCATAAGTTCTATAAATTTAAATATATTTGGTCTTTTTCTGAAATATTTCTCTATATATTTGGCTCTTAGATCTTTATACAATACACATTCAAGGACAAAATGATATTCATCTTCAATGAGGCTGCACACAGAACAAAGCATATCATGAATTGGTTAATATGGTCTCGTCCATCTACCCGCTTCAACATCGAGTCTGTGAGAGGATACTCTAAATTTAGCAATTGCATTTCTATATTTCAAAGAATGGATGCTATGAAGGTAAAGTTTTGATCCGAAATTTGCAATATTTATATAAAATAATGCTCGACTACTGTTTTTAAGACGATCCATCCAATTTTGGATAATATTGTCAGATAGCCTTAATTTAAATGACTGTAAAAATATGTCAATGTTGCCGACCCCTTGGTTAATCCAAACTTCATAGAATCCTAATCTTGACAATAAATCTTTAACTAAATATGCCCAATTTACTTTATTGGGTAGAGTTTCTAAATCGTTCAACATCATTTGGTATATATATTTTATATATGTGTCCTCCTTTGCCTCTAATATCTTAAACCAATACTTCACAATGTAATAAAATCTATTGACTATCATTATTGTACGCCCTAACTCCCCATAAATAAAATCATTTTGTGTCGTCTTCTTTACTCCTAATATCTTTTTACAAAAATGTAAATGCACTCTTTCAATGCATTTAGCAGGAACAAATCCCCAAACTTGGCAACAATAATTTAAGATAGGTTTTATCAGTCTATCAAAAAGATTCATGACATGGCTTGTTTTTAAGGACGTAAATTTAAAAAGGTATTTTTCAAGTAAAAATATCGCTTTTTTGGCTTGCCCTGCCAATGTTGTCTGTGCTTCAGTAAAGGCACCACCAGACGTCATAACAAGTCCGAGACATGTAAACTTATTTACAATTTCCAGTTTTTCATTACAGTAAGTGAATTCCATATTTCTAGGTAAAGTACCGCCTTTTCTGAAAATCATAACCTTTGTTTTTGAGGTGTTTACCACAAGTTTCCACTTAGCACAATAATCTTTCAATAATTTAACCCGGATTAAAGACCTTCGGGCGAACCTGAAAAGATGGTAATGTCATCTGCGTATAAAAGAATAAAAAGATGTAACATGCCAATATCTATACCTTCAATACCATGCATGGCAAACTCTTCCTCTAAATCATTTACAAATATTGAAAACAGAAATGGTGATAAACATTCACCTTGCCGGACACCAAGAATACAAGAGAATTCATCACTTAACTTATTATCATATTAAACTCTTGACTTTACATTGCTGTACATTGATTTGATTATATCTAAAATATTTCCCCTTAAATCAAGCTTTATTAGTTTATACCATACGTTATCCCTTACTATATAATCAAACCCTTTGGTGAAATCAATAAACGCACAAAATAATTTTTTACCTTGATTAATGATATGTGAGATAAGCCCATGTAAAATAAAAATATTGTCAACTGTACTCCTGTTTTTTTCTAAATCCTGCCTGTGCTTCAGTAAAGACATGATTGTTTTCTGCCCAGTCAGTAAGTCTATTATTAAGTATACGTGTGAATAATTTACCTGTGCAACTTAGAAGCGTTATACCTCTATAATTATTAACATCATCTAAATTGCCTTTTTTATGCAATGGTATAACTAGACCTTCAGTAAAGTCAGCAAGAATATAACACCCTTCATTATAATGCGATTCCAGATATAACGTGATACCAATATAGACTTTATGACCAAAACGATTAAAATATATTTTCATAAACTAAAATTATGCATGTACTGTATGTCTGACTGGCAGTTTGTTCATCCGCCGCCCCCATCGGACACATACATGCATTCACTGAAATTTCAATCATTCTTGCTATATCACAGCTCGATACATGGTTAGCAGTTATAGACCCCAGCTACCACATTATAACTAGGGAGAACTTCATGTAGATGAAGTGAAGAAACATGGATCAGTCATTACTGTGTGCATATTACGCACAATCTGCAACTATTTAAAATATGGTAAAAGTGAACCCTAAGGATAATTTGTTTGCTTGTTGCATCAGTACAAGCATATGCGATGGATGACCTTGGGAACAAAATGAGATCTCACAGAATTTACATAAATGTTAAAAAAAATTATACTCTTGTATTCTGGATGTATCACATACTGGAGATGATGGGATCTATTATGCCACCGTCAGCAATGGAAAAAAATAATACATTTGTCTCACTAACTGCTAAACACATGCTGAACACAAATGGGATATATTTATAATATTTATACTGTATTTGAGAAAATTACAGCATGATGTTACGAAGTTAAAAATAAGAGTTTCTTATTAACAAGAATACAAGCAACTCTTCATGAACTTGTTTAGTGATAAATTGCAAAAGAGTGACTGCGTTACTCATCATGCAAAAGGAGATGCTAATCTCTTCATAATGTTTACTGCAGTAGAAATTGCCAAGGTAAAGGAAACTGTTACTGTAGGAGAAGACATATATTTACAAGTACTTCTTGTGCATTATGCTGACCTTACCACCCATAGAATCTTCGTAAGGCCTGAACCAAAACAAAGTTTAATAAGAAAAGTAAAAGTCTGGCACATTAAAGCTACAAAGGAAACACTTGGACAAAACCTGTGCACCTTGATACTCCCAATTCTTACACTCCTTGAATGTGACACAACATTCCATACATTTTGGATTAGAAAATGGTGTAGCTCCACGAAAAGCGCAAAAGGACGTAAAGTTTAAAGATCTCATTCCTACCTTTACTGTGCCACATGCCAGTGCAGACAATGTCATCACTGCAAAGGAACAGGTCTTTGTTTGCATGTTCATTGGAAAATATGGCTGGACAATCTCCGTTATGATAAGTTTTGCGAGAAAGTTGCAAACAGCTGCACTTTTGTTCAGCCACAGAGTTTAACACCAACTGCTGCTGCAGCGAAGTACCACAGTTTAAGACCGTACTATCAAGTCCAGCAAAATACCACAGTTTAAGAGTGTACTATCAGATTTGAATTCAGTTGAATGTTTTGGAAAATTGATGAGAGTGAAATGTTACATACAATGACTTATTTAACTCCAGCACCAAAAGAACTTATGCAGATAGTACGATGCAGCTGCCAAACAGGTTATAGTACCTTAAGATGTAGTTGTAAAAAACACAATTTAGAAAGTTCAACAGCCTGTGGACATTGCAGACGCACAACTTATTTCAACTCCCCACATCCAACATAGGAAGAAGAAGACGATGTTTTGAAGAAGATATTAATGCTATTTCGACTGGCGTTTTATTTTATTTTTTTCATATCTTTATATATATATCAAGGAAAAGGGCGTAAAATAGCTTTACAACGGTGCATTATAATGAGGTTTACCGACATAAGGGCGAGTTAATAAGAGCGCGCGACAAAAAGAGCGAGTGGACAAAAAAGGCAAGCGACAAAAGAGCGAGAATAAATTATATATTGTATTAGCAAGGAAATATACTATTATGTTATATTAAAGTATAGTTATAGTTACAGTTTAATTATTGATAAATAAAATGTGAGAATGCGATATCACGCCCGCAGATAAACTCAGTATCAAAACCAAAGTTTAAACTTGAAGGTTCAGGTTATGCGCTAATCCGGGTATATAATCCAAAATTGGTCGATTGCCATACCTAATTATTTTTAAAAACGTTAATCTTGGCGAAGTCTGGCACGTGGTTATGCGGCGACTTCTTGATGACCATTCCATCTTCCCTATGACAACATTTTGCCTTTCTGTATTTTGTACATTTCCATGTTGTCTTATCCATAATTTGTTTTTCCTTCCAAAAAAATGCATCCTTCCAAATCCAATACATCCTTTCCTTTCCGACTCCTTATAAATTCCAGTGCCATGACTTCAAATTCAACTGAAATTTTACATGATGTAAGGTACACTTGCATAGTAGATTGCTGGAATGGTTTTCAATTAAAGGGAATTTAGTTAATATCAATACCTTTTCTTCTCTACTCAACCTATTTATCTATAAACTTCTTGTCTACTCATGATCGGCTGAGTGCGCCTTTTAATTAATATATTTTATACTTTCTTGTGTCACTCTTTTGTCGCTCGCCTTTTTTTGTCCACTCGCCCCTTTGTCGCGAGCTTTAATTGACCCGACCTTTTGTCGCGAGGTCTTATTGACTCGACCCTTTGTCGCGAGGTCTTACTGACTCGCCCATTTGTCGTGATACCATTATATGACCATGTACCTATTATATGTCGAGTTATTAGCGCAAGCATGAAAAATAAGCGTAATTTAATTAGTTAATTAATTACTGCCATTTGAAATTAATTTCCCGTCATCAGATGGGGGGGGGGGGGGGGGCTTTTATATATTGATGTATACAAGCGTCATACGATCAAAATCAATTCTGTTATTTGCCCTAGGTCAAGCCTCTATTTTTGAGTAAATTTACTGGACTACCCCTCCATTACAACAGTACTTAAAAATGGAATAAAGACATATGCAAATGGAACGCCTACATCCAATGTTCTAAAATAACTATATGACTAACTGGGAACTTTGATTATAACCCCTCTTCTGTGTATAGAAAACAATTTGTGTCCTGATCTGTAGATGTTTACTTTCGGTATTGACTTAAGTCATATCAGGTAAGAGATAAAACACTTTACTTATTATTACTGATGTAGATCTCATTTGCTGCATGACTTAAAGAATGTACGTATGACTATTGCAGAGAGAGAGAGAGAGAGAGAGAGAGAGAGAGAGAGAGAGAGAGAGAGAGAGAGAGAGAGAGATGCTGATGATGTTGTAGATGGGGCCTTGGGACGTGTTATTTTCATGTAGAACAAAGTGCTAGTGAATTACAGCGCTCTATGTCGCTCTGGAATATTTGATGGTTCAATGCCAGGATCTTTGCTAGACCAAAACGTAGTTTTCCACCTCTTTGATAGTTTTCTGACATTACTGACCGTGACCAGTCAAAAAACCCCAAAGAGAACAGCTTACTGATTTAGATGTGTGCTTAATAATAAAGATGAAATCGAAACCAATATGTTTAAACGCTGTAGTATATGTAATTTTCATACATTTAGAGCTGGCCGAAATCTGCTCATTCTATCTGACGCACTAGAGCTGGTCCTTTCACAAACTTTCAGTAATAATAAATAACAAATAAATGAGTTTCATGCCGATTTATTATCACGGAATTTTAAGATTTCTCAGTTCCTTCAGTCTGCTCTGGGATTTCCAAATATGCAAAACGTCACAGAATGAACGTAAATAGTTGGCAACAACCATTAGCTATTTATGTTAATAAAGACATGCTTTCACCTGAAAACGTTTGGTTAGACCATTTAATTATGTTTTTTCTTTTTTCCTTTTTTTTTTTTGGGGGGGGGGGGGGGGGGGGGGAAGCTGCGATAGTTGCTTGCAAATAAATACTCTTGGGTCCAATTTGTATAAAAAAAAAAAATCTTAAGTACACAGTACATGGTCCGTCCCAAATCTGTCTCAATATCAATACAACGTTCGCGGTTATTGTTCAAAATTTTTAAAATACCCTATTTTATAGAATTCAAAGAGATTATGTGATTTTGAACAAGATACACATGAACACCCCTCACCCCCGGCATTGCATATTTTTAGAGCACTGAATGGTTTATGCATCCCGTTTCAAAAGAATGTCGTCAAATGCGAATGCACTATCTCCTCAAATGTACTTATGCGCAAGATGAAGTCCACACTGACATAGCTACTATGGGCAGTAGACCACAGTCAGTCAGTCACGTCAGAAAAATAAACAGTGGCGGATGGCAACTTGCTGATCTACTATAATGGACAAGAGTGTGTTGGACTCCCAAAGACACACTTACACACATAGGTGGTACAGTGTATATAATCATAGTGTACTAGAATCCAAACTAGTCATAAAGCTTGACTGAGACTGACATGCTATCGGACACACAAGGGTAATATACTATATTCCAACTTACAAAAGCGATTGCCTCAGAAGCATCGTTTAGAGGGAGAGCCAACAAGTAGGCGAGGAGTCTGTGGGATGGAACCCCTGTGGCTGTGGAGGCCTAGGAGGTGAAACCCCTGGAAGCTCCTGCATTGTATGTGTTTCCAGGGCAAAATTTTAACGGTCTAATTGTAAAGAAAACTTACTCTAAGAAACATACCGGTTGTTTCACACTCATTTGTAGGTGTGTATGTGTGTCTGTGCAGGGGGGGAGGGGGTCTACTGAATCGGCCTCTCAAATCCCTATTCAGTCCCTTTTGGTGACAAACCGTTTTTGTAATATTTCCGTTACGTGTCTTTCTAATAAATAGTTATAAGATACAGAGGTCTACCTTTGTTCTTCCAGCGTGAAAAATGGCTGCACATTTCAACTCCCAATTTCTGACTAAACTACGAGCTGATCTCGAAAAGGATGAAGGAGTTTTCTATGAAATCTACATGGATCACCTCGGCAACCCGACCTTTGGCATAGGTCATCTTATCACCAAGAGTGACCCAGAACACGGCAAGCCAGTAGGCACTCCGGTCAGCAAGGAGAGAGTTGAGGAAGTTTTCGGGAAAGACATCCAAACAATTTCATTGGGATGCTCCAGGCTTTTCAAACATTTCTCTGTACTTCCAGAAGAGGCCAAGCTCGTCATCGCTAATATGATGTTTAACCTTGGAGAAACCAAGCTCGCAAAGTTTACAAAATTTAGAGAGGCTGTGGATGCACAGGATTGGTCCAAAGCTGCAGACGAGATGGCAAGCAGCATGTGGTACAAACAAGTCACCGTGAGGGCTAAGAGACTTGTTGAAAGAATACAAAAATTGGCCAAATAAACTCAGTTCTGCACATGCATACATATTATTCTCAAGTGTACTGTATTTGCAATTAAAAAAAAAAAAAAAAAAAAGAAAGTAGTATATGAAGCTTTGATTTTGAATTCTACTTCTTCGTTTTTTTGAAGCCTCGAACATCTTGTTATTGCTTTGGATAGCTGGTCATATCAACACAGGGTTTTCACCACAATACTTCTTGTGATGTATAGTTGCATACTCCTCACAGTGGGTTACCTCCCTTGGTTTGGATAACACGACTGCCACAACGATGTAAATTTTTGGGTAAAATCATGCCTACAGAAAACCCTACATTTTGATAGCTAAACCACGCTGAAGTTAGATTGTATTAGCTGCGATCTTGACTCTACAATGGCTTTAGTGATGAATGGGAAGATTTTGCCAAATACATAGGAGGAGAAAGTAAGGAATTCTTTACTTGTAGGCAACACAAGGCTGATGATGTTACAAGGTAACACGTCGCATGCATCGCAATATACGGATGACGTCGCAATGAAGAGCATCTGAGCCTCCAAACAGTCTGGTTCTTTTTACCTTGCTTTTCTTTGGATTTCAATCTGGCATAATCCAGTGAAACCCCGCTATAACGCGAATTCGGATATAACGCGATCGTGGCATGGCTCCCAAAATTTCATATATTCATTCGCACATGAACATTTTTTTTTTCTTCAAAGTACGAGAAATAGTGTATAAAAAATGTGTATATTACAGTATCATTTTGGGGAAGAGATCGCGTATGAATTCGAGTATAATACGTCTGTGGCGTGGTTCCTGAAATTGTATATACATGTACATGTATTTTTCTCATACACGGAAAAAAAAAAAATTTTTTAAAGTACGAGAAATAGTGTACAAAAAGTTTATTATCATTTTGGGGAAGAGATCACTTATGAATTAGATCGTAGCGTAGCTTCTGAAATTTAACAATTTCACCAATTTCTTGAAGTGTTATGCCAAAATAAACATTAACGGAAATGTTACTTATTATTGATCCGTGAGTAAAGCCAGTAAGTCTTCTTTGTGTTTGTCTTCAATTCATTATGTATACAATCATTGCTCAAACAATAACCGATATGTTTTTCTTCTTTAACTGCATACACAACCGAGCATCAGACAATGTGGTGGTTGATAAAAGATTCTCATGATTTAATAAACATCAAAAAACATAAGCCTCTAACACGTGCGCTGGACTTCAATTCATCCTGTATACAATCATTGCGCAAACAATAGCCGACTTATGTTTCTTCTTTAACTGCATACACAACCAAGCACCAGACAATGCGGTGGTTGATCAAAGATTGTCATATGTGGGTGCTTATATAGAGACTGAGCTTGGGCGGCAAGATCAAAGATTGTCATATGTGGGTGCTTATGTAGAGACTGAGCTTGGGCGGCAAGATCACAGGGAGTACAAATAACCACTCTCTGTTACTTGGCACTGAACAAGTACAGCTGTATCAAACTCATGGCTCAATCAAAGGGTTTTCATGTGGGAAAACAAAGACGGATCGAAATCAGATAGTAAACGGTGTTGATACCCTATTCATGCTATACATTAGACGTGTATACGTTGTTCTCTGAATAAAGTAAAATATAGTAAAACCCCGCAATAACTCGACCCCACCTTTTCCGCGATTGAATTTTATGGACCCCAAATATCGTGTTATAGTGGGGTTTCACTGTAGATGTAATTAGGTAGGATCCAGTGAACAAGCTCGTGTATTAATGTGCAAAGTTGATCTATGATTTTGATGACTCGGGGGTCAAAATAGCCTTCCGGCAACGATATATTATGAAAGAGTATAGGAGCTGTGAGGAGCATGGTACAGTTGGTCATAAATGAAAATAGAGTCAATATGACTTCCAATATGGCTGCCTTGGTAGCCATCTTGATAATTTTGTTATAGCTACTATTCATACACGGAAAGTTATATGGACACGGGATTTTATCATGAGACATTTTATGGTGTCGAGTCGGTCGGAAATGAAAATCATGCCAATTTGACATCCAATATAACCACAGCTACTCCTCATGAATTGATGGTCACATCAACATGGGGTTTCACCATAAGACTTATGATATCTAGTTGGTCCTAAATAAAAATGGTGCTGATCTTGCATTCAGTGTGGCCGCTGCGTTGGTCATTTTGTTTCCCTTAGCCCTCAGACGAATCCTTAGAACAATAAACTGCTCCTTTTTCATGATGATCCTGTTGATGTTGATGATTGAAGAAAATTTATGGCTGGGAAAGCTGACAACACGACACCTCAGTATTACGTCAATCAATCATCATTATTTTTCTCAGACTACATGACATATTTAGCAAATTAGTATGTAAGCGATGGAACCTTAGCAAAATAATCATATTTGGCAGAGTAAAAAAAGAGGAGATATGGGAACAAGGTTTCTGTTTGTGGCCTAAGACGGATCAAGTGAGTAGGGTGCAGAATATCACCAAATTCAGAAGATACCACCAACAATGGAGGGGAGAATGCTAGAAAACCAGCTGTGCTTACTTAGGTGACTGGTCGAAGTTAGCTGTAACAATGTTCTTTTGGAAGGCAATTTATATGTTCTACCTTTCCTGGTTTAAATTTTCCCCTCCACTGTTGTATTTTGTTTAGTAATTTTATGACCGATAGTGGCACAGATATTGTCAGTGAAAAGATCTCTTGTTGCTACACTTAAGTTAACCTTCATTTTAAATTTAAATGTATCAAAATGGGTAAATTTAATAAATTATAAAGTTAAACTTTAGTAGCAATTCATTTTCAATGTACTGAGAGTATAGAATTGTATGCATGTATATTGGATACAAATACTACAAAGGAATTTAGAAAAAGTCATAGTGCAAAGGTTATATGCCAATTAAAAATGAATCTTATACATCTCATTTTTCCAAACGTTTTGCTAAAATATCCAAATAAATTACACCAATACACTCACATCTTTTGGCAATGTTAGTGATGAAATATTGGAGCAGTGTGGTTTACAGAATATGTACCATGAATCAATTTCTCTTACCCCTTCAACAAATCCACCTTATGATCTTATGGTGCAGAGGGAACCTCATTTGCATAATAGGGAACGGGTGATATTTGGTGAGCTAGGTAGGGAGTTTCCCATCCATCTGTATGGTAGTTTCAGCTTAGTCATAGGAATGATAATAATGAATGACAAACCTTATCCAGAATGGCATGCTCAGTTTCTGCCTGTGGGTAGGTCCAAGGAAGATAACTGAAAACATTTTCTCAGTGAATACACAATAAGTTGCAAAAAGATCAAAAGAGTGAACAGAAGAATGGCTGATCATACAATACTCCCATCAACCATTGCTGTTAGAGATACGTTTGACCTTTGAACTCCCTTCCACATTAAATAGTATACTGCCTCTAATTTTGTGCTGACAGTCTAAGTTTGATGAAAAGAGACTACTTGAAACTTTACATATTCTATGGAAATCAAAACAACAACTTCTGGTGCAATAACCTTGTGCTTTTTTCACCTTCAAATCAATAGGAAACTTCCTTCACCCAAGTTTTAAATTTGAATAGAACTGGATGAAGGAAACAATGTTTCATGAGGAAACCAAGCTCACAATTTTGGACCCTGACATTTAACATTTTGATCCCAAATCATTTGGGTTCATCCTCTACACAAGAGCTATCCATCTATGAGGTTCAGACAAAAAAGGCAACAAACTCAAATTATGGTACAAAAAACCCACCTCATCGATGGATGGATGGATAAACAGATGAACAGGTGGACACAACTATTGCTAACATCCCCCATGAACATCAGTTGGGGGATGAGAATGGAACCTGGAAAGGAGGACAGAAAGTACAAACAAAAGAGTGAATACACCATGAAAAGAGAGAAGAAAAAAAAGGGATCAATTGCCACAAAAGAGGGAAAAGGAAGCACACAAAAAAAGCTGTTTATTGCATAGCTTTTAATGATAAACTGATCTTGAGCAAAATTTCAAGGACTGAACAGTAAATAAACTTTACAAGCTTAATTCAACAAAAGATAAAATACTGCATTTCAGACATAAAGATAAACACAAAATGTGAAACATGTGTCTAATGATGCAGTGGTTTTTAATCCTTGTGTTAAAAACATTACTATTTAGGTATAAGAATGGAATGTGAAAGACATCACTGATTCAGTCAATACAATTATTCTAACTTAGATGGAAGAATTCAAATGTTAGGAATAGAGTACTTTCTGGACTCCCCGTTAATACCATCAAATGCATAACCTGGCATTAAGTTTGCAAAATATTGCAATCTGTGTCAATTTATTACATTAAGCACTTAGAAAGTGTGAAGTCTTGCATTTACATTCTCTTGTACAAGCAAATGAAAGAAATATCACAGATCATTAACCTATTACAATGCATCTGATTTGGCAAGAAAATTTGAACAATTTGTTAAAAAGAAATTTGTGTGAATTATGTTAATTATCCACTGCCTCTTTAACAGTGTTCAATAATTTCCTTAAAATACATTGCTATGTAAATCAGCAATTTTATGTTAGCACATAACAGAACACTATCCATACAAAGTCACTAAACATATTACTTTCTTTGTTATTTATTGTACATAATTTTGATATTCCTTTATTAAATTAAATTTTAAAGTTAGAGAATGTAAGTACCTAAACTGTAAACATAAAATGACATTTTAGTGTTATATTACATTGATACAGAATCACCTGCATGTATAAAATATTTAAACATTTGCTTCTTTTAAGTACTTTCAGACATCAAAGAGGATAACTGTATAAAACCACCCTGTAGAGCATTTATCTGTCACTTTTTTAATTATGCATTAATACTGGATTACAATATATTGATATCAAACAAATGAAAAGCCATATATTACTGTATATTCGATCATTTTGACATAAAGCCTATTTCTATGGGGCAGATGGAAAATTTTTGCCAAAAATTAGACAGTCAAAATCTCCCAAACTGTAATGTCTTCATGTAATTTATATTTCTGGCATTCTCAAATCTGCACAAAATACCAGTGGAGCAATAAAACCACATATATCAGGTCGATTCTGGACTAAAACTTTAGAGCAAAGTGACTTCTCTCCCCTGTTAGAATAGGGCGATTCAGGACCAAAACTGTACAGCAAAGTGACTTCTCTCCCCTGTCAGAATACTGTGAAGTGGTGGAAAAGCTTGAAGAAGTGAGTGTAGCGAAGTAAAAATTTAGAATCTTCAAAACATGCACTTACAACAGCTGTTTTATTATGCCTCCGAGCCAAATAATATAAAAACAAAAGAAATACTCATTAAAATTGATGAAAGTATTTCTTAATTTGCACGATCTGTTCTAGAACTGAAAAAATAGAGGAGAAATTCCCCAATTCATCTGAAAGCATGGGGAGAATTGTCTAAATATAAGAGGGATTTAATGAAGACCTAATTATTGGGCTTAAAAATATTATGCATATCTTAGGATAGACCCTGATCTGATTCAGCAAAATCGTTGTTTTCTGCCAAAGATTGTAGCCTTGAAAATAGGTTATTATAAAAAATGTGTGACACATATTGAGATACAAGTTCTCTCTGCATACTTTTACAGGAAGAAATATGAAAAATAAACTTGTTAACTGTTACTAGCAATCAGTCTATAAACCTCCAAAGTGTAATAATTTACTCATGATTAGACTACAAATGCATGGTATTTACTCTTGATTAGACTACAAATGCATGGTATTTACTCTTGATTAGGCTACAAATGCTTGGAATTTACTCTTGATTAGGTTACAAATGCAAGGAATTTACTCTTGATTAGGCTACAAATGCATAGAATTTACTCTTGATTAGGCTACAAATGCATGGAATTTACTCCTGATTTAGGCTACAAATGCATGGAATTTACTCCTGATTTAGGCTACAAATGCATGGAATTAACTCACTTCTTCAAGCTCCATGTGTGAAGTTTTGGCTGGAATCTCACAGATTGAAGTGTAATTGCAGATGTAAATTAATCAATAAATTCACACAAATTTTTTTGAACCAAAAGCATGAAAATACTATGTTTAAACTGTTTAACATTGCTCTTAGAAAGGAAAAGAGACATGAGCTGATTCTGTATTCATAACACAAAAGCTTTCAATGTCCAAAAAGGGAGGGTAGGTGTGATGTAAACTTCACTTTCTCTGCGTATTTGGGCAAAATGAGAGTCACTGGGGTAACTATTCTGCCTGAATCGCCCCCTAGTGTGAACCCCAATATATGATAATTGAACTTGCCATAATTTCTCTATACAAAATGTACCCAATATGTCATAACAAACCATACAGGTTAATTTTAGCCATGATTAAGAACATAGAAATCTTTTGAAATTACTGGAACCAAAATCTCATGAATACAATCTCTGTTTTCTGCATACTGAATATTAATACTGTACTGCAAAGTAGTGGCAAACAACAACACAAAATATGTGGTAAAAAAATATTTATACCAAAACCCTATATCAACAAACAAGTGCAAAACAGTAGTAAAAAACATATCACAGCCATGATTATAAGTTAAAAAGAAAGTGATAATAATAATAATAATAATACTGTATTCCCACTAAAATAGGTGCTGCATATTAAAAACATTTACTCAAATGTCTTCAAGGCTGCTTATGTTTTTTTAAAAACTGAATAAAGTCTATCTTATTATAAATTATTGCTAATCCCTTCACAAGTTTCTGATGTACTTAAGTTATTACAATTGAATCAAAAGTATAAAAAAAATTTTGACACTACTGCTCAGAAGTACAATAAATGCAGAAATTATAACATCTATACGCACACAAGAACTGTGAAAATATAAACAAATGTACTATTGCAAATTAAACTGAAATCCCAGAAAGGTCTATCTTAACATTGGGGTGCTCTTGCTCATTAAGTTAAATTCTTTCTTCAACTGATAGCGGCTACTGTCAATAATGGGCCCATCTCGACTGTGGTCAAACTGACGGTGATCATGCTGCACCCCGATGCGGAAGTAGAGGAGCCTAGAGTTAGGGTGAAATAAAGTGCGGAAATCAGCCAACACAATCCATGGTGATTTTCTTACATGTGAACACAGTCTACAGTATTTTTCTTTCATGCAGGGTCCAACTGTTTAAGGCTTGATATTATTTACCCATGATTTCATGGTTTTAAGCTACATCATAATTAATGAATAACTAGATTTATTCTCAAAATCTCTAAGTACATAACCTTTCTTTGGGTCAATCTGAATATATTTTTATATATTTTCTCCAACTGATAAAAATCTGTTTGCACAGAAAATGTTTTATTGGTCCCAAAATTCATTATATAAATGAGTTTTAAAGTTAAGAAAGAGTTTTAAAATTGAATACAAGTTTCCACATTTCTAAAACGATGTGTCAAGCTAGAAATCTTTCACAAAAGAATTATATTTACTCAGTGGTGACAGAAAATGTTACAAACCTTGAATAATTGGACCATGATTTTAATCTAACTAAAAAGGCCTAAAACAGAGAAAAATATAAATTATACAAATGAATATGCCAAGAAATAATATAATAATATATACCGGTAGTGTTACTGTGTTGAACCAAGTTCAGCACTCATTTCAAAGGGATAAAAGCAATATGAGATAAGACTACTAGGATACAAACATTTCAGCATAAAGTATTATACATTTATTCACATCTTTTAAACATAAATACATGTACTCAGATCTTTAAAACAGTCAACTATACACCCATCTGTTTAGCTAGAAATAGTACTGCCCACAAACTGCCTTCTGCAACTTTCTAATTTTTAGACATTTTTTAAAGAAATGTGATGTATTAGAAGGTAGTTATGAAGACATTATTTTCTTTGAATAGAGTGTGAACTGGTGGAAAATCAACCAACATCCTCAACAAGTAGTATTCCCTGTGCAAAAAATACTACACTTTGAAGTGTGGTTTTCGAGGTGGAAGTTCTTCACATGGTAAAACGAAGTTATAATCAGGTGGATGAAGAAGATGAGAAACTTTGTCCACTGGTTCATTTTCTGCCCTACATCGCCTGTGATATATTCTGTGTGGCTGCTGAATTAAACTGAAAGAAACAATTAACAAAAAATACAAATTTCCACACTATGGATCAAATTTTGATGGTTACCAGTTGCCCTCATTTAAGTTAATTTGTCCCCTACCACCTAAAACTGTTTATATATTAAGATAAGCTTCCTTGCGTTTGACAATCATGTCATGCCATATGATCCATTGGGCCAGCTGATCTAATCTTTAGCTAACACGATTACTAGATAACTCTGATATTGGATCAGTATAGTCAGTATTTATAATATAACTTTTGGAATCAACAGCCTTGAAGACATGAGCAAATGTAATTCTGTGCAAGGATTTGACTGAATATATACATAAAAATTGCACTCAAACACAAAAAGAAGGCAAAAAGCACCAAACAAGTAACTTATAATTGAAATACATACAAAAAACACAAAAAGCGCACAATATCAGAAAGACTGGTTAGGAACGGATTACCAATCAGATGTGCAAATGAGAAAACAGCAGATACATTTTTGGTTATTCATATGGATGTAGTATGCTATAAACATTGTCTCTAGGTATGTTTCGAAGACTAGCAGGTAGTGGTTTGGATTGGTTAGACAACAGTGGTCGTATTTTCCTTGAAAAAGTCTTTTGCTCCTCTCTGGCAACCCCATTTGTTAGTCTGCAAAACAGGTCATGGAAAACTTGTCATTATAAGATTTTTGAACAAAATAAAAGATTGTAAAATATATGAAGTTAGACCATTCCACAACACCTTAAACTTTAAAAAAAGTCACATTAACACTAGTACTTAATCTCAATGGGAGTAAACATTATTAAAAAAGGTATAATTAATAGAAAAAAGTGTAAGTAAATAATGATAATCCTTGAAAAAAATGCTCTACTACAAAAGTTTTTAAGGAGGGGTCTGTTTGAGAACTTCAACATGAAAATTTCCATTAACTTTGGCAGAAATCTCATATTTGTCCTTGTATTTGTTGTATCTTCTATGGCTTTTGTTTTCATCAGCCGTGTAATCATTGTTATCATTTCCTGGGTAAATCACAGAGTACACAACATCACAGTGGGGGACATGGTTCTGGCGGCTTCTATAGCGATTGTTAAAACCCTCCTCATTGACGCGGAATTTTTGCAAACCAGTCCTGAAAATTGTAAATTTTCATTCTGTAATTTATTTGTTTAAAAAAGTCTTTGTTTTTCCCCAATATTATTTTTTTCATGAGGGCTAAGGCCATTAATGTCATCTTCCACATGTTATTCTACCTGTATGGACACTCATCTTTTGCTATTGTATCCCTTATATAACAGGAACCTTTTAGAAAGCACAAACATTTCACAGAGACAAAAGTCTTGTGCTATTACAAATATTACTACAATTACCGTACCTACATGCACATATAATGCTGCAACCAACTGTGTGCAGCATGGACTCAGATCTGCTGTCATGTAATAGCCAGGGAGGTTGGGGTCTGTCATGTTACAGCCAGGGAGGTTGGGGTCTAGATTGTTTTGAATGAAAGCAGAATAGTATCAATGGGTGCATTGCAAAGGGACTGACTCTCAACAATTTGCTTAGCAGGGCCTTCAACAGAAGAACTTCAGTTGGAAAACCAAGTTTGGAGACTATTGGCATTCAGGGACAATAAATAAATGAAAATGTAAAATGCTCAAAATCCAACTGCACAAAGCAACCTTAGGAGGGCAGGTAATCAGGGGCCATTGCCCTTTTAATTAAATGATAATGTGGAACAACTGAAATTAAACTCATTCAAGGTATCATCAACATAAAGCTGCATACCATACCAAATTGGTTGAAATACAACAAAGCTTAGCAAAGCTATGCTGTGGAAACTAGGACAACAGGCAATCAGGGACCATAAGTTCTGTAAATGATGTAATGGAACGTTGGAAATAAAACTCACCTATGGTCTCCTCAATCTGAACCCGCAGATCAAATTTGATTGAATTCTTACAAACTTTGGTGAAATTACCTTGCAGAAACGAAAGTCAGAAGGATGAGCAATTATGGGTCCATAACACTTCTAAATGATATAAGGCACATGTAAGTCTATGAGAAAATGTTCATACTAAAATGCATCAAAATATGTTGAATAGTTCTTAAGCTATGCCAGTTACAAGCAACATTCCATGTGAAAATATGAAGTTAATTGTAAAGGACCATAACTCTATCCAAAATGGAGTTGGACAGAAAAAATGCATAAAAGGCACATCTACCATATATACTCGCATATAAGTCAGATCCAAATGCAAAAAACACAGACCCTGATCTGCTGTCGCATAATGCGCCGGCAGATCAGGGTCTATGTTGTTTGTTCTACTGATTAGTCCCTACAAACTGCATAGACCCAGATCTACCAGTGCATTATGTGCCGGCAGATCTGGGTCTATGCAGTTTGCAGTTGGTTATCACTTATACGCCAGTATATATGGTAGGTCTATAAGAAAATGTACACACCAGATTGTATTAGAATATGTTGAGTGGTTCCTGAGCTATATTGGTTACAAGGATCTGCTGTAGTGGAGCTGTAACACTGATACAAAATTGGACCTGAGAAGATCAAACCTTAAAAGGCACATCTCTATGTAATAGGCAATTCATCTACCAAATGGCATCGGTTTATATGTAAGGTTTGCAAAGCTGCTTCTTACATGAAGTGTGACCAGATGGACAGATGAACAGTAAAGGTGATTACTAAAGGGCTCTTGCATCTCAATGTGGGTCAGACTTTTGTGAGAGCATTATATGATGGCAGATCAGATTTGGGTATACACTGTTTACAGCTGAGTACAGATTATAAATGATCCAATATAATAAAATACAATACTTCCAAAATGTGATACCCACCCACTTTTGTCAAACATAAAGTTGCTATAAAAAACGCAATGAATGGAATATCAGCCACTTGCAAAGGACCTGAGGGCCTTGTTATGACAAACACTTTGTCAATGAAAAAGAAATTAAAATGATTATTTATGTAGCGAGGTCTACTACTTTCCATCAGTATCAAATTAAGATATAAGAGGTAAAACTTAAAAGGAATTATTGTATAGCTCCAAACTGGTTTTATTTATTGCACTGAGTTAAATATAGACTAAACAAAGAACTGATTTATGATGTTTATAATCTGAAAAGAATTTTCACGATCTTCTGTGCAAGCATATGTCACATTTTAGTTTTTACCTTTATACTTTCACTTCTGGATGATAGAGATCAGGTAACCTCTAAAAAAGTTGTGTGAGTGTTTAAGTCTTTCAAAATCCAAAGGAGTATACTGCCCCAGAAAAATACAGTGGTCCCTCATTTTAAGGCAGGTATAGTTATATTATATAATAACACTGGTGTCAGATAGCCAAATTATCCCCCCCCCCCCCCTTCGAGAACAACCTTTCTCCCCCCCCCCCCTCTCTGAGCGATTTTTCTCTGGGGGAAAAACCCCAGAGAGCTGTTTTTCTCCATGGGTGAAAATAATAGTTTAAGGTTCCCCTATTCATCAAAATACAACAGACCTGGTTATGATATTATACTTTTTTCTACCAGTCATGCAAGGTAGTTTTTACCCCCAGACCGACAACTCTCCCCCCTCCGAAAAATGGACCTAGAGAAGACTTTTTCCTGGGAAATTCTACTCAGCAGTAATTATTTCCCAGTGAAAAAGAACTATTCTAGTGTCTCAATTCCCCTGCAGAAAAGTTGCTCCAGGGTTACTCTTTCCCCCTGAAGTAGAATTTATGCTTAAAGGTTTGAAGAACTGATGAAATGTAAACTCTTGACTCTGCATTGAAACAGAATGTTATGACATAAAAATAATTAACATTTTATTGATATAATTATGCCATACAAGCAAAATATGGGCTGTGCAGCTTTGGAGTGATTTGTCCCATCACTACAATATTTGATACATACGTCAACATGTACACAAAAGTTTAGACCTGGAGATGGGGGTGAGGTGGGTGGGTTAAGTGACCATAGAGTATAATTTGCCTGGGGTGGGGTGGGATACTCTATGCTGAAAAAAAATCCAATCTTTGAGTGACTAATCCCCTGGGGAAAATAGACTCTAGAGGGTTTTTTCCCAGGGTAAAATATGATTATGGGTAGAAATGCTGGGAAAAATCTACTCCAGGGTCTATTTTTGAGGCCGGGGGGGGGGGGGGGGGGGGGGGGGGGGGGGGGAATTAGCTAAGGTGAAAAAACTACTCTGAAGGAGCTGTAATACTAAGTATAAAGTACCCAAATAGAAGGCAACATCAACTATAACAAAGTATACTTTTATGGTCCCCATGAACAGCATTATATTGAGTGAATAGTGTAAATAACTTGAGAATACAGTCTACTTTCATTAATCTGCTTTTGTTTATCTAAATGTCGCTAAACATGCTGACACGAGGAGGAATGATTTTTTAAAAATTCATTTCAATTCAAACCTGTTTATCCACCGCCAGGGTTCATCAAACATTTCTGACGTCAATGGTCTATGTAAAATTAAGATCAGACTATATACAGTGTAATTCCCTAAAACAGTCCTTCTGAAACCCTGCTTCCTCTGCCGATTAACCACATACTTTTCATCCCAATATGGACATTCTAAAAGTAATACCTATCAAACTTCTGCATACTATATACACCTATACAAAAAGGAAAGAAAATAATTGTTTCCAACTGTGTCAAGTTCACACACACACACAGACTGGGTATTTTATTTATGGTGGCCAGTATGCACAGGTTTGATTAGTATTGGTTTGGATTGGTATTTAATGGCATGTGAACATGTGAAAGGATGTATCATGACTAGGCAACTGGAATACCATGGTGGCAGATCTGGCCTGGTCTGGGCAGGATTCCAACATGAACCCTTCTATTTGCAAGTCCAGCATGCTAAGCCACTGTGGCTCCTGCAGTGAGTATTATAATGACTTAAAAGGAACCAAAATATGTTGCTAGTCTGCAGAGGAAGCCTGATTACAGAGCCTGATTACAGTGGGAGCCTGATTACACAGGAAGGCTGATTACAGTGGGAGCCTGATTACAGTGGGAGCCTGATTACACAGGAATCCTGATTTCTGAGGGACTAATTCACCAAAGTTTCACAGTATACATGTACATAAGCATGGCAATATCTGTAAATAAACTCATGAAGTTATTATTCCACTGAGTACAGAGGACAGAAATTTTTTTTTATAAAGTGGCAGCCCTGAATTTTGCAGATATGGTGTTTATTGCTTTCGAGGAGGGGTTCCCCAGTTTGATATGAAACTGGACACAGGTTATATTTAAAAACAATGTGTATCTTCCATTTCAGGTATCTACATCACGTATTTATCCATTCATCAAAGAATAGGTCCATGAAAATAGTTCATATGTAAACCAAAACACCAAGAAGTATTATCAGAAAAAGAAATTTAAAAAAATAAATTCTGTGGTAGTGCTGATTAGGAACGGAAGAGACTAATAGTTAAGGTGCAGTCCAGAACAAAAAAAAAAAAAAAAGAGTTGCTATAAATTTAAGCTTCTTCCTAAGGTAGCACCAAATAGCTTTTGGCTATGGTTGCGGTTGAGGATCAACTTTCTAACCTCTGAAGTCACCCACTATCAAAGTAAAATTCAATTACCATTAAAATGTATACATTTTCAAACTCATCAGAAAATGGAAAAACCGAATCTGTAACAAGACTGAAACAGTAAAGGTGATCCTTCTATGATAACACTCTTTAGAATCACACTAACCCTTCTTCCCACAATGAGTTAAAATATCTAAAACTCATGATAATTTCAACTCCACAAAGAATCTATACTGAACAAAATAGGCAGTGCCATCACAAGTTTGTGCTTGATGAAACAGTGCCCCAAGTGCATTGCCTGCCAGTCCCCCCCCCCCATACCACAAACTCCACTCTGCGAACTACCTCCCCCTGGCAGTCACCCATACTGCCCGCCCTTTATGATGGCACTGAAAATAGGAGATATTTTATAGACAAGGCAATATCAATTGCATGCTAAATACATGTTTTACTTTAATGAAGAAGAAAGTGGACCATGAATGGATTGATTTCACTTAAAATCACTATGAAAATTTCTGAAAACAAGTAAAAACAGAGCAAGGAGAACTTGAGCGACCACTCATGTACATTGAAGACCAAAACTTAATCTTTAACCTAGTTATCACAAATATGCTTCTGCACTATAAATGTCCCCTTGGACATACAACATAAAATCATGCATTCCTGATACACAACTGTAATTGACGAGGGAAAAACATGGAGTTTTAGTGCTACCCATTCCAGCAAAAAGAAATTTTCCAACACCATAAGCTTTCAAAAGGTGGGATTCCAAAAAAATAAAAAATGTATAAGTAAAATGAAATAGAATATTTAAATTCATGGCAGGGAGCTGCGGTAGCTCAGAGGTTAGCATGCTGGATTCACGATCTAAATGGTGCAGGTTCGAATCCTACCATCTGACCAGCCTGGGTCAGCTACCATGGTCTGTCCTTGGGCAAGGCACTTTACTCCAACTGCTTTGGCACTAAATAGCCTACTTGTGTTGCTGTGCCTTAAAGCACCAAACACCAAACATTCACGGCATTGTTTCAATTTGTTCAAGGCACTCTTTAACATGAAGTATAAATGGCAGACACCCATGGGAAAAGGCAAAACTGGCCTTTGTACACAGGTGACATCTGTACACAGATTCACCTTTCAAACTTGGTTTTTGAACAAATACCATGCACCAAATATCATTATAGTTGCTATTATTACTACTATTATTATAATTACATCATCAAGATTGTTTTATGTGCACTATTTAACAAAATCATAAAACACACATATACATGTATGTTGTTCTCACCCTAATTTATGTTCCACACAAGATTACTGTATCCTGCTCACTTTAATCCATCTTATAAGTTAAATCATTACTGAATTATTTAGTTTGTTTTGTGCACAGTGACAAAATACTAATTTGGATATGACTATACAACAGAGGACTGACCCTTTTGTTAACCAACTTGCATACATTAGGCTTAGAAACAGCTGATCACACTTAGGAAACAATATCTGGATTAGCCAGTTGCTCAGCTCCCAAAATCAAAAGACAGCTGGCTTATGTGAGAGGCCTGTGATGCGCAGGGAATCAAAAGAAGCCATATATGGCTATTCTTTGTGACCCATGAACCAAAACTTTGCCTGCCTTTACAAACAAGTTTTAAGTGTTGAATGACCCCTGACCCTAATGAAATGGGGCGTAACTCATATATATTCTCAAAGATGAACTTTTTTTTATCGCAGATAGCTTTAATTCACAGGTAAACAGATGAAGATATTGAACTATACCTATCACACTGGCACAAAAGGCAACTTCCATTTCTGCTATGATAACATGACTACTTTCCCTCCATCCAGCAAAGAAATTGCTTCAACACTCTACCCTAATGATAACAACTGCCTCACTTTTGAATCTGACATATTGACACCTTAGAGTTGTATTGACAATGTGACTGGAGTTTGTTGAGTACAAGTGAGATAACAAATGTTTGCACATCAAAATACATGAAATTCCTTTATCTTTTCAATACCTTTGTCATGAAGCAAAAGTTTAGTTTGCATAGACTGAGCGGTCACTGGAGCATATCTACTGAGCAGCGAAAAACCATTATTTGGTTAGGAAACATCTGGCTGCTGACCACAGAAAGCAGGTGGCCATTATATACATGACCGTTATATAGGAAATTCGCATGGGGGAAATTAGAATGGCCATTGAGACCAGGTGACTGCTATATACAGGTGACTGTTCGGATAGGTCTGACTGTGTGTTTGTTTAGATAAACAGCCGTATTGCTTCTATTGACAAGATTATTTGGCTGAAGAAGATCTATAAGCAGAAAAGAAACTGATTCAAAAACATTGAATGGAAACATAGGTGGGGAAGAGAGTAGAAAGCAATAACGTAACACCTACAAATTTAGCTTCTAATCCACAAACCAATCCACATGTCCCTTCAATCACAAAATATGAAAAAAATAGGCTTTCAATCAGCATCATAGCCATCCTCCCACCATTCGATAACCTTTTTCATCAATTAGAAATAACATTCTTTCTTTATTCTTTCTTTCTTACTTCATTAAATACAGAAAAAATATGGGGAATATTTTGTTATTGTTCACGTTGTTAGAACTTTTATAATTATTAAATGTTTCACTGTATTTAACCCAGAAAAATAACAGGATTATTTGAAGTAAATTTCATCATCTGATTCCAATTTAGTACTTTTTAGCTTAATCAAACACTGCTATTTCAAATTCATAATTTAAGTTTTTCTGATACTGCAAAATTCCATTTCCAAATCTTTCTGAACTTGACAAATACAAGACTTGATGAAATTCTACTAATAAATCAAGAAAATCTTTAATTTACTTTTGTATTGTTTCATATTCTTTTAATGGTAATAATTAAATTTTTCGAGCATTAATTTCCAATACAAAAACAGATATGGACAATCAAAAGTTATTTGCTAATACACTGATAACAAAGTTAAATGTCAGTTTAAGATGGAGATTCACTGTTGAGGTAGTCAATGTCAGGCAAAAGGTTTAAGTTAGACCCATACCTGTCAACTCTCCAGCCAGGAGAAAAAAAACTGATTTTTGGGGTTGTTCCATGCCTACCTCCCAATCTCATAATATCTCCCGAATTTGCAGAAAACTCCTGATTATTACATTATGCCTGCTGATTTTCATTTTCCCAAACAAAATCCAATAAATAAATAGCTGTATTGTATGCAATCACAGTAGCCATGTTCTATTTTATTATATTGTTGTGATGTAATTACACAGCACACTTATCATGTGACATAAACTGTGAATGCTAGCTAACATGCAGGACTTTGATCAAGTCTGGTGTGAAAGAAGAGGATGGCCACTTGTAAGCAGAGTATGATTGACCATTATGAAGACTGAGAGGATTATAAGTTAGGATCATGTGCTGTCAGTTTTGTCTGTGCTTTGACCTTTGTATGTGTTATATTTTTACTAATTAAAAAACTAAAGTTAAATGTGTTTGTCGTATTTTGTCGAAAATAGGCAATATTGAGTGAAAATGACACTTAGAAAATGCAAGCAAAGTATAGCAAACAATAGATTTTATCCTCTTATAAACCAAGAGATGAATACAACTACTGGAACTCTGAACAACTACTGAGACAAGGCAAAGTTGCAATTTTCAAAGCATAACTTGGATTTTATCAGGAAAAAAAAGCAAGGAAGCCAATTCAAATTTATCTTTTTCTAAAAACGTAAAAAGTGCTGATAGAAAATACACATACTAAAATTTATCTTGAACTGGATTTCTGAGTACCGGGATACATGATTTGATAAATTCTGTCAACATGTATCAGGTGCTGTCCAGTCTCACGCAGAACTCTAAAATTAAAATTGGGGTCATGAACCACCTCCTCGAAAATAACAGCCTCCTTTTTGGCAAGCATCTGAAGCAGCTCTTGCTCTCTTTTTTCTGCCCGAGATGATCTATAATTGGAAATTGGAAGCAAAAAAGAGAAAATTACAGAAAATCTTATATGTTAAACTTTGAATAATTTTTTTTTACATGAAATAATGTGGGAAATCTCAGCAGGGCTTTGCAAATTTTAGAAAAGTCAGGGAAAGCTAAGTGGACAATTGAACTTGCCCTTTGGAAATATGATCTTGTCCCAAAATGACAACATAATATCACAGCCAAAGTCCAAAAATAAAATAAAATAAAATAAGTCGGGTTTTTTTAAGGCAATTTTGTTGTATCATCTAGTTTCCCTTTTTGATTAGACATGCTAGCAGACTCATCTCTTCAATTATATCAACAATAATGAAAGCTTGATTTTTTTTAATGATTTATTTATACTCACAACTGAATGATTTGAGAACACTTATTTTATCCATTTACTTAACAATTATTGCCTAGTTACTTTGAAATCGGCAACTTGCATCAAAACAATCTTTGACAAGTTGACTTTTGAGAATGATTTAAGAAGACTTATTTTTTTTATCCATTTATTTATTTGCCAAACAGTAAGAATATATCAGTCTCCTGTAATTATCATGTAAACAAATCCTGGTGGCTAATCATTAGAGATGAGTGCCTTTTATTTCCAAATATACCTGTCAAAGAAATCTCACAAGTTATATTATTAATAATTATCACCTTGAAATCGGTGACATGCATCAAACCAATATCTGACAAGTCGATGTTTTAGACTTGGCAAACTCAGCACATGTTGGAGCTCACAAACTGCCCATGCCTAGGTTAAGACTTCGGTGAATCCCGTATGCACATAAATATTATGATTAAAACATAACTGATAAGTTAAAATACAAGTATTTATTTCCCTATTTGTGAAAACTAATGTTCATATTATCATGTCTGTGTGAGAAAATGTGAGACTGACCTTGACATTGACTACAAGATGGAAATTACTGATTTTGACAGTGGATTGTGTGAAATAAAAGATTGATAGATGAAAAAACCTGTGGGCAGAAGATTGTGGTACATATAAACACTAAATAAAGGTGCTGATAAGTGTACTGTGGTGAGATCGCAGTGTATAAAACTTCTGAACATAAAGCATTATGAACTGAACATTACTTCTCTCATGCTCTCTCTCTCTCTCTCACTCTCAATTTTGTGGACTTGCTTGAGGGCAAGTACTTTGCAAATCTGAGCTTGTCTAAGCTGAATTTGAGCTTGTCCTGGAATTGGCCAAGTGGATTTGTAAAGCCCTGCTAAGTATCTGCAAGCAGTTGGGACATTAAAGGATTTTTCTTTTGACTGACAAAAGCACTGAATGCAAGTCTGAATAGCTTGACCAACAGAATTTGCGCATCAGTGATTCCTGTCTGTTGCCAGATGGTACGAGTGTACCATGTAGATTCTAGACTGGATCTCTGTTCCTTAAGCTGTGCTCATGAACATGTTTCTTGAAACAGAGAACCAAAAAGTTCACAGTTGATATATACACCATCTGGATGATTAATGTTGTGAGAGAGTTCCATTAGAGTTCAAGACCCTCAAATGAAACATCAGCTGTCATGCATTTGGCAACTGATTTATATTTTCTTTCTTGGATCTTGGAATATATCTTTCACTTGACTTGAGTACTAATAAGTTAAGTGTTACAAGTTACAACAGGGGTACACAACTAAACCCTTTACATGCGCCAGAATCGACCTTGATTGGAACTAACCAGGCCGCACTGCAAAAGTTTTGTGTAATAAAAGCATAAATACACATGCATAAAGTAAGGTTACTGGCCACGGGCCGCACAAAATGTGTTTGCAGGCCTCATGCAGTACACCCTTGAGTTACAAGAACCAAAAGCTTTGATTCTGTACTACTATCTATATGCACATAACTTGCACTCTACTGTGAATATCATACACCTAGACATTCCATCTCATAATGCTCTAGTAGATCAAGGTCTATAGTTTAATTCAATATAGACCTGCAGTGGATTTTAGCATTTTAATTAAAAGGACACAAAATAGTGAGACCAAAATATTATTTTCCCAACAAGATTTCTTGGTATTTAGAATAAGTTTAATCAATTTTTTTTCGTATGGACAAACTTTGGTGTTCTCAACAGAAGATTTTATGTTGATTCTACCCACAAGCTAGGCAGGAATTTAAGAATGACTTTGAGTTACTTTCCAAAACTTTAAGTGAATGTTGTAAATGTCATAAACTAGTCTTTCTTTCCATCATTGAAATGATGCTCTAACACTATGATGTCCTTGGGTGAGACACATGAACGAAGTTCTCAAATCAAGTACAATGTTATTTTGGTTCTTCTACCATGTTTTTTGTTCCGATATCAACTCGAGTTGTTAGGGTAAAATTCCAAAACAGTTCATCCCATGGACAACCTAAAACTTCTATTCAAAAAGGAATATTGAAAGATGTTTTACAAAATACACAGTGGCTATAAAAGGCAACATTGAACTCTAAGGTATTGTCATATTTATTTCTTACTATCTCTTATGCTCAGTAAAATCCTAAACTATGCTGCAGGTCGATACTGAAGCAAAGTTATACCCTGTTTGCTTAAAACATATTCTGCAAATGGACAGCATAGACCCTGCTTTGTGAGTGCATTAAGTGACAACAGAAATGCATCTGTGCTGCTTGCTGGGTGAGAGTAAAACATACTAAGCAGATATGGTAGTGTAAAAAGAACATACTAAGCAGATATGGTAGTGTACAAAGAACATACTAAGCAGATACAGTAGTGTACAAAGAACATACTAAGCAGATACAGTGGTGCACAAAGAACATACTAAGCAGATACAGTAGTGTACAAAGAACATACTAAGCAGATACAGTAGTGTACAAAGAACATACTAAGCAGATACAGTAGTGTACAAGAACATACTAAACACATATGGTAGTGTACAAAGAACATACTAAGCAGATATGGTAGTGTCCAAAGAACATACTAAACACATACGGTAGTGTACAAAGAACATACTAAACACATGGTAGTGTAAAAAGAACATACTAAGCAGATATGGTAGTGTACAAAGAACATACTAAACACATATGGTAGTGTACAAAGAACATACTAAGCAGATACGGTAGTGTACAAAGAACATACTAAGCAGATACGGTAGTGTACAAAGAACATACTAAACACATCCGGTAGTGTACAAAGAACATACTAAACACATAAGGTAGTGTACAAAGAACATACTAAACACATATGGCAGTGTACAAAGAACATACTAAGCAGATATGGTAGTGAACAAAGAATTTTAATTCCATTAAGTTTAATACATAAGCAAATGATCATCAGATTCTGAAATCTTCTCCATTAAAAACACCATGAAAGAAAAGACTGACTATATAACCTAAGACATTGACTCTCAATAATATACAACATTCTGTTTGCAGTGGTAATGTGATCAAAATCTACACAGTGACCGAGTGGTATTCAAACTATAAAAGCATCCCAATTCCTATTTATCTGTTTGACAGATAACCTGAATTATTTAACTATATGTACTGCACATCCTACAGTTAATATTTACGATCACCACAACAGTAAAAAACTAAGTATAACTACACTCTGGACTCTTAAAAATTTAAAACTGCCACTTGTCCTGCAAGAGATAATAAAGGGACTACAATATTCTGCTATGTCTTTAAGAGAAAGGCACACCTTATGCAATTCCTATTCCCAAGGCTACAGAACAAGCAGATGTAGCCCAGAGATATGTAAAAAGGTCATATACTGCTCAAAATAATTTAGGTCTCACAATACTTATTTGGTGTTAAATTTTTTAACAAAGCTATGGACATATCATATAATAATCTTCCATATAATAATTTTGAAATTTAAATTTTGGGTAATGGGCATCGTCACAAGTCATGTGTGATAATCTGCTATGCAACTTTATCACCTGTGGCTGCCTGTGCTCAGATCTTTTCAATTTTCATGTGTATGCAATCTCCCACACATCAATGAAAGTGCCCATTTTATCAATCAATAATTGACTGTGCTTGGAAGAGAAACTTTGATTGACTCATTTAAACACCATGAAAGGTAATGTTGGGTCACAATGGCGAGAAAATTTTATTTTTGCTCGCAGTGATTGGTTAAGCAGGTTTATGTATATTTATGAGAAATGAGGAAATCTCCACACAGAAGGCCACTGGTGATATAGAGGTATAATGGATTATCACCAGTGGCTTGTGACGATGGGTAATGGGAGATTAAATACAGAAGATAATATACTACTGAAAATTGGACTCAACTTCTTTTCAGCAGAATATTTTGAACAAGGAGCATTGCAGTAAAGTGTAAGAAGTGCTTTACACTTGGGTCTTAAGATATGGTGTGTACACTCAGTGTATGAGAGTGACACTTTGACTTAAAGATGGACTGTTTAGAGTTGCTCCCGATTTTTAAATATAGTTTAAAACACTCAAAAGCTTAGGGCTGCGTAGAAGTGCACCAAGATGGTACTGTATCTTAATGCTCAAAATGAGGTATTTCTATAATACAACAAAATTTCATTATACAAGATGTACTACAAGGTGTACTGTATACATATATATGACAAGTTGTACTGTATATGTATATATGACAAGCTGTACTGTATATGTATATATGACAAGCTGTACTGTATATGTATATATGACAAGCTGTACTGTATATGTATATATGAATTCTTACTTGATTTTTTACTTTGAATCAGGTGGTGTGAAAGGTCTACTTTCCACTCTAAAATCAGAGTTTCAAACAAGTTCAAAGTCTAAGTGGGGTTAACTTAACTATTTAACATGAGGCCCAAGTGGATCTGAGATTGCTCAGATGGTTGATCTGCCAAACAGTCCATGCAAGAGAAGTTGACTAAGAAATTATGGTCAGTAGGACTCTTTCTGTAGAAATTTCATCCAATGCTGTTGATTGCATATATTATGAAAACAACTATTTCTCTAGTTTTGGTATCTTCATCCATATTTTATGGAATAACAGCATCATTTGCCCAATTTTGAAAGGACTCAATGCCAAGAAGCTTTCTGTCAAAGTTTATCAAATTCTGTTTAGCAGTTTTTTTTTTACATAAAGCTCTTTATATGTAATTCTGGTTTTAGTAACTTGTAGCTATATTTGATCATGGATTGGAATCATTTTGAATAGATTTCAAAGGCTTTCAAGTTAGGTTGGTTTCTGTTCAATTTGGTCAAAAATTCTGTTGAACAGTTTTTGAGAAGTTAGTAAAGGTTGTTATATTTTAAGTAAAATCTGAAAGTTCTTCATGCCTGGATGCTTTCTGTCAAATTTGGTCAAAATCATTTTAGTGGTTTTTGAGACATACTGGTAGTTGTTTAAAGCTTTTCCTGTACTTAGTAATGGTGGTCAAATGTGTTGGTGGATTGGCATCATTCAGAAAAATCTTAAAGTTTTTTTTTAGCAGTAGTCATTTAAAGATTTTATTTTATTTTTAGTAATGGCAGATCACCATCATTTGTACCAACTTGAAAGCACTTCAGGACAAGATGTTCTTTGCCAAGTGTGACTGAAATTAGTTGAGTGGTTTTTGAGAAGAAGTTTAAAAAGCAAAATATTATTAATGCAGGGCCAAATTGGCTAATAAAAAACAATTTTTAAAAAATCCAGTACTGTAAAACTCAGCGAATTAATTCAAAGAAAAACTTGTTAGGATGTGTCCTTAGAATTACCAAGTAATGAAGGTATTAGTAATGGTTAAGTATTATCCACTGCCATATACAACAGTATTTTGAAGCATTTAATTAACAACATGGTTTGTCAGGCTATTTTTTTTTTGCTTGTAAAAATTAAGAAACCATTTCAAGCTTTCTTTTTATTAATCAAAAATCGTCAAACAATTATTACCTTTGCTCATGCTTTGGTGCTGACCACTAACACATCATAATTCATGCACAGGATCCAACTTGAACTCATTCATATGTCAAGTTAAAAAACACAGTTTACAGCTGTAATTCACAAACCACAAAATCCTAAGTAACTACCATATCATCACTATGACAACTATCCCACATGCATGTCATAGGTGTGTGATTTTAATTTCTTCTTTTTTTTTGCATGTAATAACTGCAACATATTTTGATACAATTTATATATAACCATGATTTAATATTCTTCATGGGCATCAATTTTTGTGGTCTTGCAAAAAATTGATTTTCGTGGGTACATAAGTTAACTGACTGGGCAAAGGGCCCTACTGGATCATCATTCATTGGGTCTTTAAATTCGTGATTTTCAGCAACCATGAAATCCACTAAAATTGGTACTTTAGTCCATGAAAAATAATAAATTCACAGTAATGGACAAGGAGAACAAATTCTGTGTGCAAGGCATTAAAAATAAGTGCTTATCTACCATATATACTCACTTACAAGTTGAGTCCAACTGCAAGCAACACAGACCCTGATCTGCTAACTCATTATGCACCAACAGATCAGGGTGTATGTTGTTTGTTCTGCTGACAAACTGCATAAGCCTAGATCTGCTGATACATTATGCATCAGCAGACTTGGATCTGTGCAGCTTGCAGTTGGACTTGACTTATAAGCGAGTACATATGGTACATCTCGATATATCCAGTCATTCATATTTTTGGTAGAATGATAGTATGCAGTCTCCTAATACCAAATCTACTAGGAAGAGGGAGGGGCAATAACTCTGGAAAATATTGGCAGTGAAAGAAGAAAGAATAAAATTATATCAAGCTATTACAAGTTCCAATCACTGTACTTAATTCAAAATTCAATGCCTCAATGCAGGATGTCTTCCTACTATAACTGAGCTGGAAAAATGAAGCATACATTTTTTTTAGACAAGGTTTGCATTACATGCCACCTCCATAGTGTATGGAAAAGCATAAAGATTGTGACACGTTATCTACAGTGACCTTTTCACATTTTCATGTTAAAGTGAATGCCTGTTACAAGTGCAAGTGGTTTTTAAAGAATCTCTTGCCCCATGTAAAAAGATCTACTTGCCTGATAGGATTTTTATATACTAACTACAAAAAAATCAATAGGCTCCTTGAGCAAGTAGCTCCCAGAGGAAGTAGTCTTTGTAAGATTTAGACTTGCTCCATTCACATGCTATCCTTTTACTGCAGTGCAGATGTCACACTTAACAAAACAATCAGTTCCCCATATCACTTTTACTCATCTGCTATGATGTATATGACTTTTTTTTTTTACAAAATCTCCCTTGGCACAAAATTGTAATATATATATATATATATATATATATATATATATATATATATATATATATATATATATATATATATATATATATATATATATATATATATATATATATACTAGAGAATTTGATTTTAAAAAAATGATAAATTCTATTCCTGTTCCAATCACCATGAAAAAATCCCTGTAACATTGTTTATAATAACAACAATGTAACTGTGGACAGGAGAAAAGTGGTAAGGACAAAATAAAAAATGTGTGGTTCAATTAAAGGTATGAAAAAAAATTAAGGTAGGAAGGCCAGGACTATTTTTTTGTTGTTTTTATTACTTTTTATCCAGCTTGTGTAGTTTGTGTCACAGTTTCCAATATAAAGTTACTGGTTTGAATGTCGGGTTACCAGAACCACACATTTTTTTCTTTGGCCTAACAAAATGTTTCTATCTCCATATATATCAGAGTCAATCAGCTGCTAAAAAGCCTCCAGCTCCAGGATCAGGATACAAAACACTCAAAACATTGTCCAAATTTTACCATTTTTTTCTAACATTTTTCAACTCATTTGAGCAAGTCCATTCATAAATCTACAGATCAAAAAGTAACTTTGGATGATTGTTGTTGTTGTTGTTATGGGTTTAATGCCATTTTTCAGCATATGGCGGCCAGTATATTTGGTGGAGGAAGAACCCGAGAAAACCCCAGGAAGAACCACTGACCCACGGGAAGCTACTGGCAAGCTTTCTCACATACCCATGTTAGCTTAGACCGAGACTCGAACCCACGTGGACAGAGGTGAGATGTCAGTAATCTGTAAAGGCGAGCGCCTTAGACCACTTGGCCACCCGGGACCCTTGGATGATTGCATATCTTGTGCTGTTTGTTCAAGGAAAAATGAAAATGTTCCTGAGCAGATTGTTTTCTTAGCATTTTGAGAATCATGTTTAGCAACTCCACTGAAACATCTAAAGATCTAAAACTAAGTCCTGACTGATCATATATTAAGACAATGCTGTTATGCAAGGAATGAAAATGTTCAAGAGCATAAGTTTAAAACTTTTTGAATTCAGACCAAAACATTGTTTAAGCTGCATTAAAGACATCTCTTTTGAATTCTCATATTTGTTAAGTCATGTTTGATTATATGGTCTTAATGATGTCAAGGTGACTTGCAATTAGAAAGGATTAGTGCAAATGAATATAATCTGTTAGCTTACAGTACACAAACTAGACACTAGACAATTTTTATTAATATTTTAAAACAGTTGTCCTTTTTAAATATTTTGTAGTATCTTCCATATGATTACCTTGAATTAAAGCAGTGATTTTGACAAATGTGAAGATACCAAAGAAGAAACACATTTTGCATGCCAAAATTGTGTATTTAAGAAAGAGTTGTCTTCATATTTGAGGAAATCCTTGACTTTAATGTAGTAAATAAGCCAGACTGTCAAGAAAGAAAAAAAAAGCCCATAATGCACAGACTTTATTTTCATCCTACATTGTCATGTCAAAAGTGAGTAGCCACCGGCATAAGAAAAGTCTACATCATTTAGCGAAATATGATTTTAAATGGTATTCTGTAAACTTGATTTTATCTGCTTGCACTAATGACAATACTGACTCCAGCCTGAAATTGTAAGTTTGTAGCAAGTGCTATATGGTGATAACAAAACATGGCTCCTTGTGGTCAGGAATTGACAGATGGACTGAAGCAGACAACAATTCAGTTAGTCAAGGAAGATTTTAGTGGTAGAAAAATATCTAAAATGATTGGAATACTGTGTTTCAGATTTCAGAAATATTTTCAAAGATTTCACAAAATGGGGCCCAAAAAAAGCAAGAAACAAGTGGGGAGACCAGAACACAACCAAAACTGGTGTTCATATACTTTCTCATCTTGATAATCCTAGATAATCTTTCTAGGACCATAGTGCAGATTTTAATGAGTCTGTAAGTGTTAATATTTCTAGAAGGACTGTCAAATGAAGATTAAAGCAGGGCTGGACAAATTCACTTGCGCAATGCCCAGGACTTGCTCAGATTTGCTTAGGATAAGCTCAAGTTTGCAAGATGCATGCCCATAGGCGAGTCAAAAAAACTGAAAGAGAGAGAGAGATCATGTGCAGTTCATAATGCTTTATCTCTTGCAAGTTTTATACTCTGTGACCTCATTACAGTACATATATCCACACCTTGTTTAGCGTTTTTATGTACCACATGCTTCTAATATACAAAATGCCCACAAATTTCATCCATCTATCAATCCTTTATTTCATGATACACTGTCAAAGTCTGTCACTTCAACCTTATAGTCAAAGTCTGTGTCACCTTTTCTCACACAGATATGATAATGTGATGGCTTACTATTTGAAGCAAGTTTTAACAAATAGGGAATAAATAGCTATATTCTAATCTGTTATCAATCATATTTTAATTATAATATTTGTAAGTACATGGATTTCGTGGATTTTCAAGTCCTAACCTATCTACAGCCATTGTCATTTAATTTTCAAATAATTGTAGCCTGTACTTGATTCATATATGAATATTCACTGTGATGTCATCATGAAATATTTACCATTGCCACCACCGACTTGGGTTGAATCAGAGGCCATGAAACCAGAATTCTGAACAAATTCTGTAAACAAGTGTGACCAATCTCACTTGTATATTCAATTGTCTTGTCTTCCAGGTAGCTGAATTACTAAGCTACATATAAATAAAACAAAGCTGATGACATTTAAGAAAACACTTAAAAAAAGAATTCTTTTGCTGAAATATGGACCCATTCATTTTCATGAAATCTGCCTTTGTTCGATCTGCATAATAAGTGAGAGCCAATGAAAACGAGAATGAATGGGAGAGCTATTTGAAGATTATTCTCAAAACTATTTTCCTCCATTGGTGAAACATAATAAATGTCTCTATTTGAATATGTACTTGTCTACTCAACTAAAATTTTTCTATCTCCATAAAATGTTATGACAAGTTTGCTTTGAAAACTATGTTATTGGCAGTATTTCTGTTGTAATTTCCAAATGATGGCTAATATAATATAGAGTTGAGTCCATACTCAAGTTTGAGCAGTTTCATGAAAGCTAGATATGATCTGGAAAACTTTTCCATGTTCTAACTGCTCTTAAAATTCAAAAGGTGTGTTTAACCACTACAGTCTTGACTTTTTAAAATTGGTATTTTTACTGTAGCACCGGTAATTAAAAAAGTCATGTCTGAACAAGATTTTTAAATTACTACAGTCTTCATGGTAATTTTTAAAAAAAACACCTCAATAACAAAAAGAGAAGAAAATTGAACTTCCACTCATTTCATATGATACTTAAGGGGCCCCGGGTGGCCAAGTGGTCTAAGGCGCTCGCCTTTACCGATCACTGCCATCTCACCTCTGTCTGTGTGGGTTCGAGTCTTGGGCTCGGTCAATGTGGTTATGTGAGAAAGCTTGCCAGTAGCTTCCCGTGGGTTGGTGGTTCTTCCCGGGATTTTCACGGGTTCTTCCTCCACCAGATATACTGGCTGCCATGTATACCCTATCATGTGCTGAAAAATGGCGTTAAACCCATAAAAACCAAACCAATCATATGATACTTGAAGAAATATTATGGAAAATGTAATTAAACCATAACAGGAAATTCATTCTGAAGTGAAGTTACTGAACAACTCTATCTGTGTGATTACTCTATCTATAAAAGATGTTATTGTACCTATTTAACGAAATAGCAGGGTGTTTGTGCTTCAAGTGATTTATCAGATCTGATGTCGTACCACTGTATTACAATTGGGATATTAAAGTTTACACTGTGCAATTTATCTGTCATGGGAACACAACTGAGAATATTCCCACAGCTCTGTATGGTTAGTCCATGGATTCTGTTGGGTCACCAGCTTCGCAGGAAAGCAGTTAGTGTATGTGTACACAGTATGGTAGACCAACATGTTGTTCTCCGCCATGATTTATCTGACATTTCTGGTGGCAGCTCCAGTAATGTCTGATAAAATAAAAAAGAACAACTTGGTGGTCTAATAGTATGGTTGCTAAAGTGACACTACATATTGCAGGGGCCATCTCAAAGTTTGATTAACTTTCAAGGTGCATTAAAACTGGACATGTTCAAATATAAATGATGCAATAAATATTCGAATACCAATTTCAGATTCAAATATTTGCCAAATATTATTCTAATTTTAATACTCGTTTGAGCACTATATTTAATGTGCAAAAGCTGTTTATTTGTACAATATATATAACATAATTTTAAGAAAACATCTCATATTTTATTTTATCTTATTTTTAGCTCTACTGGTTATAGATTAGAAGAGCTTATGGGATGATCTGTTGTCCGTTGTCCATTTGTTGCCACAAGTTTGTTATCGTTATTCATCCTAAACCACTTGGAGGATTACCACGAACCTTCACACACACATTCACAGTCCTAAGGTCTAGTTGGTCATAAATGAAAATGGTGCTGCTTGGACATCCAATAAGACCACCACAGTGGCCATCTTGGAAATCTTGTTCTTGCTACTCCTCCTAATGTGGAAATCATATTGACATGGGGTTTTCACCAGATGACTTGTTGTGGTGTCTAGTTGGTCCTAAATGAAAATGATGCTGATTTCACATCCAATATGACCACCATGGCAGCCATCTTGAAAATCTTGTTATGGTTACTTCTACCGAATGAATGGCCATATCAGCTGGGGGTTTTAACTAAAAGACTTCATATGATGTCTAGTTGGTCCTAAATGAAAATGGTGCTGATCTCACTCCAATATGGCCACCACAATGGCCATCATGAAAATCTTGTTATCACAAGTTCTCCTGAACAAGTGGTCATATCAACATGGAATTTTCATAAAAAAATAATGTATGGTTGGTCCTAAATGAAAACAGTGCTCATCTGACATAGTGATGCTGCCAGGAATCAGCTTGAGAGGAGAGCTCCCCTTGGCTTCTAAAAATGGGGAGGGAGAGTCAGGAAAATTGCTGGGTGATATAAATTTTACCATTAACATCTGAACATGCACTGTTTCTTTTTTCCTTTCCAATCATCAAGTGCCCAGGTGAAGCTGAAATCTTCATATGAACACCCTGTAACTTTATTAATATTATTCCGCTTACATTTTTTGAAGTTAATCTGTTTCTGATTACAGTGTGAATGTTATTCTGAGCATACTCTCACAATATGCAGTCTGGAGATGCATGTGCATGGCTTGCTTTAACAAGTTAGGAAATAAATCCTTACAGTTGATGTATATAATCCTATTTCCTGAGAAATTTCAATTGTTTCCATTTGATCAGAGGTCCCAGAGGATGCATTGTAAGCATTAACAGTCTCCAAGTGATTATTGACATGTTCAGTATTCTGATCTGAGTCAGAAATTACAGCAGAGTGAACTTTAAAGTACCGGTAGTCCATTATCAACTTATGACCTGCAATTGTCTTAAACATGCATGACCAAATTTCCAGTCATGCACAGTCAGGCAGTTTGAAAGACGGGCAAAAAAAAAAAAATTGGTAGTCATGACTATAGCAGACAACCTTACACTGAACAAAATACAGCCTGACTTCATTTAGATTATTTGCACATCACTGATTTATATTTTACGGAGTTCAGGTTTCAATGCACAAGTTCTTGCACAAACCAATATCAAATCATGCGACAGATGGTCAATTCTGCATGATTCATATACTTGCATCACTGGACATCCAATATGTCTGCCATGGTGGCATTGTGGAAATCTTATTATTGATACTTTTCCTTAATGGATGATCATACCAACATGGGGTTTTCACTAAAAGACTTGTTATAACCACCAGTTGGTCATAAATGAAAATGGTGCTGATCTGACATCCATATATGTCTGCAATGGTGACCATCCTGAAAATTTTGTTTGTTGATCTGACATCCATATATGTCTGCAATGGTGGCCATCCTGAAAATCTTGTTATCAACACTTCTCCTTAATGGATGATCATATCAACAATGGGGTTTTCACTAAAAGACTTCTTATGATGTCTAGTTGGTACTAAATGAAAACAATACCAATCTCACATCAACTCCTCCAGCATAGATGGTCTTACTTTACATAGGGTTCTCCTAAAAGACTTCTTATGATGTCTAGCTGGTCCAAATGAAAATGGTGCCCTTTGCACGTCCAATAAGGCCACTGTGGTGGTCATCTTAAAAATCTTGTTATTGCTACTCTTCATGAGCAGATGGTCATACAGATATGGGGTTTCCACAAAAGACTTCTTATAATGTCAAGTTGGCCCTAAATAAAAATGGTGCTGATCAATGGTGGCCATCTTGAAAATCTTTTTATCACTATTCCTCTTGAAGGTTTGGTCATATCAACACCGTGTTTTCACAAATAAACATTTTTCACTATATGCAGTTGGTCCTAAATGAAAATAATGCCAATCAGACCAACCAAAATTTGAAAAACCTCATAAAACCTACTTCTACTAAACAAATGGCCTCACCAAGATTTAAAAGAAAAGCTTCTTTCTTGCAATATATAGTTATTCCTATATTAACATGATGCTGAACAAACCTCCAAAATGGTTGCTTTGATGGCCATCCTGATTATCTTTATATGGCTACTTCTCCTGAATGGATGCATATATGGTCTTATTGACACTAAATTTTCGCTAAAGCACTATTATGCCAATATGTAGCTGGATCTGAATCAAAACGGAGTTCATCTGATCTCCAACAATAACTTTTGGTACCATAGTGGACATCTTGAAAATCTTAATATCACTACTCCTCTTGCCCGAATGATTGCACTGACATGGGGTTTTCACAAAAACACTTCTTTGAAGTATTAAATTCAGGTTCTGAATGAAAATGGTGCATATCTGATCACCAACAAATCCACTTTGGTGAAGGAGTTTTGAAAACCAGACATAATTCACCTTGGAGTCAAGACAAATGTCATTGCTTGCATTTTTGTACTTCATTGAACTTGTGAACATGATGGCTTGTACACAATCAAATGAATTCTGACCAGACTTTGTATTTAGTCAAAAGAACAAGTTGATAATCAGCACTCAGACATTGATTTGAAAGTCAAAGGTTTAGGCTTCAGTTTTAGGCGTACTGGCTTCTAAGCAGGATAACGCAAACAAATATGAATTGATTTCTATCAAACACAATTTGTGGATCTATCTGATGAATACCTTGAATGATGCCACTTAAATAACTGTGATGTTTTTAAAAAAAGATATTTAGTTACCGGTATAGATTTAACCAAACTCAAAAAATGGGTATATCCTGACATTTTCCGAGACAAGTTGAATGAGTTTCCATCCATGATAATAGGTTCAAGGTCAATGGCCATGAGATGGTTTCAATACTCAGTAGTTAAACAGAAGAAATAGTTTTATCCTGTATTCATGGAAAATCTTTTCCGACACTAGGGTGTCAGTCCCTTCAAGACACTCTTGTCTACCTTTCCTTGTGATATATTATATTGTCGTATTTTTGGGCAAGCTCATATCTCCATGGGCAAATTCAATTTTCCTGTATTGTTAAAGAATTTATGATGCAGAAGGTGCACTAAAAGGATGCAAACTATGATTTCTGAGCAGAATCATGAATCACGTGTTTCATGGTATAAAGAGAGGCATAACTGAACAGTTGAAAACCAGTGGTAAAGAACAATTTTTAGCTATGAAACCAAAGTTGTTTTTTTCACTTCAAAGTTTATGTTTAGATAAAACCCAATAAAGAATATCAACCAGAGTGTTTAAGCCTGTACAGTGCACTAGTTATGTAATTGAGGGTGCAGTATGATGTTGAAAATCTGACCTCAGTTGAGTGCAACATTGACTCTTATAAGACTTCAGTTATTGCAACAGAATTTCCAAATGGGAAATTACCCTTCCAGGGAGCAAGTGTCTGCTCCATGTTGCTAGGAGAACAAAACAGTGGAAAATTGATAAAACACTGAATCTTCAACCTGGCCATTACAGACCCTGGACCTCAATAATTTTGATAATATATGGTAGACAATTAAATCCATGCTTGAAAAAAAGACTACATGAAATTAAATCTCAGGGCTGATCTCATTCCTTTTGTTCTCGACATTTGGGTCTACCTCAGGCAATCTTACAGCAGAGGACTTTATGACTCCGTGCCTAAGAGATTACATTAGCTGTGGTAAGAGCCAAAGGTTTAATTACCAAGTATTATATGTGCCAGTACCAATTTTCTTTAATATTTTGGTCAGGAGATCATTTAGAAATAGCAATGAAGTAAGTGTTTCTCCTATGGTATCAATGCAAGTGGCTACTCACTTTTGACTTTGTACAAGGGTCTATTATAGAACATGTGATTGCAAGATTCACACTAGTTTGTTCCAAAATTGTGACAAAAAATCAACAGAATGTGCACAAATTGCACATATTTTCCAGCCATACCTTTATTTCTTCATTAAATCACTCCTATGTTCAGTAAATTTTCCCTTTTTTTCAAAAGGAGGGGTTAATTTGCCCCCTTAATTTTCAGTTCTACAATAGACCCTGTGGCACTGTATGTTCTCTACTTACATTTCTTCAAGATTTTATCAGACAAAGCAACAGGAAAGATATTAAAAAATAACTTGATTTAACAAAGAACATGAAAAGTTAGTAACATCCAGACCAGATGTGTGAATCATGAATTTCTGATCAATCTGGATGGTTCCATGGCCACCAGGTTTTAGCAAGTTTCATGATTCTGGAGCTAGATCGACATACAATTACCAACACTTGCTGAAATATGCATTATATCTGTACCTGTTCTGTTCATAATGACCTGGCTCCGAATATAGAATCTTGTCTTTACTTGGTGCAGCATCCATTGAAGTCTGATTCATACCGACCTAAAATTGAAATAAATTGGAGTAATATTTGTATAGTCTCAATAAAAATGCCATGGAAGTTTTAGAGATTTATCATGCTTACATAAAAGATTTATCTTGCTTACATAAAAGATTTATCATGCTTACATAAAAGATTTATCTTGCTTACATAAAAGATTTATCATGCTTACATAAAAGATTTATCATGCTTACATAAAAGAAGGATTAAATATAGGATGGATTTCTACTTGTGTCAGAAAACAGGTGACAGATTTTTGATGTACAAGAAACTAAACTGTCCCTTGGTTGACAGCTACTCTCCAATTTCATACACAGAGGATCTAATACAAATGTTCATTTGCTATGAAATTTATGAAATTAGTTGAATAATACTGTATGACACAAGCTGCTTGTGGTAAGTGGCATATTGTGATATGCAACTCATTTCATAAACTTGAATATATCAAATGATAATAAGTTTGATATTCTTTTATCACATTAAGTTAAGAACTTTGCATTACTCAGTGATGCTGCTATGTGATAGTGCTACGTGTTATACCATGGTGTGTTGAAATTTTTTTTATGATATGACATCATAATGCAAATAAAGGTTGGTCAGAAATAGGCCCATTGTAATGAATGTGACCTCAATGTGTAATTAACATAGAACTTAAATACGGGGTAATTTAATTGTTAGGTTACAAAAACGTAAGAAATATTGTAAAATTGAAAACAATTTTTTTCCACACATGAGTGACCTTGAGAATAAACTTTCATAAATCTACAATTCTCAATGCAAAACCTGTCTCTCAATAAAAACAAAACAGTGTCACAAGGATCTTTTAGCAAATACTTGTGGAAATGGTTCAAGTCACACATTAACATTTATGAGTGTTTCTCAAGTTAACAAAATATTTGTGAACCAAAATTTAACTAAAAAATCAACAGCAAAATTTCTACTACTAGCCTGTGCTAAAATAAACTGCAGAGCTAGAAATTAATGCTAATCCATTAACCCATGGTTAGTGACTTAAGTTTGCTGATGGATCACAAACCCCCAGCCATCACTAATCTGCTGGAGCTGTGAAAATTACTGTCGGTCACTATCATAATGGTTAACAAGTGGTCTTGTGTCAAATGTATCAAATAAAACATGAGGTGACATTCCCTTTATGGTCTAATTGATGTATGTATGTTAAACCACTCGCATACATGCCATAACACAACGTGTCATGCGAAAAACATGATTTTGGGCCACACACACACACAGTCAATTTTCAGCAATCTTAGTGAAAAAAATATTTTTTTTCCCACAAAAATAAAATTAAAAAAATGTACATTTCTTCATCACAATGATATATGCCCGTAATCTGTTGTATGTATAAACAGTAAACAGTCTTGCTTGGAGCTCATGTAAAACTATCCTCGGGGCAGTTTATAGAGCTGTTTTAAAGACAATTAAAAGGTAAGGTGGTCAGAGAAAAACAGACACCTTTCAGAGATTTACTGAATTGGCTAGGGTGATGGGTCGTGTCAAATCCTTTGAGCACTGCTGAGGGAGAGCCCATCAGGCTAATTTGCATAGGTGAAGTACATTAAATGGAACAACCCAATTTGTCTGAAGTTAAGTACATCAAACAGATGCGTGTTGAAAAACAAATGTTATTACACATCACTGACTGCATTGAATGAGAACATTGAAGCCATCTTTATTAAAGTTTGTGATCAGCGGCAACGTTTCTTTGAAGTCGGATTTTTACTTCATATATAAAATTCAAAAAATGATTATTTCGGTATGATTGCAATACACGTTTTATCATGTGATCATATAACTCGTGAAAACATTAACATGTTTGAATAACTGGTTAACCTGAAATGAACTGCACCATGGAATTTTTATAATTTAAAAGTATTAAATCATTAATCAAATGACAAATTGTGTATTTGCATAAAATAGTACCTTTTTTCAGTAATTCTGCCTGAGAATAAACTAAATCTTCACTGCCGTAAGTGTGACCTTAACCTCGAAAATATGTTACAATATCGGCAGTCCAAGACTTTAGCAACTCAGCTGACTACCACAAAGTTTGAATGTTTTAATTGGCAGATTCATTGTTTTGAAATGGATGTTCATTACCATCGTACAGCTTTTATCACTTTTAGCAACTTTGGCCATTGCTTGCGCCAACATAGACGTGGAAGCACATTCGCGTAGGAAAAGTGTAGGCTTATTTGTGAACACAAATCTCACTTGCATTACCGTCAAACCAATTAGAGTACTAAACTATTGAAAGCAACTTGGTGTATTTTTGTATTTAATATATGTGAGGTTGTGACCATGTTTGTGGTGATGTTATTGACAATGCTAAGTCTACCATTTTTTTTTTTTGTAAGTATATTACATGCTTCAGAGAAAACAGATTGCATTTTCTTTTATTCAGATTTGAATTTCCAGTAATTTGCTATAGGCTGATTTGAAAAGATAGCTTATTCTCATTTGGATGATGTTGCTTTTGGGGGGTCACGCGCACTGACCACCCTTGGGACCTCAAAACACTTTTTGAGTCTCAAAACCCCCCTAACACTGTCTGGGAATATGGCAAGTATGCACTCGTTTGGTAATTTAGTGTGATTATTGTAGAAAAAAGTATTTGCGCACTGGTGTACTGACCCAAAGCACTGATTTCATTACTGATGATAACAAAAGGTATAGGGAATCAGGCTAGTATTTACCAATCATAAAAGGTCTGTTCGCACACTCAACAAATAAGCCAGAATTATACTGAACAATGTGTTTTCAACATTTATATTGTTGTTCATAAATATTCAATTCATTCTGCAGTGACAAATGTAACATGTGAAAGTATTTGCAATATGCGCAGCTGCCACTAAAACGGCAGACATGAGATGATAACAAGAGAAACCGTGATCACATACATGTATATGATCAAGAGAATAGATTAAGAAATTACCAGAATACTGGGCAAATGAAAACAAATGGCTGAAGTATGACCCAGGAAAGGCTGCGATGTTGTGCAATTTCTGCATTGAGTATTAATTTTGAAGAAATACGAAAGTACGCAGGTAATTCATTTGTTGATGGACATAAAAGCTTTCATCAATCGTCCATAGAATTACACAATGCAAGCTCCCTACACATAATGGCAGTGGGATACATGAAATCAAAACAGAAAGTTGGTTCCTCAGAAGCAGAGAAAACTGGCATATTGGAACAAGAGCCTTGAAGAAGACTGAATACAAACTTTCAACTTTTCGTGGGTCTTGTTGGTGAAATACAGTTATTATTGTTTTGAGTTGTGCTACTAAATAATAAATGTTCAATTAAAAACTGAACTGGCTTCTGTCTGATTTTAGCAGGATCAGTGAAATTTAGGCAGGAAAGTGATGGATCAATTATTTCTTGCTGGATAACATTGTATCTAAACTGTATTGAATAATACATGCTTCCAAGCAAACAAACACATATACAGATAAATAAACTACAGCTGTTAAAGATAGCTGAATTGCAAAGGGACATGCTTGCTATAATTTGCTATGCTGGATAACTTTGTATCTAAACTGTATTGAATAATACATGCTTTCAAGCAAACAAATACATATACAGATAAAGAAACTACAGCTGTTAAAGATAGCTGAATTGCAAAGGGACATGCTTGCTACAATTTGCTATGCTGGACCTTAAACATAGGAACTTTTCGAAACAAATGGGGATGTATCCAACAATAATACATCATAACTCTACAAAATGATGACACATAATGCTGGCAATCAAACTCATTGCCTACTGTTAGATTCATTGTGAGGTGACAATAATTATAAGTGGAGTGCTCTCATTTTTTCCACCTTTGTTTTTTGTACCAGGATCATTCAGGAAATTAAATTCACATGTGATCTCATCAACATAAAGCTACACATTAAATGTGATTGAAATCCAACAATCCTAGGTAATGCTATGCGGCAGAAACAAAAAGGTTATGCCAACAAGAATCAAAGGTCATAAATCCTGTATATGATGGTGTGGAGTGCTGGAAAATAAAATGCTCCAGATCTCATCAATATAAATCCTTTCACCAAATCTCGATGAAATCCGATAGTCCTTGGTAAAGTTATGTTTATAAAGATGGAGAATAGACATTTAGAGACCACAACTCCTAAATTATGTAAAATGTTGGAAATCAGATTCGTTCAAGGTCTCATCATTTATAAAGCTGCATTTCAAATTGCTTGAAATCCAACACTTTTATTGAAGTTATGCTGCAGAAACCTGAATTAGGTAGAAAGGCAACCAGGGGCCATAACTGCTGTAAATGATGTTCAGGAAAGCTTAAAATCATACAATCTTTAGTAAAGTTACGCTGCAGAAGCTACAGTTCAGAGGACAGGCAAATAATGGCCACAAGCCCTGTAAATGATGTTGTAGAACACTGGAAATCAAATTCGCTAAAGGTCTCATCAGTACAAAGAAGCATGCACAATTTGGTAGAAGTCTAACAAGTGGTAATAAAGTAACATTGTGAAAACCAAAAGTTAGGTTGATCGGCAACCTCCAACTGTAACTCCTAGTCCTATAAATTATGTCACGGAATGTTGGAAATCAAACTCATACAGGTCTCATAAAGATGCATGCCAAATCTGGTAGAAATCCAACAATCCATAGTAAAGTTATGCTGTGGAACTCAAAGTTAGGAGGATTGCCAATCTGGGATCATAAGTAAGTGATGTCATGCATGAAAGAAAAATGTTATTTCTTTCTCAAAAATTATTTGCATGAAAAAATTGCAAAATAAACAGATATTTCGAATAAGTTTAAAAGAAAACTGTATTGTAATAAGTGCATTTTTTGTTTAATTTTCAATAAAAGGAGGAATGTAATTAAAATACCCATAAGCATACTTTTTTCTAGTTTGCAATGATATATCAAAGGGACATGAAATGATATATCAAAGGGACATGAAATGATATATCAAAGGGGAGATAAACATGAAATCATAAAATGTTTCAACTGGATGATTCTTCAATTACATGGGCATTTCAGTCTTTTTTGTTTCATTTTACAGATAACTGTAACTTGTAAAATTTCAGTATTCCTCTATAATTTATGTTTTGGAAGTTATTTTAAATAAATTACCAACTTTTGTTTAATGAAATGGGTCAGTTGTGTCATTGCAACATTTTCCTGTACTATTACTTTTTCATAAATATGGGCAATTAAATTTAGTCAATGTAAGTGTTACGATAACAGTGTCAATGTCAGGTGTTTTATTTATTTAAAAATCCTGTTGTAACTGTTTACTCTGGTGTGTAAGAGTAAACATTTGAAGATATCAGTGGAAATAAAATGTATTCACAGTAATAAAGGAATCCAGAAGAGTTTGCAGTGTCTAATTTTTTATTGAGTCTTTCTTGGGTTGGGCTAAGATATGACTAGTATCCATAGTCAGTATATTGATGGTCGGCGCATGTTGCGATACACTGTGGCCAGGGGGCAACATGGATGGAAAAACTTTCCACTAGAGAGGTCTATATTCAAGGGAACCTTTATTTATGGTATGTAATGATTATTATTTTAAATTGGTTGATAAGTTTTTGAGAAATAACCAACACTTTAAGGTGTACGTCAATGTGGTCATGTAGAGCCCTTATCTTAAAGAAAATATTAATTGTTCTAAAACTTAACACTAGTATAGTTTTACCGAAGTCTGTTCATTTCTGATTTTTTAGTGATCTGCACCTTAATTGGCATCACAAAACTTCCAGACAAAAATTTACAACTGTTATGGATGTTTACAATGGCAGCCAGGTACTAAACTGGGTCAAGAAAAGAGGACTTCATTACCAGTGCAGTGTAGTACATTTTTCAATATGTGGTGCTTTCATTGTGACATCATAGAGTGACATTCAATCAGGTTTACACTGGATCATACGTCTTGGTTGGCCTGATCTAAAAATGTCTATGTACTTTAACACTGATTTTGTCATATGTATTTCCTGGGAAAGTTATATAATGATCTCACTTGGACTATTGATATATGAACTGAATAAACACATTTAAACATATGGGTAATCAAATTCTACAATAATTACACCTATAGCTGAAATAGTTGGCATAACACCTACATGACCTGTACGACTTGTACTTTAAATAATGATGATGATGATGATGATGACAGAAACACTTACAGATACTGGGACATACAATTTAAGTTTATGGGGGTTGGAGTTAACTACAAATATGCTATGTAATATGACATAAGACTATCATCAATCATAATTATTTAATGGATCTACTACAACTTGGGCACACAAAGAACTTAATTAAATTGTGACATTTTTTATTAAATGTGTTACCTTTACTTTTCACGATTTTTTAAATTAATTTTTACCTTGATACCATAATACCGACAGTCACTGCATTTCTCAATTGCTGCGGTAATCGGACGTTATCTTTAGAGCTCATCCCTTCAGAGGTCAGCTCAGAATATCCAACACTTTGGAAGACCCGTTCATTGGAAATGAAAATCATTCACTGTGACCAATGTCTTACATGTTGATTACTGATGCGGTAGGTTAAAAATGAAAAAGTAAGTATAGGATGGCGTACCGTATTCTTGCGTTACTAAATAAGAAACGAATCACAAATAAAAGACAATCATTTACCTGGCTAATGAAAGTTGCCTTACTTGTTTATTCATCATTTATCACCAATCCTGTATTCAGGAAATGTTGTAAATGATGCCAATTTTGCAATAAACAATGTCCAATGGAACATACTGTGTCTACCACCATGTAAAATGAGATTCTCATATTCTAGAGGCAAATGATGTAATCGCTGTATGGGGGCCCAAACAGGGTATGAAATAAACATGATTTCAGCAATAACACACCACATGCTCATGCTTAGCAGAAAACTGAAAATTACCAATTTTAACATTTTTAATATGTACAATCGTTATTATGAGTCTATACGATTATATATCCAGTTATTCTCTGAAGATGTAATGTGGACACCTGAAAACATGCTCTCTCCTCAATACTCGAATTTTAAGTATAGTGAGTCAACCACATTTTCCCTAATTTACAATCATCAGTTGTTTGCAATTAATAAGCTCATTGGGATCGGTGACATTCGACTCTTTCAGACTTCTCCTCTCATACACATTGCTATTGTGTTTGTCAAAAGGCACCTGCTGTTATATAGATGATTTTGTGTTTGTTTTTATTTTCATTATTCATTTATTAACAAACAAAAAAAAACCCCAACCTTTTCTTTGCAAAATTTCATCTTCATTTTAGTATATGGTTGATGGTGTTACTTGACCATCTTTTATGGATATGCTATTACAGGAATTGATTCCATACTTTCTAAATACAGCTATGATGTTTTCTGGAAACATCACTCTTCCATTTTCACTCCTTCACTTCCCTCTTTGTTAAGTGTAAGAAATAAATGCCTATTATGTATTAATTACAGAAATTCTCATCATGTAATAATTAATATCACTTACTGGCATAATTTCATTTATATATTTTGCCATATCATCAATTATATCAATAGATAATGTCATACGCAATTGCAACATTTCGGGACAACGTCAAGGTTTCAATACAATGACCCTTATTGTCTACCATGCTTTTGGCAATGAGTGATATATAAACCAGGTAAAATCATGCAACTATGCTGGCATCACTGTAAACCACCATCAAGTCGATGACTTTATTCAGCCAAGTGGAACATGATTCGACTTTCGGTATCATATGTAGGAGACTTATATTTGGATAGGGCTAAAGGGAAAGTAGATCTTTGATACATTTTCTGTTGATTCGTTATTATCTTATTTATTTTCAGAAAAGGAAACATTTTTGAACGAATTTGTTATTAGTTAAGATCAACACTTTTATGTAACAAAACTACCGCTAAAAACGACCAGCAGATGGTTCGAGTATCTATTTAAAATGGAAACAGTCAATACCGCGAGATTAGGGAACCCGCGAGAATAGGAGAAACGAGTATACTGAAACTATTTTGGCATTTTTCAATGTAGTAACGCGGTAATATGTCGTACCAGCTTACATTTCTTGCCTGAATACAAAATTTCGATACAGAGATTAAAGAATATATAATCCAGAGTGCAACTACCTGACTATAGTGAGGAAGAAAAGAAAAGAAAAAGAAACTCAAACCAATCAGAACCAAAGTCGTCGGGCAACGATGATTTCACTTCCATTGCAGCTTGCACTTTACCTGTCCTAAGCCTTGTTGCTCTGCGAATCGCCTTATTGCTTCTTTTTTTTTCTCTATCACCCGTTGTTTTCGTAGGGCTTCGTTGTGGTATGCAGTAGCCATACTGCTACCAGAAACTATAACTTCAGATCTAGGATGTGTTTAAAAGATGTCAGCACTATAAACTGCTTACACAGCAGAGTGAGAATGTGAACACAGAACAGCATTCACGTTGCTAATAGATATACGCATGCGCGGACAATACTATAAATACGAAACTTCGTAGAAATCATCATAAACTGTGTCAATTGAATCAAATTATTAATAAAGGAAGCAGTTGGAATTCATACCTATTTCCATTTCTCAAGTATAAAAATTGATATAGATGTCTTTCAAGTTTTCGTTTAGTACGAAACTAAAAAGAAGATATTCCCATTAAGCCCTGTAGACAGCATGTACAAAACTTTAATTTAAACATCTTGAAATTTGAGACCTTTTGGGCATGCAGTTTAAATAAATATTTGGTCCGTTGTGAGCAAAATAATATGCTGCATCTATTCCGTATTCTGTAATTTTTAATTCGCCTTCTGAACATCGCACTTTAAACATTCTTCCTTTCAAAAGCGGGTTACCTTGGGGGTTACACGTTCTTAGTCAAAGAGGATTCTAGATGCGCAGATGAGCAAAATATCAGACCACTTCTGCGCAAACGTGCATGTGGAGGAAAAATATCGGTGACCAAAATCTTCACGATCTTTCTGAAAATTTGATATTAAGAAATCATAAGTCTCATGTATATTTAATAAGTTTTATTTCATTTGACATTTTCGTTAGTTGAGGTGAGTTTTATGTACCGTATCGCGTGGCATTTTTGGTTTTCGACTTTCTGCGTGACTGACCGGTTGCCTCCATGTGAAGTGAAAATGGAAACCAGAGAAATTCCTTTCGTTCGAAACGACACGTAGTGGTCATTTACTTCATTCTTTTTGCTTAAATATTGCATGTAGTCGCTAATATATCATAATATTCAAGCAGAGTTTCCATTTATTCTCATTGAAACCTGTAAATATTGCCTTTTTCAGAACCTTTGTGAATATTTATTGTCGTGACTGAACCATTTATATCCTTGGTGATTTGTAAACTCGTGTCTTGGTAACATGATTATTTTAATTATTGTATTTCGGCCATTTTTTGGTACTGTTTCTTGTTTAAAGGCTATTTGATCACGCATTTTTGTTGCAAACATCATATGGACTTTGAAGTTAATGTCTTTGTTTATATAGTTTACAAAATCCGATGAAAAAATCATAAGAAACTACACTATACACATGGTGGGTGGGTGGGTGGTTCAACATTTGTTTATTTAAACGGATTTGTATAAAATATGCTGTTTTAGTGTTCACTTTCCCCCATTCAGTAGTGACTGCATTGCATCATTCAGTTTTATGGGCTCAATATGGCTTTGAAAAATGCTTGAATCGCTGCAGACAGGATTGTTTCACTCCTTCAGAATGCAATTACGTTAATTACATCTACAAAGGTTTGATTGATCAAAATGTATATAAAGAAATGGGATGCAATATTTTCAGAGAAATGCGAAGACTTGTTTAAAATGGACACACTATCATCATGGTCCAGGCTAGTACTGGTAAATTTGTATTAAAATTGAGTGTGGGTACATTCTACTCTATTGTGACTGGAAATCGGAGTAAACGATTCAGTGTTTTTTTATTGGGTGTTTCAGAGGTATTTTTCGTACGTAAAACAAAATGACACAATACAGCAGATTATGAATGGAAATGCAGCTGCATCATAATACATTCTGATGGCATTTATTAAATAAAAATGGAAGTAGATAATCTGACTATAGATCTAACCACCAACCCTGAGAATGGAGTTCTCCCTTACGATTCTTTATATTGGATAATCATGGGACTCTCTTGACTGAAATTGTCCAGTGGTTAAATCTATTTTCCTATCATTTGCCGATCTGGCAATGATTCAAGGCTGACCATAGTTTCTCATTAATGAACATTATGATCTGTTGAGAATATTGATATGTTCATTGATAGCCCATACTTTCTACTGGTAGTTTTTTTCTATTTGTTTTGATCAAGCTTAAATAGTGCTTGCTATCACTCTTCAGTACTAATAAATTCTCATCAGAGGAAGAGCAGACTAGTCTCAGTTTGTAATTATTTGCTGCTTGTATTAAAAGAATCACAGAATAAGTTCTGGAAAATAGTCTTTCACATGATTAAATTTAGGTTTTTAATATCGTGAACTTTTGTATTCCTATAATTGCTGGTTGGGGACAAAATTCATTCTGGGTTAGTCCAAATTGTAGTACTTGCCTGGATAGGTGAGTGGATTTTTAGATATTTTGTAAATCTTTGTCCTATGACAAGCCTCATATTCAACCCTGTTTGTTGTAAATTCAAAATCTTGTTTTAACATAACAGAATCAATGAAGTTAGTGTTAATTATACAATATCTGTTGTCTGTAAGCATCATTGTTCAATTGACAGGGTGACCAGTGGTCATCTTGTGACCTGCCATGACGAACAACTTCAAAGTAGCCACTGATCGCCAGGGTTCGCCAAGATGGGGAAGAATGTGTACAAGATCCATCTTTTTAATTTTGTACAAATGGCATTTCCAATAACCAAGTCCTACTCTGTACACAATATTTTTTCATAGAACTTGTCTTTTGTGTGATTTGTTTCTGCCAAGTGAGTATCAATCTTGTAGTGTCTGGATTATCAAAAAGTGATTGTAAGGATTAGGTGAAGTTGCTTGGGTCAGATCTTGGTAGGGTTGAAGCGATTCATTGATGCATCAATACTTTTGCCATATCGATACAAGATGTGAAGAATCGATACAAAACGATACTTGTCCTATAGAAGTTACTTTATTCTTCATCAGTCATAATAAAGTATTAGTCGTTTGCCTTTTTATTTTTTAAACAGAATTTATCTGAGACGGCAGGCACAGGCACTAATGTTTGTCAGTAAAAAAGAAAAAAAACCAACTTGAAAACACCCACTCACCTTTTGCAAATATCCATAAGGTTACGTGGTTCGAAATGTGTTCCCCCTCCCCTTCACCGATTACATGCTAATTATTTTATCCCATCGGCTTGTTCAACCACTGATAATATATATCAATTTAAATGACACTTTCCAAATTTGTTCCCAATGTATGATTGAAGTACTTTACTGCTCATTTAATAACCACTTTTATGTGAAGTTTCTCTGTTGCTTCGTATATTGTCTAAATGGATCGAATTTAGAGGCTACACTTCCAGCGTGTCGCTCAAGGAAGTATATCACATTAAATTCTGATTGGTGGTTAATGTTTGTTGCCATCCAGGGTAGATTTCAAGTATTCCACCTACCCAATTAGACCACAGTGGAGACTATACTAGAAGTGTACATGAAATTGCGCACATCTTCAACCACTACTTTACAAATGTAGCAAATAATTATGTCAGAGAGAACACAGAGATCATTGATAATGAAAAGCTTCTCAATTATGTAAATGCCAAAGTTCCAACTGATCCTCCACTTGAATTTTCTATAGTTAATGTAAGTGACTATGATGTATACTGTACCCTTGTGAAGCTAAATGTTAAAAAATCCACTGGCCTTGATGAAATAGACCCAATGGCCCTAAAATTTGCTGCACCTGTTATATCTCAATCTATAGCTAAACTCATTAACAAGAGTATCCAGTCTGGTTTTTTCCCAGATAAATTGAAAGAAGCAAAAGTAACCCTAACATATAAGAAAGGCTCTAAGTTGGACCCAGGAAACTACAGACCTATTTCCATTCTACCTACATTATCAAAACTCTTTGAGAAACTAATTGCTAAGCATGTATACCATTACTTCAGAACATTCTCACTCTTTCACAAAGAACAATCCGGTTTTCGAAAGGATCATTCATGTCAAACAGCTTTAACAAAACTCACAGACTGTTGGCTGCAGGAAATCAATAAGGGCAGTCTAACAGGTGTATTATTCCTAGACTTCAGGAAGGCTTTTGATTTAGTCAATCATGATGTTCTTTTATCTTAGTTAAAATGCTATAAATTTGATACTAATGCCTTAAACTGGTTTTCATCCTACCAATGCAACAGAACACAAAGAACCGCTATTGGCAATGTTCAGTCCATCTCCATGGAAATTAAACATGGTGTCCCCCTTGGGGTCTACTTTACGCCCACTGCTTTTTCTTATTTTCATTAATGACCTTCCACTGTGGACAAAGCACTCAAATATAGACTTATTTGCAGATGATGCTACTATAACTGCTTCAGGAAATGATATAGCTACTGTTAAAGCACTACTAAATACTGACTTAAGAAACTTTGAGAAGTGGTCAAATAAAAATAAAATGGTTATAAATGAAACAAAAACAAAATGTATGGTAATAGCCTCATCAATGAAACATTCAACTTCTGACAATCTGCTAAATCTGACAATAAATGGGCAACTCTTTGAAAATGTTAAAGAAGAAAAACTCCTAGGAGTGATAGTTGAAAATGATTTAAAAGTCGGACAAGCATATTGAATATGTCTGTAGGTCTCTATCAAGTAAAATAACTACTAGGTAAAATTAAGAAGTACCTACCCATACAAACAAGAATAATGTACTATAATGCCTACATTCTGCCAGTTATTGATTACTGTTTGACAATATGGGGAAACTACCCTAAAAGCCAATTAGAAAGAATTAACAAAATACAAAAAAAAGAGCACCTAATACTGGATGCTCCTTTTGACGCACCATCTAAAACCCTTTCCGTGAACTAAAATGGCTTCAAATAAATGACAGAATTAACTTTCAAAAGGCAGTATTTGTCTACAAATGTATAAATTGGAAAATGCTTGAATATATGAGAAAAATTTTTGATGAAGTCCAAAGACTATATGCCTTACGGTCGACCTTACATGGCCATGTGAAACTCCCCAAACCCAAGACTGAACAATTTCGATATAGTCTTAAATATTCAGGAGCAAAGATATGGAACTCCGTGACCACATTTGTTAGATCAGCCACTTCTGTTGAAAGTTTTAAAGAAAAATATCTCAAATATTTGAAACATGATTTTTAATTGACCTTTACATGTCAGTACATCTCCTGTCTCTACTCCAGCTGTCTTGTCTCTGTGCATGGTAATCTCTGTGTTTGGTTTTAGAATAGCTGAGAGCCTCAAGGGAGACTAGATACATCTGTAATCTAATTGAGCTACCCTCGTTAAATAAAGAATTATTATTGTTGTTATATTATTATTATGAACAATAACCACCAATCAGAATTGACTGTAGCTTATTCACTGCACGACATACCGGAAGTACTGGCATCCAAATTCGATCCAGGTACATACAAACCAACAGAGAATCTTTGTTCAAAATGGTTATTAAATGATCTGTGAATTACTAGTCATATATGGAGAACAAGTTTGGAATGTTTCCTTTTACGTTGATATAGATATAGGTAATCAGTGTGTGTGTACTGAACGTGCCAACATGATAAATAAAATGAGCACAGAGTCAGCAAGGAGGCAGATTTCAAACCGTGCAGTTTTGTCACCTTGTGTAAATTTGTTAATTTTGTATAGAAGGGGAGTGGACATTGTCAATAATTTGTCTTTCCACTAACAGAAACAAGTGCCTCTGACCGCGGCAGTTGTTTTACATCTGAAGTAAGTACAATGTGATCAATTTTGGTTGGTTGTTATCTCCAATCCCACACCTGGACTTGCTCTAGATAAGATTTTCCTTGCAGGTGGAAATTGCACCATTTCTTCAGTTTTGAAGATAACACTGTAATGTCTTTAAAATTTAAGTGAAGACATGAAATTGATAATAAGATGTTTTAAAAGCATTCATGCAGTATGAAAAAAAGGGTGTGGTTACCAGGACGAGTCCTGGATCCGATCAAATGGAATAGCCTCAAATGGCTTAAATGATTGAATTGAAGTCATTAACAACTAATATGTAGTCTCATTGGATATACTTTTTTTTGTCAAGGATGAAAATGGCATATGAACAGATGCTAAATCTATGTCTGTCTGTAATCTGCATACTAGAAATACAACCAATATGTCAACACATACAAAACAGCACAAACCTACCGCTGACATACCTTCTAAAGATGAAAATACCATCAAGTTGATACGTGTATCGATGATGTATCATATCGTAGGCTGTGTATCGGGAATCATATCAATACGTGGCACAGGTGTATCATTTCATAGATCTTAGTACATAAAAAGATGAACATGCCTGTTCTTGTGAGTGCCTTTCAGAAATTTGTAGTCGTGTATTCAGATGACACTTTGTTCATCCATATGATTGAGAAGTGGCATCTATATAACCAGTGTTTTACTGTATTGTCTGCTTACTGCACTTGAATGGTCAACAGCATAATAGTACACTTATAAATTGCTGAAAAATCCCATGTGTGGTCCCCAGTGCGAAGGTGCAGGCGTCTGATTCAATCCACTGATGCTGTAACATTAGATTTCACCTCCCATCTTCCACTATATACAAAGTCAGAGGTTGGCATAAATGAACTTCCATCAGCAGCTATCAATTTTGGTTGATTCTCTTGTCAAATATTCTTCCTCCTGTTGGAATAAATCGGTGAATTTTCATTAGATATTACTGTGTTTAACTTTATTGCATGATGGAAAAGTTATAAAGCTACAAGTGATTGGATGTTAACGTGTTTCCCAAGTTTTTAATTTTCTTTTTCAGATTACGAATAAGTAAAAGTCATGGTCATGGAAACCCCTAGTCCTCAGTGTGTTGGCCGTGAATTTGTGAGGCAGTACTACACTCTGCTTCACGAGGCCCCACTGCATCTGCATAGGTAAGTATATTACTTTCATCAACCTTGCTGAAAGGGGTCCTTTTTCATGCCTAGATTTACAAAACAACTGCATGACTATCTTCGTATATCTGAAGTGACAACTGTGCACATGTCCCCTTGCATTTTTTACTACTCTAGCTTCCCAGCTAATTAGATACAGGGGAGTGCCAATTTATGGCCCTTTTCACAATACTGTACCTCTGCGACGAACCCCTCGTTACAAGGGATACGATTTGGTTGGTTATCGTTATCTAGAGGATGGACAACCTCGGTGTTGTTGCCCGGATCGAGTAAATAATAAAATACATTATAAAATTTATAGATGGAATAAATAGAGTACTGAGCAGATATATAGAACAGAATAACACAAGCCCCCATACATGAAATATAACACTTTAATCAATTACATGAAACAAATTGAGATAATACATAACATTAGGAAGATGCACTTCTTTTTTAAATAAATCATTTACCGAATTTCAACACAAATATACTGATGTAAATAGCTGATCTGTTTAAAACGATAGGCTTATAGTTCATCATAGAATCGAGTGAACAATCAAAGTCATAGCCCAGCATGCCTGCATAACCTGGTTATCGCTGGTCACTCCAAATTCAATGTTGCTGTCTGGTCAAGGTTGATGTTCTCCCCTTTTTTCCCTTCTCACTCTTTCTTATCTTGCCTCTTACGGCCCTCAAACTTTGTGGGGTAGATAGGTGGATGGAGCTATTTCCCCTTTCAAAATAAACAGAGAAGCAACCTAAATCTTTTGTCAAATATCCTTCTGGGAATAGAACATTACTCCACCTGTTACGTCAGATTTCATCCTATCGGAATTCAAACAGATACCAAATGCTATCTGGTCAGGTCAAACTTGACAGACCATAAACAAACCTAGTTTCAGAAGATTAATGTACTTTGTAACAGTTATTTCATCACTAACTCACATTAACGAGACCTAACAGTTTCAGTTCATGTCTTAATTATACAAATGAATCAATGAAATTCACTTCATGGCTTACTACAGTAATTTCAGCAAATACTCACTCAGGTCTTTATCATACATGAAATCATTTAAGATCTGTAAATTCACACAGATTCTCGCAACTCATATCAAATAAAGTAATGCATGAAATTCTTAGAATACATGATTCCTATAACAATCAAGACGACAAATTCAAACAATTCGTCAAACTCCTATAAAGAAGATTATTGTACTAATTCAGACAAATGAACTCTACCAAATAGTTATACTCGTAACAAGAAAATTGATCTACGAATTTAAACAAATAAATTCAAACAATTATAGTGATGCAAATACCTTGTGCTTTCGAGACTCGCTCGCTTCTATCACCAGAATCGTGTCCCTCAACTTCCAGAAGCCTGTCCCTTGAACAGTTGTTTATACGAGGGAATTTCCTCTTATTCTGCTCGGAGTCAAGATTTGCCTCTCGCAGGAAAACTAGGACTGATTAAATTTTGCGATGTGGAATATTTAAAACATGAAATTTTGTCATATCGTAGCCAATCAGGATTAAATATATCTATCGCCTTTTTTATATACACGCCCATCGTGGTTAACGTAACCGTCTAGATTAACGCACTATTTAAATAACCAATTCTGGAAAATCTTTAATGTTAATACAACTTTACAAACAATCGCTGCATCCTCTCAACTTTAACATTTTCGATACCTAGACCAAAATTAACCTTCTCCTTCCAATCTGTCTGACCGTTAAATAAACGAATGCCATATTAAGAATCAATTTCACCCCCAACAGGGACATTAAAACCATCGCAGTCTAGCGATTTAATACGGTATCTTTCCTCATAAATCTAATTAATTGTTCTCTGCCAAACTATTGTGCTCTACCGAATACATCGACAGAAATTTGCACCCTTACAACCTCTTTGGGTCACCATGTTACACTAAGGGCTTGGTCAAGAATTTTGTGCCAATTGGTGCGTTGAAATGCCTCTTCCCAGACATCAATGAAAAGATGCAATTGTAGGCAAAGAATAGATTTATTATTTGAATTGTCAGAGTATGGACATGTCTGGCATTAATACATGTTTATGCAAAGACTTCTGAGCAGAAGGTAGGGCGTGTGATCAACAATAACCCGATTTTGTTCCAAGTAGCGGGAGACTGTTCAAAACATCTGTATTTAATTAAAGGTAGAATTGGACTCGCTTGTTTACAAAGTCTCAACATATTACAACAATTTTAAACTGAAGCAATTTAAAAAGTGCTCCATCACACCCCCACCCCACGTAAAGTTGATATTTTTTCGCCCTCCATACCTTCATGCCCCCACCACCACAGATGGTGAGCTAGGGGTTGTAATGCAAGATAAATCATACACATGTTGCATTTTCCTGCTATGACTGCATTTATAATGTTTCCTCTGAAAAATGATTGAAAATGCCATTGCGATTAAAATTTTTGTATCACATTAACCTTTGACGCCCAAGTTACATGAATGTCACCTAGTGGTTTGGATATTCTGATGGACAGAAGGGGGGATTACAATCCCTTCCAAAACATGGGAATACAGTGATCTTTCCAGAAATTGTTGGTAGCATCAGAGTAAGCATGCCCTAGTGTTTTACAACATTGTCATGATAAAAGTGAAAAAAATTAACATCAGTGAAACATGAAAGTACATAACTTTACATAGTATTGATGTCCCCAAGTTTTATAAAGTAAAATAGTTAAATAAATGTTGTCATTCATGTTTTCATTTCTGCATATATCTTGATTGCCACATTAAAATTAAAAGTCTTTTAGGCAAAGTCCTTGTGTACTAGTTGTCAGTTGTCATAATTTAATTCAGCATCCTCTACATCAGCCAGTTATTTGACATACTCTTGATTATGTTCATCGCAGAGAATGACCTTTCACAGTCAGGAAAAAAATAAAACATACAATTTATAAATGGATGTACAAAAAGATACAAAACTACCCGAATCCTAATTAAGTGAATTGCCAAGGACAAATTCTTCAACAGCTAAGATGGTAATGTGTTTTCACATAATCATGACAGAATAACTAATACAGTGCATATTCCTTTCCATTAAGAACAATATATCAGTGTTTGTCATTGTTTAATTTCTTCATTGAATCAATGTCAGGGAGTTCAAATATTGTTCAAAAGTTTAAAGTGTTTTATTTACCTGCTGTAGATATAGCACTTGGGCATAGTTTGAGAGAAGTGGGTACAAATTTGCAGGGGGGGTCATTTTTTTTCCAATGACTTTTTATTTACATGTTTTCAAAACGGGTAAAATTGGAAGCTAAAGAATGTTTCTTTTTAATTTTGATAGATGAAAAGAGAAATGATAAAATTAATATGGCAGAATCCACTTACGTTGGGGCACTCGAGTTAAGGTTCAGAGTATACTATGTAAATATAAGAGCAAGTTGTGGATAAAATGCAACTTTCATTTTTCAGAAATTAATAAGAACGACGTTAATCACAACCACAGCTACAGTGCTACTACTATAAAAACAAAAATATTGTAATAGTGCCAGAGAAATTGCATTCCTCATTTTCCAGAAATGAATAAGAATGACATTAATCACAACCACAACTATTGTGTTGCTACTATAAAAATGAAAACAATATGTTGTAATAGTGCCAGAAGAATTGCATTCCTCCTCCTATCTCACCTGTTGGTAACTAAGTAGCTCTGAACCAGACTTTAGCAAATATGCGAAACTTGTCATCTGATTCAGCAATTTCCACCCAAGGATATGAAGTGGTGTTCATTCGGTGTTGAACCCTGTCCTTTGTTTCCTGCGCTATCTGAATGGGAATCGCCATTGGTCTGATCTTTGTAGCCAGGCTAACATAGGGTTAGCAGGGTGCTGGGTAATTTTAAATCTTTTGAAGGCAGTGTGTCCATTTTTCAAATGAATTTGCTTAAATTAAAATGTAATAAGTACAACTTTTATAACTGGTAATGGAAATGACAAATATGTATCACACCCACTGCCAGTAGACTCCATTATCGCTGGCCAATCACATGCCCAATAGGGGTTTGAATTAGGTGACGGGATGTTTATTTAACAGATTAATTTTGTAAGGGGGGGATAACATAAAAGCGTAGCAGCACAAGTGCATAGTGTATCTGCAGGTTCTAAAGCACCGCAGGCTGTAATGATGGCATAGCAGCACCGCTATGGTAAAGGCCTGGGGAGAACACTGGAACAGATATTAAGAATTTTATAGTGTTGTGCATAATACAAAGTCCTGCGAGTGGGTGCATCATTGCTGTTTCATGATGCTATATATAAAGTGTAGTCGTAGTAGTAGCAGCAAGAGTAACATTTTTAGCTCTACATGTCATAGACTTGAAGAGCTTATGGTATGGTCTGTTGTCCGTCTGTCTTCTGTCCATCCTTTAGCACAAGTTGGTTGCCACTACTTCGCCTAAACTACTTGGAGGATCGTCATGAAACTTTACGCCTACATTCCTCCCATGGTGTAGTTTGGTTTAGATAAAACAGTGGCCATCTTGGAAATCTTGTTGTTGCTACTCTTGAATGGATGAGCATATCAACATGGGTTTTTGACTAAAAGACTTCTTATGATGTCTGCTTGGTCCTAAACGAATATTGTGCCAATCTGGTATCCAATATGGCCACCATGTCAGCCATCTTTAAAATAGTTATTGCTACTCCAGAATGGATGGTCAGATCTACATGGAGTTTTCATTAAAAGACTTCTTATGATGTCTAGTTGGTCCTAAATGAAAATGGTACTAATCTGACATCCAATATGGTCGTCACAGTGGCCATCTTGAAAATCTTGTTATTGGTACTCCTCACACATGGATGGTCATGTCAACATCGGGTTTTCACTGAAAGACTTCTTATGATGTCTAGTTGGTCCTAAATAAAAATGCTTCTGATCTGAACTCCAATATGTCCGCCATGGCAGCTATCTTCAGAATCATCTTATCACAACTCCTCCTGAACGGAAAGTTGTATTGACGTGGGGTTTTCACCAAAAGACTTCCTATGATGTCCAGTTAGTCTTAAATGAACATGGTGTAAATCTGAGCTCCATTATGGCCACTGCACATTGACCATCTTAAAAAAAAACGTAGCTGAATGGATGGTCGCATCAACATGAGGTTTTCACTAAGACTTCTTCTGAAGTCCAATATGGTCGCTACGCCGCCATCTAGAAAATCTATTTATCGCTACTCCTGAAAGGAAAGTAATATTGACCTGGGGTTTTCACCAAAAGACTTCTTATGATGTTTACTTGGTCCTAAATAAAAATGGTGCTGATCTGGGGTCTAATATGGCTGTCACTGTGGCCAGCTTGAAAATCTGGCTTCACTAGTTCTCCTGAATGAAAGGTCATATCATCATGGGGTTTTCACTAAAAGAAGACTTATAACGTTTTGTGTATCTTAAATTAAAATGGTGCTGATCTGAAGTCCAAGATGTGGCCATATTGAAAATCTTGTTTTAGTTACTCCTCTTAAAGGGAAAGTCATTCTGACATGAAGTTTTTATCAGAAGAGTTCTTATGGTGTTTACTTGGTCCTAAATTAAAATGACTAACCCTCAATATGGCCACCATCATGGCTATCTTGAAAATATTGTTATCTCTACTCCCGAATGGATAGCTATATCAACATGGGGTTTTCACCAACAGACTTCTTAAGATACCATGTACCTAGTTATATTTCAAGTGCTTCAAAGTACTGGGCAAAACCGGCTCAATTAGATGCACAAATCAATTTTGCCAATGTGATTTTTTTTTGTTAATTGAAAAAAAAAAAAAATTTTTTAAACATATATAAATCAAATAACATTTCAAGGGCTTCAAAGTACTGGGCAAAGCCGGCTCAGTTAGATGCAGAAATCAATTTCCGCAATGTGATTTATTTTTTTTTAATTAAAAAAATGGGGGGTGGGTGCTAGGGTCAGCAATGTGAAATAGGGACTGTTGGCTGACCGGAAACACACTTTTTTTTTTTTTTCCTAAATGAAAATGGTGCCAATCTGACATCCAAGGTGTCTACCACAGCAGCTAATTTTTAAATCTTATCGCTGAAAAATGTCAGAGATGGTTTCAACACTCCGCAGTTAAAAGGAAGAAATGGTCTTTTGTTTTGAATTTTTGGAAATTCTTTTCACCCAGTATTAAATGAAATGATTCTGATCTGATGTCCATGTCAGCTACCTTAAAATCTTGTTATCTCTACTCCTTCTGAACATCAAGTTCTATCGGCATGGGGCTTTAACCACAAGTCTTTATTCTAGTTGGTCCAAAATAAAAATGGTGCTGCATGGACATTGAGTATGGCCTTCTTGAAAATGTTATTGCCACTGCACCTGAATGGATCATGTTGTCATCGTGGGTTTTTCACTGAAAGACTACTTGTAATGTCTGGTTAATCCTAAATGAAAATGGTGTCAATCCAATCTGACACTCGATATGGCCACTACAGCAGTCATCTTGAAAATCTTGATAATGCTTCTCCTTCTGAGCAGAAATTCGTCTCTGCATGTGATTTTCACCAGAAGACTTCTTGTGAGGTCGAGTTGGTACTAAATGAAAAGGATGCAGATCTGACATCCAGTGTGACCACCATGGAAACCATCTTGAAAATCTTGTTATTGCAACTCTTCAAATATGGTCAGCATGGCAGCTATCTTGAAAATCTTCTCACTGCTACTCCTGAATGGAAAATCAAATGAGCATGTGGTTTTCACCAGAATATTTATTATGGTGTCTAGTTGGTCCTTAATGAAAAGTATGCTGATATGATGTCTAATATGGCCACCATGGTGGCTATCTTTTATATTTTGTTCTTGCTTCTACTCGTCCAGAATTGATGGTCATATTGACCTAGAGTTTCACCAAAGACTTGTGATATATTGTTGGTTTTAAATGAAAATGGTTCTCACAAAGATCCAGTATGGCTGTCACAATGAACATCCTGAAAATCTTGTCACTAATTCTTCTGAATTGGATGGTTATATCAACATGATGTCTTCTAATGGTGTCTAGTTTGTCCTAAATGAAAATAGTGCTGATCTTGTATCCAATATAGCTGCCACAATAGCTAATTTGAAAATCCTGTTAGTTAAGAATATCAGAGATGGATTCAGCACTCAGCAGTTTAAAAAAAGAAATGGTTTTCTTGAATGCATGGAAATTCTTTTTGGACAAAGAGCATTAGTCCCTTCGAGGACTTGTGTTATATTTATGTGATATGACAAGGGGGATATAGCTATCGCTGTATGCTATTTCTGTGTATATCCATGAACATTGTCGTTACCAGAGCACAGCTCGCAAACCTTTCACTGTTTTCAACCAAAGTTATTACACATGATCAACCAAAGTGCATATATGTACCTTTTCATGCACACAATTTTTCAGCATTCAATATTTTTTAATACTGTGGAAACAGTGTGTAACATTAAATGGTACATAACTAGAGAGCGATTGGCTATAGGATGCTTCCAGTTTGAGTCTTTATATAATGGGGGAACTGAGGATATATCTTCTCTAAATGAATCTTGTTATTACCGATTATGATTGTGTGGCAAATGGCAAGACAGTAATGTCGAAAATCTTGCTATTGCTGCTCCTCCTAAATGGAAAGCCATATTGATGTTTTTTCACCAGAAGATTTCTTATGGTGTCTAGTTCGTTCTAAATGAAAATGGTGCCAATATGACATCCAATTCAGCCACCATGGTGGCAATCTTTAAATCTTTTGGATGGTCATATTGACATGGGTTTTTCACCAAAAGACTTCAAATGATGCCTTGTTGATCCATAGGTTAGAAAAATCCATTGCCCAGGATCCTGGGACAAGTAAAAATTAATGCCAGGCAACCATTTTTCCCAATGTGAAAACCCTGTTGGACTGCCAAAAGTATTATGAAAAGAAACGATAATTTTCACAATTATAATGGAATGTTATATATTGTTCAGCGACAAAAATTGTATTATTAAATTGTTGCTCTTGGTTTCTACCGAAGGGTGCCCAAATTGTCTCCATATAATTCCATAGATGAATGTTGATGATTGCTATCAGTTAAAGTCAATGCCACACTAATCTTGTGTGTTTGTTGCTCTTTGTTTGATTAAGTAGGCATATGATTAATGGTATTGGATTAACGAGAATATGAACTTTATACTCTGATAAACATAAAATATGGACAAGTATGTGCATCTAGAAAGCTGACAAGACTGCATCAACAAAAGGAAATTTTTGTATTATCTTTGATTTACTGATTTTAAATAGATTTAAAAAGTAAACTTGTGTGACACTTTCCATAAGCAGGATTGATGGTGAGTTACAAGTATTAAGTAGAATTAGAACTAACTATATAATATATGACAAAAGTTGTTGAATAATTTTGATTACAGCAATCGTGGGGAAACTGCAGTAATTAATGTATTGCCATGTCACTCGAACCCTAAACATGTGCTGATACCTATGGAGCACTGATAAATACTGTCACTGGCAAAGGTATGAGCATCATGTGATTTACAGGCACACTGGCAGCTTGATGGACTTTAAAGCTTGATCTCAATACCAGTCCAGCTGTTACTGTATATCATAGACGAATTAAAATCGTCACAGCTTCAACCATTTTTTTTTTAAACACTCTGTATACACTTAATTATTCACTCTAAATTCACATGGGGTAAGTGTCGGCATTAAGGCTGTCACGTTTACATGTGTTAACGAGATCATTTCATGTTAGCACTAAACATTTCAAAACCCTGCCTTCCGTTTAAATGATCAACAAATCGAATGACAAAATTGTACAACTTTGTATCCCGGTCATATTCAAAATGACTGAAAGTAAGCATGGCAAAGAATCTCGAGTTTGGAAGTATTTCATAATTTCTGATGCCAGCAGCAAACAGGAAGCTAAATGTAACAAACTGTACTCGACAGTATACAGAGATTTCCTACACTGGGGTTGGCACTGATGTGATGACCAACCACTTGAAACATATACACAGGTCTCTTAAAAGTGAGCACATGATCTCTGGCAAAGAAGTACTCCTCCAGCAGCCAATTACCACATTTAAGTCTCCAGTGGTTTCCACAATGTCCAAATTGAAGTGGCATCGATTCATTGAAAAACTACCCGTAGCGTGTGCTAGTGATCTCTGACAGCTCAGTATAGTTGAGGAGGAGGGATTGAAAAGCTTTTGTGCCGAATTGAAGTCCTTGTCCAAAGTGCCAGGAGAAAACAATTTCCAAATAAGATCCTATCTGCTATGCAGTTTATACTGGGGGATAACTTTTGAGATGATCCACAATGGTTGGCGCGAGAGCCAAGTACCTGACAAGACTGGTGATAAAAAAGTTATGTCAAGTGTATTCCAAACTGTTCGTGAAAATTGAAAGAGAAAATAAGTGTAAATTCTGGGTGACTGAATTTGCATGTTTCTGCATTCTATCAATGAGATCATATTGTGATTGGTTTAATTTTTTGTAACTGTTGTAAATGCACATTTTGTAACTTTTGGTTTACATGTACAACTGATATTAAAGAAATTTGAGTACTGGGACAGATTCAGCTCAGCTAAATATTGATATTTTCACAAGTCTTGACAACATTAATGTCATTATGGAATCATCAGCATTTGAGCAACAAGTCGATCCATATTCTGTAATAACACCTTGTCTTGCTGAAGTTTTCTGATACATGTAGTATTTGTTCTGTCAGAATTTGAGGGAAAGTGTAGGTAAATGGTGTTATCAAGTAACCTGAAATATTGTGAAAGATAATAGTTTTCCAGATTAATAAACAAGACTTGTCTTAATCAATATCCTTAATGAAAACAACTCACATTTGGCACAAAGTGACAGTTCTGGTATGCCAATGGATTAATCGCGTTTAATACGGAATCATTTTGTGTTCTGGTGGTCATGGAAACGTTTTTTATAAACGTGACAGTCTAATTTAGCACCAAATACTTCGATTTTATTTTATGTGTGATTGTAATGAATAGGGCTTGGTTATGTCTGCCCTGGCAACAGGTGAATTTACCAGACAACCAGAAAAATTGGCTTTGCAGCCAGATTGTCAAAGCTGGTTGCCCAGGGACAACCAAGGGTTTTCTAAATTGTGTTGTCGCTTGAGAATATAAGAGATGGTTTCAATGTTCAGCATTTAAAAGGAAGAAATGGTCTTATCATGGATTCCTGGAAATTCATTTCAGCCAGTAGAGTTTCAGTCCATTTGAGGGACTCTTGTTCTTTATAATCTGGTTTATAAAAACTTAATTTTGTGGTCATTATTCAAAAACAGTTGTGATTAAATTTTAAAATTTTCTAATCTCCAACAGATTCTACAGTAACAACTCGAGCTTCGTGCATGGCGGTGTCGAGAAACCTGGCGAAGAGCAGCCCCCTGTCATGGGCCAAGCGGTAACTTTTTCCCTACATAGTTTCTTTTATTTTTTTTTAAACAAGTCAGACTAAATGTATGGGGGAATAATTCTTTTACTAAAAAAAAACAAACAGTTTAACAGATGAAGATATCAATCTATTTGTCGAAACTATCCCCTTGTATATTAAAGATACCACGTATTTTATAAAAAAAATTCAATTTTTCAACAATTTACCAAATGATTTCCTTTTGGTCACAATGGTCGTGACTCCCCTGTACACTAACATACCCAACCACAAAGGATTAACGTCAATAGCCAGAACTTTGGCTACAAATAAACCCAAATATCGTTTATCAAATCAGAACATATTAGCCCTATTAAAACTGATACTAAACTGCAATAACTTAACCTTCAACGATTCCCATTACCTACAAATCGGTGGCACTGCTATGGGAACCAAAATGGCCCCATCTTATGCCAATATCTTTATGGCCGATCTTGAATGGAAACTGCCGAGCTCCACACCCTATAAACCTTTTATTTATTTCTGGTTTATAGATGCTATCTTTGTGATCTGAATGCAACAGCTATCACAAAACTATAAAGGTTACAATGGAATACTCCATGGAAAGAATAACATTTCATGATATTACAATATTTTGTGAAAATAATAAAGCATTATTTGATCTATACTGTAAGCCTAGTGATAAACATTGTTATTTACATTGATTCCTAACACCCCTTCCATTGCAAGACCGTCAGTTATTATGAATTGGACTTTGAGAAGAATACATATATAATCTTGTCCAATTTTATGAGAAAGAGGCTATCCACAACTAATTTTAACTGCGTCTTTACCTAAAGGGAGACAAAAAAAACTTCAGATCTACTTTTACTCTGAAGGTAATAAATCTGGTAGTGTAATACCAGCTACTTTTATATATGACAAAGATAATTATTTTCTCGAACGTGCAATCTGATCTCTCTGGACAATTGTCAACCTGACTGCCAGACATGTTATAAAATCCTCCCATTTTTGCACAGAATTCGCTTGAAATTAACACATGCACACACACAAGCGTGGACCCTGGGTATGACCCCCTTTTTGGCTTAGAACCTGGATTCCAAAACATTTGAAGGAGTTCATAGATTAATATACGCGTCTTTAGATTTAAAACACCTAAATTAAGTTAATGTTGGATTGTGAATCTTTTCTGGCAAAATTGTATGGAATTAATGATCCCTATTTGCATCATATTGGCAGGGTCATTCATGGAGTATGTACATAATTCTAGCCTTTCATCATAAATGATTTTGGCCATATTGAATTCTGCAATGAGATTTTCCATTAATGAAAACAAGTCCTTTTAAAAAATGATAGGATTAAAATAGAAATACAAATTCACATTAGACAACTTTTTGCTGAAAAAAAAAACAAAAATTCCAAACTCTGTTTTAACGGTGCCTAATTTAGTTCAAATTATCTTTAAAGCTGTGCACGTTTTCAATCAGATATTTCATGTATGACCAAATTGTTTGATTGGTTTTGCTTTGCTAATGTAATTTAATATTTATTTTTGTCATGCAGGAAATTCACAAGAAGATAATGTCTCTGAATTTCCGTGACTGCCATGCCAAAATCCGACAGGTAGACAGCCAGGGCACTGTTGGCAGTGCTGTTGTTGTTCAGGTATAGTCACATACACACGTGAATAGATAAAGTCTCCGTTTCCAAATGTTCAGCTAATTCACAATCAGTGGATTATGATGAAAGGTTTGGTTTTGTTGGGTTTAATGCTATTTTTTTCAGCACATGATAGGCTGTACATGGTGGCCAGTATATTTACTTTAGGAATGGCGGAAGAATCCGTTAAGAACCACCGACCCACAGGAAGCTACTGGCAAGCTTTCTCGCATACCCTCATTGGTCAAGCCAAGACTCAAAATTATGCAGACAGGCAAGATGTGTGAATGATATGAAAAGCAAGCGCCTTGGACTATTCTGCCACCCATTGCCCCGGATTAGGAAGTAAACAACTGGATGGTGATGTCACATATAGAATCCAACATTATAATATAAACATATAAGCTACGTATCACTTTTGTGGGAAATGTGAATACAATTCAAATTGAGACTTTAGTACTGTTGGAGATAATGTGTTTAGCTTTTTGATAATATTTTTTACTATTTTCTCAATCCCTATTACAGAATAAACATAAAAGTGGCTATTTATGTGATTATTCGGCAACAGTAAAAGACCTCACAGGATACCCATTCACGTACTACATGACATAATTTGTATACGAAAATAGCAGAGTGAGTATATTTACAGAGATGACTGCCTGTACATACAGAAATCAAAAGATGTATATATCATGCAAGTTCAGTACATATAATTTTTGGAGTAAACATACAAAAATAATCTTTGCATACATTTATGAGTTCAATGCATTTTTATATGCAAATTTTTGATCATCTACCAGGTGCTTGCCTATTGTCCACTAGACTACATTGTAGACCAAGTTACTTTGTTGTAAGTGCAACATCATTGACCATTGGTTGTCGTGTACATTGTTAGCCCGTCATCTTACTTTTTCATTAACATCTTACTTAGGGTGGTCATGTTATGTAGATGAGCATGATGGCTTGTTATTTTTTGTACACAGATTGTGCAATACATTTATTTAAAAATATTGTATGCTGCTGAAAAACAGGAATATACATACACTAGATGTGAAGTTGATGACATGACTGAACAAAATTTGGTAACTACTGCCCAGAATAAGTGAAGATAATTAGGACACGTGGGTTACTGTTAGCATGCTATAAAATGGGAACATTTAAAGGTATCTGATGAGTTGTTAAATGTTAATATCAAGATTATGACATGGTTTTAACACTCGAAGCAAAAAAATCTTATTTCATAATGATTGACGCACGTTGTACCATTGTTTACCACAGATTTGGTTTCGAAACCACTGTACAGCCTAAAATATCACTGTAACCTCAGTTTTTACCATTTGGAGGTGCTAGTGCCCCAATTTACAGAACTGAGTGGGAATGCTGTTCACTTAGAAACAGTGCCTCAGCTTAAGGGACTTTTGACAGTGTGATGGTATGGTGATATTAGTGTTGTGTAAGTGTTTCATAGGAGAGACTACATTTAGGAAGTCCTCTTAAGGAGACTGTAACTTATTTATATATTGTTATTTCTTGTAAGGTGACTGGAGAGCTCTCAAACAATGGCCAACCCATGCGTCGCTTCATGCAGACTTTTGTGCTAGCCCCCCAATCTGCAAAGAAGTACTATGTACATAACGACATCTTCCGCTATCAGGATGAGGTTTTCATTGACAGTGACACCGACACTGAGAATCAGGAGGAAATAGTTGGTAAGTTACTCTAATTTCTAATTTTCATCTCGCCTATGAAGTATAAGTGAGATGTGGAGATTACTTTTCTTATGGTAGTGGTGGTGTAAATGTAAGGGACATCATTGGAGTTTTTGCATTTAGCTCCATTACTCTAACACTGTTTTGTGTACTATCATCGAACTAGATCAGTATATTTGTCTTGCAGGGTATTACTTGCAAATGGTAAAAGTAGGTTATGGTAATCTACCTTTCATGATCAAACAATTATGTTACGATTAGCATTTTGCTCAGTTACTGACACTGTTGTATGTAGTCATGGAACTTGTGGGTGTATTCGTCTTGGGGGATACTAGTCACCCTGTGGGAAAATAGGTCATGGTGACCTTTTCACATGTAATTCTGCTGAATTTTACATTCAGCTCGGTTTCTCTAATGCTGTTGCATGTAGTTGTGAGGTGTGTATTCATCCTGTCTGTGCTACTTGCCCTGGGATTTGACAGAAAGCTGATCCACCATCAAAGATAGCCACCATTACTAAAAATGGAAAAACCTTTAAACTTTTTTCTCAAACCACTCAACAAAATTTGACGGAAAGCATCCCGGCATAGATGGCTTTCGAATTTTACAAATGATGCAACTATCAGGTGAGCGATATTTCGTCAGATGGCCCTCCTGTTTCCAATTTAAGTGTAAAAAATATCCCAATCGGAATGTTTCAACAAATCAGATGCAGTTTGCCTAGAAAGGGATCTGGATAGTCAAAGTAACCTTGGTTACTGAGTTATTGAAATGTTCAAGAATCTTGTCATTGTAAATTTTTGTGAATTAACTGTGCAATTAAAATTTAAAATTTTCAACCTTGACCTTTTTGTGCATGCAAATTCCCAATTCCATGGACCCTAGGCCCCGTTTTGAAAAGGGTAGAAAAATCCAGTTTTTGCTAATCCTAAGTTTACGAGTGGGACTCGTACCTGCCAACCATTATGCTATTGGCATAATCATCACTATTTTTCACTGGATTTGGATTGGTTGAATTAACTTCATGATCATTCAGTGCGGAGTTTGAGATGTAGACTAGATAAAGTGTGCGTTATATATAATTTGTCAATATATTTTGTGTTTGTATTCTGGTACTAATTCACATGGATTTTGCCCAATTGTAACAAGAACTTTGTCCAGCTGCAAAACCAGGTTTGTAGCAAAAATAAATGTACATGTTTAGTACAGTTTAGTGTAATTATGGCATGTAATATATAGATTACACTTTTTTGTGCTCGGATTACACTTTTTACCACTTAGATTATGCTTTTTTGCCACATGGATTACATTTGTACCTCACTGTGGGTTGGCAGTTATGGAAACTTCAGATCTTTGAGGTGCGTTTTTTTTTTCGGTTTAGGAGTCCTGGACTTCAACTTCTAAATCCTAACGAGAACCTCGTGTCAGCCACCATTGTGGCAGGAAATGATGCATGCATTCTAAAGGCACGTTTCTTTCAGAAAAGATATTCATCTGTTAACTCCTTTGTATCATGGATGTATATGCACACTTGGGACAAAGCACTTTTACTTGATAGACTTCTGCTAGATTCTTCTCTTTCAGCTGTACATACTGTGATACCAGTGCAACATTTAGAACATTTTTTCCTCAGATTCAGAGCCTGAAGCAACTGATGGTGGCGTCATTTCAAGTGAACCTGTTACTGATGCTAATCAACAGTACTTTGAACAGCCTCCACCCATGAGGTGAGTTGTTTAAAGCTGATGTGAATTGACCATTTATTAAAGGGGTGGCTAATTTTGATGGAATTTGTTGTTGGTAACAAACCATGAATTTAAAGACCAATGAGCAATGATCTTTATAAAGAATATTACCCCTTGACAAATCCACTAATTAATGTACCCAAAAAAATTACATTTTTTGTAAAACCATGAATATTGATACCCATGAAAATAATTGAATTCACAGTAATTAAAATGTAATTTTGGAGATGCCAACCCTTGTGAATTTTGTGAAATTGGTATGTAGGCTTTTGGTAGGTGACATCAGAAGTTCTAGATAAGCAGTGTATTGCTCCTGTTGAAAGCACAGTCGATGTTGTGTAATGGTGTGTTCGGTCAGTATAAATTTGGCATCAGTTGAGGTTCCAGGTGTTCCATGATGTTTCAAGTTATAGTACTTGATCACTGTAGGAATACTCGCTCTGATAGAGCTATATAATCAAATGCACCTTGAACTAGTCATGGTCACTAATTCCTTTAGGGCATTCTTAAAGGCACAATGAACATCTTTATCATTAAGACAATCTCAGTGTGCAAGTTTTGTGTATACACCATTAAATTTAAAGTTCTATCGCCCAATAATATCCATTTATTAAATTCTTTTCTAGAACTCTGGACATCATCTGAATTTGAAATCGGCTTGCCCTTATCCTTTGTACCTCAGAAAAGGACTAGCAATGTTCCAATTAGACATCTTCTACTGAGTTAATACAGTCCATGACTTCCCACTAGGGGTGAAACGATACGCCTGTGCCACATATCGATACGATTCACGATACACAGCCTACGATACAATACATTATCGATTCTCAGTTTAAAGTATAAGAAGGCAAACAACTAATAATTATTCATTACTGCTGAAGATTAAAGTAACTTGTAGAGTGTAGATATCGTTTTGCATCGATATATCGATGAATCGTTTCACCCCTACTTTCCACATTCACAATGCTGCATCTGATTGGCTCCATAACTGTGTTTTGATCAAACATGTTTTGTGTATCTTCCTCCTAAATCGGTGGGTTAAGGAGCAAAAGGGGCACACACAGGCATGTTGAGTCTGAGTGGTCACACTTGGGCACAAAAAAACCCTTCAAAGCCGGGTATACCCAAGAATTACTGTGTATTATAGTGTACAAAACTGTCTAGTATAAGATGAATGTACAGAATTGGGATGATATTTTAAAGAATAATTTCTGTCTTGAATAGCAGATCTAAAAAAAAAAAAAAAAAGGGAGTTGACCATCATTTCAGTGAGTTTTCCTTCTTTTTTTTTCCCCCTTCTCTATGTGTCTAGTGAGCTCGCCAAGGTAGGTATACAACTTTTTTTAACTGAATATTTAGAGATTTTATTACAGATTTTAATCTTGAAAATAACAGATTTTGTCCCAGATTACAGATTTTTGGGCTGCTGATTACCGATTTCCACAATTGAGTGTTTTCATCTCTGTAATTTATCTTGTATCTGCAAAATCATGTTGATTTTTTTGTAATGTTTAATCCTTTAAACTTGAAGCTGTAGAGTTTCTCATTGGCTACCATACGATGTGTCCTTGACTTCGAGAAACATGGGGAAAATAGGCTTGGGACACCGCACTGCTATGTGGATAAAACGGACTTATTTCATTGACTGGACTCTTGGAACTGCAGTCTTAACAAATGCTCTGCTGCATGAATGTTGTTAAAAGACAATCCATCTCCTAATATGATCCTTTTTGCAGGGAAACAGTGCAGACGGCTGTTGACAGAAATTTATTAATAGTCCCACACAAGTTGTCTTGTAAAAATTAGCATCAGATTTTTAGAAAGCCTGCAGAAAGTACACAAGTGTTTATGCTTTACTTTTGGTGTTGAAGGGTTCATCAGCATTATCCATGGTCAGGTTAAACACTGTACAAGTTTTACTGTAACTGCCAGCTTTAGGCATGATATCTGCATGGAACTTTGGTTGTTTCCTACATCATGGCGAACCACCCAGAAAAAATGGTGACCAACTTTTATTCTCCCCCATTACCTTGTCTGTGAAAGCTATATATAGTGTTACCCATATCCTCACACTGCGAATTTTGTTTTCCCATAGTTTATTTTTTGAAGAACTTTATTGATTAAAATTAAATTTGGTATGAGGCTTGACTAAAATTAAATTTGGTATGAGGCTTGACATTAACTAGACCTAGGTCAAGGTTGATTTTCATAATTTCTGATGTAATGTAACTGAATCGTTTCCTTTGTTTGGCTTGGAACTTTTCCCTTCAATTTCATTATATTAGTTGGGACATCCCTATTGTATTAGCATGTCTGTTTGTTGTTTTTTCTTGCACAAATGACTTTGTTTTCTTAGGTTAACAACAGTGTACAAGTTTTGTTTTCCCACCATATCTCTGGCTTGTGGGTATGGTATGTTTATGGAACTTGATTAGGTGTTTCTTGCATCATTCTCGACCACCTAAAGCTTTTTAATAACTTCTTTACATCACTTGTCCAATTCGGCAAGTTCTTTCAGAAAAACTACCCACCCTGGCCAATTCATTACTTGCCCTGACCTTTTTGGGGGTCAGAATGAAAGAAAAGAAAATAGTAATGTAAATTATTAATAAACATTGTTAAAAAAATAAGTATACCAAATGAATACAGCATGCTCATAGATTCAAATGAACATAAAATTTGAATACAGAAATGAAAGTTTATATTATTAAAAATTATTGTAAAAATAACGAAACACAAATGATTGTAGGACAGAAACAAGTATGTAACACAATATTATTAAAGAATTCTATCATAAAATGATTATATTCTTCCAATATAAATCTCTGAAAAGAACAGTCAATATATCTCGTCAAAATTGAGCACCTATGCTTCTTTTATTTTGGCAAAACTGATTCCTTTTTTCTACCCTCTATCTTCTCTTTCAATGATGAAAACCCATGCAAAAATGACCTTTGACATTTCGCTCATGTTTGACGCATGTAAACAGTCGTTCATTGTTCTTGCTTGACATCATAAAATATGGCTACTACAAGTTTTACAGGCAAAATAATTAAGCAATTTTCACGTTTTTGGCAGAATAATTTTAAGCTATTTTCAAACATGTGGCAAAATAATTGAGCTATTTACAATTGTGGCAGAATATGCTAGATTACAGATCTTAATTGACATCCAGTGAAAACTATGCAAACTGTACCAGTACATGTAGTAAATATATGTGTGCCATAGTTTTGTGCTTGATTCATGAAAAATTGCATTTTATATACATACAGGTATGAAATATGCACACGATCTGAATCAGTATTTGGGAAATGTCGAATCCCTCACCCAAATAGCCCAGACAAGTCTAAATCATTGTTTGGCAAGTGAAATTTTGTGTAACTGGCCAAATTTTTACATAGAAATAAAAAGAAAAAGATTTTTTGTGTTAATTTTGTGATGTTTTGCCCTGTATTATCCTTGCTGAGCTAGTAGGTCACAATTGGAATTGTTGCCCCCTCTATTTTATTTTATGTTAAACTAGTATTATTTCTTTAAAATGAAAATACCATGACATGTAATAGGGCATTCACTTTTCCTAGGTGTGAACAGTTGCAATATAATGTGGTTCCTTGATAAATAAATGCTTTAATAATGAAATGGAAATGATGTTGGAATTGCAATATCATCTAACAATCCGGATTTCTGCAAGATTTTTTATAAAAAGGGCAGGGAGCAAAACCTCAAACTTGTCATTATTCAGGCAACTTTTTAAGTGACCGAGTCGTTCGACTTTAGATGCACCTCTTCCAGGTCAAGCATAGATGGGCATACTTATGCCACATAGCAAATCCAGAGGTTGTAGTGGGCAAGTTGAGTCGGGGTAACATCTGCTGGATCGTGTATAATTTTCTCCAATTCTTGTCTCCAGCTGTCCAACAAATACTTCATTTGACCCCATTCTGTTCAGATTTCATCGACAAATTATCATTTCTCTGAAATGCATGCTCTTATGTAGTGAATTTCTTGTATAGATGTGATTTAATGTTTTGTTTATTGCTTTGTGCTTATGACATAATACATAGAATTTCTTGTATAGATGTGATTTAATTTGTGTTTATTGCTTTGTGCTTGTGACATAATACATAGAATATTATCATGCCTTCTTTGTAGACAAGCCAGCTGATACCTGTATGTTTGCAAAATGTAAGTTTGTTGTCAAAAAACCATTTGTGTGAGAATGTATCTTTTAACTTCAATTTAAATGCTGCTGCTTCTTTGGAGAGATCAAAGCAATGAGATGTGGTGCAAAGATGGTGATGATATCTTTTATTTTAAAAATCAAAATTATCAGACAAAATTTCCTTAGAATCAGCTTCCTAATCACCCAGCTCCTTGTAACTAGTGTGATTGCAGCATGTTGAACCATGCCTAATCCCGGACAGTTACTACTGGTTTTAATGTTTGGAAAAGAGCTACTCTTAAGTGTGGTCATTTCTGGTTTTATTGCCATCACTCTGGCTGGTGGAGACATGATTGTGGTTTGTATCAGGAACTGCATCCTAATCAGCATCATCATCTGTTCCAATCTGTGATTGGTTAACATGTTTCTATAAAAGAAAAATAAACTATGAAATAACACTGGATTTTTCTTCACAATAATTTGAATCAAATTAAAAAACTATACAAATTGTGATAGTAATTTACTGACGTTTTGTGACTGCTCAGTGTTACAATGGTATAAAAACGAGTGCAATGGAAAATTCTGGCTAATAAAATTTAAGTCTTGCATTAAACAAACTGATTCACTTTGAAAATAATTATAGTCCATCACACTTGTCTTAAAAATCATCATCATCTGATTCATCAGTAAGTTTGTTCATAGGTAAAATCCAGATGAAACAAAATATTTCTGATAATATAAGTGGGTAGGGAAAATCTAAATTAAACCAAAATTCAAAACGTTAAAACTAAAAATAAACATACACAGTTCTGACTTGCAACAAAATAAATGTACCACAAATAAAGTCAGTCTGCTTTAAAACTAAACCTAATAAAAGCAAAACAAGAAAATGAATATTGTTTGGAGGACGATTTGATTCACATGTCATGGAGCGTGTAAGAACAGGCTGATATCTGGTTTCCCGATTAGGGTGGTAGAAAAATGCAAGTTGCCTGGAGATAGAATAATAAGAAAATAAGCAAAATTGATGTTTTTTAATATTTCTTACACTAAAATGAACAAATAAAATCAACTTAAAAAAGAAGAGAACACTGTCACAACTTAGTTAATCCATGTATTGTTTTGTAGATAATGTCATGGTCGGAAGATCCTGTACTGTATATGCTGAAACTTTTACATATAAATGAATTACAGAGTTGTTTCTAAAAGAATTGGAGTAGGTAGGCTCACTTTCAATATACAGTGAAACCCCGCTTTAGCATGATAATCGGGGTTCACAACATGATATCATGCTATAGAAAAACATAAATTAACCAAAGAAAATATTGCATATGTACCCTCTTAGCAATACAGGGGGGTGGGGGACAAAATTATGGACTTCATTGACGCAGTTATCAACTTGTTTCTTATTGAACAAGAATTACTTAAAACAGTTTTTACATATTTAATGGGTTTTTTTGTGTGCAGATAAACCATTATTTGGTAAATACATGTAAATGCAGATGAAAATTGGTTTCCTAAACTTAAATAGTTAAAGTATGTGTACTCGCCAGTCACAGATGATCTGGTTGTATCCATAATAGTAATTTCATTGAAAATGTGCACAAAGAAGCATAAATTCTACACATTTTCTGCTAAATCTGTTAACTAGCTTAATATATGTTCCATTTAAGTGGTGCTATCTGAGTATCTGTGCCTAAAGCTTGTGTGACAACAGTTCACATCTGCTGTCTCAAAGTTCTTTAACTACCATACATATATTAAGATTAATCTATCTTCTCTATAGAGCTCACAATATATCCCACCTTTATTCCTTAGGTCCAACTCCTAAGGCAATTAATACTGTTTACTAATTAACTTGTTTATTTTGAATTCTGTTTTTTTTTGGACATGTGCTGCTTGATATATATTTTCAATCTTTCTTTGTTTCATTTAACAGTATTATATATGGTACACTGTAATGTCAGGTTGTTTACCTCTTTGTAAGTTTCTTAACCAGTGATCCTTTGTTACAACTCGCTGACACAAGTGTCGGACTTTTTAATTAAGTAACAACTGTGCTCAGCAAGATCAAAGATAAAAGCAAACTACAGGAAGTGTACATGCACTTACTAACCTAGTGTAATCTTAATTGCTGGGAAGGCAGAAAATAACAGCATTTAAAATGATCATTCTTGGGCTTTAAATTAATTGGAGTTTATATGGATATAAATATTGTAAATATCTAAATATAAAAAATGCATCTTTTAAACTGATGGAGTATAGTGTGTATTTTGTACAGTTTTCATTTACCGTTTTAGAACTTTTCTTTTTGACAAAATCTTCAGCTAAATGGGGGCAGTAAGGTACATTAAATCAAGTAACATGAAGGAGGACTGAAATATCTCTATATTTCTTACTAAGCTTTGTTACATTTGAACAAAATTTGGCATGCAGCTTTGTATTAATGTTTAGTTTAATTTAAAGTGTTCCACATTATAATGTACAAAATTTTTGGCCCCTGATTGCCTGTTCTCCTAACTGCTTTCTGCAGCATAATCTTCGTAAGGAATATTGTATTTCAGTTGAGAGATTTTATAGACCTTTGTATTGATGAGACCTTACACGAGTTTGATTTCCAGCATTACCAGTTTCATTTAGAAAAGTTGTGGACTCAAAGTGCGCATCTAGTTTTTCTATTTAAATCCCTGTCTAGCAGATTGTAGAGAACGGGTCTTTTAATGATGCAACCATTGCTGCTAGCTCTAGTTTTCTCCTATTATCCAAGCAGTTCAGTGTCGGACTTCTGAATTCTATGACACTGCAATGTCAAAAGTACTCCAATTGCATTTGTGGGTACGTTTTGAAAAGTACTCCCGTACTTAAAGAAGTACATCAACCCATGCCTGCATTATGAACATAGAAGATATTTAAATGGTTTTATTTATAGGGCTTGCTTTGTGGAAACTAAGTGGGGCAATTGTTCACCATCAAATTAGACTCTGGGGTTGGGCATTCATCTATTTAAACCTTTTTTTCTCTTCCATCTGTGTGCCTAATTCTCTGACAAACATTTTGAAGGTGAAGAGGTTTTTAACACAAGATGTGTGTTGTTCTTAACTGCTGGAAAATCCAATTTACCAATTATATTTTTTGAAATTTTTTGCATGTACGTGTTAAATAGGTCTAGATATTGCCAGCTGTATTGTATCATCATATGTATCGCAATAATTGTCTTCGATATGATGTGTATCACGATAGTATCGCATACATAAATAATCTGTAAAACAACTGCAAGTATGTCCATAACAAGATTTATCAGTGAGTAAAGAAACAAAACAAGGTCAGCATTTATCTTTCTTTGTTAACTGAAAAAGGAACCTTAAACAAAAACTGGAGATAAAACTCCTGTTGTTATTAGATGAAAATAAAGAAAATCTATATCTAACTTTGGGGTCATGTCTAAATTGTGACAAGCTGACAGCCAGTATTAAAAGTATCATCAAAACAGTAGTAAAGAAACATTAAAGAAAAACTGCTCATTAAATGTGCACATTCTTACATTTTAGAAAGGGAAAAAAAAGAACTTAAAATATGTCCACCAGCATTAAATTATTGTCATCAGTAGTAAAGCAGCTTTGAACAAAACCTGTCCATTAAATATGCGCATTAGACCCTTTATACATTTTAGAAGAAACCGAAAAATGACAACCAGGATTAAAGTGTTGTCAACACAGTAGCAAAGAACATTAAACAAAATGAGCATTTAATATGCACCTTAATTAAATTCTAGAATCAACATAAAACAAAACCTAGAACTATATCTGTATCATTTTTCAGGTGACGAATTAACAAAGTGTTGATAATATATTAAAATGTCATCATGGTAGGATTATGAAGAAATCTTGAACAAGTTACATTAAACTTGCACATTAAAATCCTGTTGCATTAACAAGAAACATCAAACAAACTTGCCAACTATCCCTTGATTTGGGATTACTGTCCCAAACTTTGGCAGCAGGTATTTTAATGTCCTCCTATCCTTACAGGTCATGGCAATCAGCAGCTGGTGATACATTGGGATTACGTGTGACAGAGTTGGGACCTTTTCAGAGCATAATACAATGATTTTAATGTGTTGACTATATCCTCAGCTGCACTGATATCCTCCTCACTGAAAGTAATGGTGTCTCTCGTTTATGAAGGTCTTTATGCATTAAAGTTGTGATTACTGCTGCCTGCTGTGCTAAAAATCTTGGCAATATGCCAAATGATGAATTCCAAGGTTTCTGCATTAAGAAAATGTTTGATGCCTTTCTGCAAGTATTGAAGTTGCCATAGTGCTTTTGTGTAAAAAAGTCGAGTCATCTTTACTATGCATAGTAATCTTGAACCTTGGTTGACCTGTGGTGCCTTTGGAGAGGCCAAGTTTAAAATGTATGAAACACTTTACATCTGGTGAAAATCCACACTGATGGAGCGATGTTCATGTTGCTTGCATTATCACTTAAAAATACAGGGTCTTTGTTTGCAAATCCCCATTCCACAGCTCAGCTGACAGAAGTTTCCCAATGTTTACTCCTGTGTGTGATTCAGGCAACTTGGGTTTGTAACATACCATTTAGGTACCATTCATCATTGGAGTAGTGTGAAGTGACGGTAATGCATGATTGGTTGGCTTATGATGTCCATCCATCTGTAGTGATTGCAGTCTATTTGTGTATATGTAACATCATACAGTAATACAGATTTTAACAACTCGTACATTTTTTATACAGCCTCTTCTAAAAAGTCTTGTCTTGGCATGGCGTAGTGTGGTTCTAGATAACAACTGAATACAGAGACATGCACTTCACTAGTAATATAGACATGACATTGGTGCTTACCACAGCTTTGGGTGAAATTTTGATGAAAGTTCTGCCAGAATGCCTCTGAAATTGTCAGATCAGTGGACTGAGGGATGTCTTTTTTGTGAACCCGATTCGACAACTTGAAGCTGCATATATGCTGTCATATCTGCATGATGCCTTTTTAAATGAAGTTGCATATTTTTGGTATTGCCACTGTTTTATAACTGTTTTTTGTATCAGATCAACAATCTTCATGTCACACTACAGGAAACGAAAACTTTTACAAACATCTGATTTAAACAAGGACAGGAAATCAGCAAGTTCAATTTTGTTGTCTTTTGGGGGATGCCATAGATGATTTGCATGCAAAAGTGCACAAAACCAACATCACTTATATCATTGCTGAAATTATTGTAGAATAGGCTGAAAAATACATTTTATACACTTTCAGGATAGTTAATTCATGCTGTAAGTGTACAAACAGGAAAAGAATTTGGGAGGGATATTTAAAAGATAAATCGGATGTACATATGGTATTATTAAGTGCTGTCTCATGAAGTACAAATTCTTTGTAAAGTAAAATTTTGAAAAAAGTGCATGTTGCAGTTACTTTGGTAAATATAGTAGGTATAAGGCAGGGGTGCACAACTTGAACATTTACATGGGTCAGAATTTACCTTGATTGGAACTAAGCAGGCCACACTGCAAAAGTTTTGTGTCTGGAGAAAGATCAATTTCAGTGAGAAAAAATACTCTGAGAACTTGGGAAGTCCTATAAATAACTTTCCTTGAGAAAAACTCTTGGAGTATGTACAAATCATGGAAAATGTGTGCATTATATTGTCAAGTCCTATCTTTATTTCTTCATCTCTTGGAGTATGTACAAATCATGGAAAATGTGTGCATTATATTGTCAAGTCCTATCTTTATTTCTTCATCTCTTGGAGTATGTACAAATCATGCAAAATGTGTGCATTATGTTGTCAAGTCCTATCTTTATTTCTTCATCTCTTGGAGTATGTACAAATCATGCAAAATGTGTGCATTATATTGTCAAGTCCTATCTTTATTTCTTCATCTCTTGGAGTATGTACAAATCATGCAAAATGTGTGCATTATATTGTCAAGTCCTATCTTTATTTCTTCATTAAATCCCTACTATATTCAGAAAAATTCCTGTTTATTTTGAATGGAGAGCCTAATTAAAAAAAAAAAAATTCCTTTCATTTCATAACAGATCCTGACTTTTGTTCACCAAACTGGTGGCCTTTAAAGGGGGGGGGGGGTGACCAATAGTAACAGTTCTTCAAGGTGTGGGGTCATCTGAGAAGGGACTTTTAAGAGGGTTACCACCCTGTATGAATTTTAAAAAAATTTGATTAAAGGGAAAAACAAATCAAGTTGTCCATAACATGCATTTTCAGCAATGGCACAATGCATCTGGAAGAGAGAACCGAGTCTCCTGCCCAAAAGTCGATAGAGGAGGAGGAGGGGGTAGATGACTATGTGCCAGATGAAGTTGGGGATGGGGAGGAGGAAGAGCAGGGTCATGAAGAGCCTGAAGAAGAGTACCATGAGAAAGAGGAAGAAGAGGAGGAACCTGAAGACACCCATAAAATTGAGGATGTTGAGCAGGAGGAGCCTCTAAGTAAGATTAGTAAACTTGCATTGTGATCTACCATTAACAATAATCCTCATATCCATCCATCTGTCTTGTAAAATCTTGTAAATGCAACTAGTCCAGCAGGTTTTGATGGATTGCCATGAAACTTGATAAATATTGTGGTCATCACCTGAAGATGTGCATATCGACAAATCACTTTGCTCCCACAATGTTTATTAGATTTTGTTGCCTTTTTTGTCTTGTGGCTTAATACAGTGTATGATGCAATCTCCTTTAGTTTTTGATGGATTGGCACGAAACTTGGGACATAGTGTGGTATTCACCTGAAGATGTGTATGCATATAATGTGCTGTTTGAGGACTCGGGCTGTCTTGTAGATAATTGCAGTACTCCCATGGTTTTTGTAAGAGTAGTTGCATTTTTTGACTTGCCGCTGGATTACCTTGCACCCATGTGACCCAAATTTGTGAATGCAACTACTGCAGTTTTTAGTGGATTTCTGACAAACTTGGTACATATTATGGTCATCAGAAAATATGCCTGTTGACAAATTATTGTACACTGTTTCAGACAAGTTATCAAGTTATGCATAGGGGGGTGGGGGATTATAGGATTATCTCCATCATGGGGTAAAAGAGAGCTGTGCTAGGGGCTGGGGTATATGAGCATATTGCTTCCTGAATTTTGCTGTGATGCAGTAATTTGCGCCTGATCAACATGGAATATATAACCATGTTGATTTGATTAGGCGTAATTTCTGAGCAAGTTGCACAATTTGAAACTAGTAGACTTAAAGTTGGGTTACTGCAGATGCAAGTAGATTTTATTCCTTGCCACAATTATATGTTCCTAGCTCTTTCAGCACACTGCAAGTAATACCTCCCTCTTCTCTACCCCCACCCCCATAAAAATTGAATTCTGAAGAAAACAAGTAGTGAACTATAAAGGATGGACATTTTTAGCTCTACTGGTTGAAGAGTTTACGAGATGGCCTCTGTTAGTCATTGTCTGATGTCCGTCAATCCTTTAGCACAAGTTTTTTGTCACTGCTCCTTCTAAAATATTTGGAGGATTGCCATGAAACTTTACACACTCACACACACATGCACACACATTCATCCCAAGGTCTAGTTGTTCATAAATGCAAATGGTGCTGCTCAGACATCTGTGTGGTCACCACAGTAGCCAACTTGAAAACCTTGTTATTGCTACTCCTTCTGAATGAATGGTTATATCAACATGGAGTTTTCACTAAAATACTTTTTAGACCTGGCATGAAGGGCTTTCACATTTGTAAGCATGAAGCCAAGACATCATCAGATTTGGCCACCATTACTTAGAATATTTTAAAAAAATAAACAAACTTGGAACAGTTTCTTGAAAACTGCTGAACAGGATTTGATCTAATTTTGATGGTAATCATCTTGGCAGGAAGTTCTTTCATGTTTCTTCAAATGATGCCAGTCCACCTTCAACTGTTGCCACTGTTGTTACAAATCGAAAACCTTGAAATCACTTCTCCAAAACCGCTCAAAAAGTTTACCAAACATGACAAAGAAAAAGCATCTTGGCATGAAAATGTATAAAGTTTGTAGAAGTAATGCTTGCTCCATTAAATATGGTCACCATAAAAATAGAAAGAACTTTTAAATGACCTCTTCAAAACTGCAGAATTTAATTTGACCCAACTTGAAGGCATCGTGCATGATGACCTTTGTGATTTTGTACAGATAATTCTGATGTCCCATCAAATATGCCCACTTTTAGTAAAAATAGAAAAAACCTAAATGACGACTTCTGCAAAACCACTGAACAGAATTTGATTATATTTGATTGAAAACATCCTGGCAAGAAGACCTTCCAAACTTGCACCAATGATGCCAATCTGCCATCAGATACTAAAAATATAGAAACTTTTAAATGACGTCTCGAAATGCGCTGAACAGAATTTTACTGTTGAATAGTAGTTGACTAAACTGGACAGAAAGCATCTTATCATGAAGATTTTTTTGATTTGTTCAAAGATGCCAATATGCCATCAAATATAGCTATTGTTAACTGAAAAGAGAAAAACATATAAACATCTCAAAACTTGCTAAACAGAATTTGACTAAATTTAACAGCATCCTGGCAAAAAGGGATTTAAATTGTGTACAGCTGATGCAGATCCGCAATGAAGATTTAATGCCTTTGTTTTACTTGCAGCTGGATGCAATGTATAGCAGAATTGTGTAAATGCAGTTGCTTTTGCATTTTTGATGGATTACTGTGAAACTTCGTGCATATTATGGTCATAAGAAGATCTGCATGTTGACAAATCATAGTACTCCTGCAGTTTTTATACATTTATATACTCATATCCATCTAAAGGACTAAAAGTGGGATGTAGGGGCAGAATTTTGCTGTGATGCAGTAATTTGCGCCTGATCAACATGGAATATATAACCATGTTGATTTGATTAGGCTTAATTTCTGAGCAAGTTGCACAATTTGAAACTAGTAGACTTAAAGTTGGGTTACTGCAGATGCAAGTAGATTTTATTCCGTGCCACAATTATATGTTCCAGGCTCTTACAGCACACTGCCAGTAATATCTCCCTCTTCTCTACCCCCACCCTCATAACAATTGAATTCTGAAGAAAACAAGTAGTGAACTATAAAGGATGGACATTTTTAGCTCTACTGGTAGAAGAGTTTACGAGATGGCCTCTGTTAGTCATTGTCTGATGTCCGTCAATCCTTTAGCACAAGTTTTTGTCACTGCTCCTTCTAATATATTTCGAGGATTGCAATGAAACTTTACACACATACATACACATGCATCCCAAGATCTAGTTGTTCATAAATGCAAATGGTGCTGCTCAGACATCTGTGAGGTCACCACAGTAGCCAACTTGAAAACCTTGTTATTGCTACTCCTTCTGAATGAATGGTTATATCAACACGGAGTTTTCACTAAAATACTTTTTAGACCTGGCATGAAGGGCTTTCACATTTGTAAGCATGAAGCCAAGACATCATCAGATTTGGCCACCATTACTTAGCATATTTTTAAAAAAAAATAAACAAACTTGGAACAGTTTCTTGAAAACTGCTGAACAGGATTTGATCTAATTTTGATGGTAATCATCTTGGCAGGAAGTTCTTTCATGTTTACAAATGATGTCAGTCCACCTTCAACTGTTGTTACAAATCGAAAACCTTGAAATCACATCTCCAAAATTGCTGAAAAAGTTTACCAAACATGAGAAAAAAAGCATCTTGGCATGAAAATGTATCAAGTTTGTAGATGTAATGCCTGCTCTATTAAATATGGTCACCATAAAAATAGAAAGAACTTTTAAATGACTTCTTCAAAACTGCAGAATAGAATTTGACCAAACTTGAAGGCATCCCTGCATGAAAACCTTTGTGATTTTGTACAGATAATTCTGATGTCCCATCAAATATGCCCACTTTTAGTAAAAATAGAAAAAACCTAAATGACGACTTCTGCAAAACCACTGAACAGAATTTGATTATATTTGATTGAAAACATCCTGGCAAGAAGACCTTCCAAACTTGCACCAATGATGCCAATCTGCCATCAGATACTAAAAATATAGAAACTTTTAAATGACGTCTCGAAATGCGCTGAACAGAATTTTACTGTTGAATAGTAGTTGACCAAACTGGACAGAAAGCATCTTATCATGAAGACCTTTTAGATTTGTACAAAGATGCCAATCTGCCATCAAATATAGCTATTGTTAACTGAAAAGAGAAAAACATATAAACATCTCAAAACTTGCTGAACAGAATTTGACTAAATTTAACAGCATCCTGGCAAAAAGGGATTTAAATTGTGTACAGCTGATGCAGATCCGCAATGAAGATTTAATGCCTTTGTTTTACTTGCAGCTGGATGCAATGTATAGCAGAATTGTGTAAATGCAGTTGCTTTTGCATTTTTGATGGATTACTGTGAAACTTCGTGCATATTATGGTCATAAGAAGATCTGCATGTTGACAAATCATAGTACTCCTGCAGTTTTTATACATTTATATACTCGTATCCATCTAAAGGACTAAAGGTGGGATGTAGGGGCAGAATTTTGCTGTGATGCAGTAATTTGCGCCTGATCAACATGGAATATATAACCATGTTGATTTGATTAGGCGTAATTTCTGAGCAAGTTGCACAATTTGAAACTAGTAGACTTAAAGTTGGGTTACTGCAGATGCAAGTAGATTTTATTCCGTGCCACAATTATATGTTCCAGGCTCTTACAGCACACTGCCAGTAATATCTCCCTCTTCTCTACCCCCACCCTCATAACAATTGAATTCTGAAGAAAACAAGTAGTGAACTATAAAGGATGGACATTTTTAGCTCTACTGGCAGAAGAGTTTACGAGATGGCCTCTGTTAGTCATTGTCTGATGTCCGTCAATCCTTTAGCACAAGTTTTTGTCACTGCTCCTTCTAATATATTTCGAGGATTGCAATGAAACTTTACACACATACATACACATGCATCCCAAGATCTAGTTGTTCATAAATGCAAATGGTGCTGCTCAGACATCTGTGTGGTCACCACAGTAGCCAACTTGAAAACCTTGTTATTGCTACTCCTTCTGAATGAATGGTTATATCAACACGGAGTTTTCACTAAAATACTTTTTAGACCTGGCATGAAGGGCTTTCACATTTGTAAGCATGAAGCCAAGACATCATCAGATTTGGCCACCATTACTTAGCATATTTTTAAAAAAAAATAAACAAACTTGGAACAGTTTCTTGAAAACTGCTGAACAGGATTTGATCTAATTTTGATGGTAATCATCTTGGCAGGAAGTTCTTTCATGTTTACAAATGATGTCAGTCCACCTTCAACTGTTGTTACAAATCGAAAACCTTGAAATCACATCTCCAAAATTGCTGAAAAAGTTTACCAAACATGAGAAAAAAAGCATCTTGGCATGAAAATGTATCAAGTTTGTAGATGTAATGCCTGCTCTATTAAATATGGTCACCATAAAAATAGAAAGAACTTTTAAATGACTTCTTCAAAACTGCAGAATAGAATTTGACCAAACTTGAAGGCATCCCTGCATGAAAACCTTTGTGATTTTGTACAGATAATTCTGATGTCCCATCAAATATGCCCACTTTTAGTAAAAATAGAAAAAACCTAAATGACGACTTCTGCAAAACCACTGAACAGAATTTGATTATATTTGATTGAAAACATCCTGGCAAGAAGACCTTCCAAACTTGCACCAATGATGCCAATCTGCCATCAGATACTAAAAATATAGAAACTTTTAAATGACGTCTCGAAATGCGCTGAACAGAATTTTACTGTTGAATAGTAGTTGACCAAACTGGACAGAAAGCATCTTATCATGAAGACCTTTTAGATTTGTACAAAGATGCCAATCTGCCATCAAATATAGCTATTGTTAACTGAAAAGAGAAAAACATATAAACATCTCAAAACTTGCTGAACAGAATTTGACTAAATTTAACAGCATCCTGGCAAAAAGGGATTTAAATTGTGTACAGCTGATGCAGATCCGCAATGAAGATTTAATGCCTTTGTTTTACTTGCAGCTGGATGCAATGTATAGCAGAATTGTGTAAATGCAGTTGCTTTTGCATTTTTGATGGATTACTGTGAAACTTCGTGCATATTATGGTCATAAGAAGATCTGCATGTTGACAAATCATAGTACTCCTGCAGTTTTTATACATTTATATACTCATATCCATCTAAAGGACTAAAAGTGGGATGTAGGGGCAGAATTTTGCTGTGATGCAGTAATTTGCGCCTGATCAACATGGAATATATAACCATGTTGATTTGATTAGGCGTAATTTCTGAGCAAGTTGCACAATTTGAAACTAGTAGACTTAAAGTTTGGTTACTGCAGATGCAAGTAGATTTTATTCCGTGCCACAATTATATGTTCCAAGCTCTTTCAGCACACTGCCAGTAATACCTCCCTCTTCTCTACCCCCACCCTAATAACAATTGAATTCTGAAGAAAACAAGTAGTGAACTATAAAGGATGGACATTTTTAGCTCTACTGGCAGAAGAGTTTACGAGATGGCCTCTGTTAGTCATTGTCTGATGTCCGTCAATCCTTTAGCACAAGTTTTTGTCACTGCTCCTTCTAATATATTTCGAGGATTGCCATGAAACTTTACACACATACACACACATGCATCCCAAGGTCTAGTTGTTCATAAATGCAAATGGTGCTGCTCAGACATCTGTGAGGTCACCACAGTAGCCAACTTGAAAACCTTGTTATTGCTACTCCTTCTGAATGAATGGTTATATCAACACGGAGTTTTCACTAAAATACTTTTTAGACCTGGCATGAAGGGCTTTCACATTTGTAAGCATGAAGCCAAGACATCATCAGATTTGGCCACCATTACTTAGCATATTTTTAAAAAAAAATAAACAAACTTGGAACAGTTTCTTGAAAACTGCTGAACAGGATTTGATCTAATTTTGATGGTAATCGTCTTGGCAGGAAGTTCTTTCATGTTTACAAATGATGTCAGTCCACCTTCAACTGTTGTTACAAATCGAAAACCTTGAAATCACATCTCCAAAATTGCTGAAAAAGTTTACCGAACATAAGAAAAAAAGCATCTTGGCATGAAAATGTATCAAGTTTGTAGATGTAATGCCTGCTCTATTAAATATGGTCACCATAAAAATAGAAAGAACTTTTAAATGACTTCTTCAAAACTGCAGAATAGAATTTGACCAAACTTGAAGGCATCCCTGCATGAAAACCTTTGTGATTTTGTACAGATAATTCTGATGTCCCATCAAATATGCCCACTTTTAGTAAAAATAGAAAAAACCTAAATGACGACTTCTGCAAAACCACTGAACAGAATTTGATTATATTTGATTGAAAACATCCTGGCAAGAAGACCTTCCAAACTTGCACCAATGATGCCAATCTGCCATCAGATACTAAAAATATAGAAACTTTTAAATGATGTCTCGAAACGCGCTGAACAGAATTTTACTGTTGAATAGTAGTTGACCAAACTGGACAGAAAGCATCTTATCATGAAGACCTTTTAGATTTGTACAAAGATGCCAATCTGCCATCAAATATAGCTATTGTTAACTGCAAAGAGAAAAACATATAAACATCTCAAAACTTGCTGAACAGAATTTGACTAAATTTAACAGCATCCTGGCAAAAAGGGATTTAAATTGTGTACAGCTGATGCAGATCCGCAATGAAGATTTAATGCCTTTGTTTTACTTGCAGCTGGATGCAATGTATAGCAGAATTGTGTAAATGCAGTTGCTTTTGCATTTTTGATGGATTACTGTGAAACTTCGTGCATATTATGGTCATAAGAAGATCTGCATGTTGACAAATCATAGTACTCCTGCAGTTTTTATACATTTATATACTCATATCCATCTAAAGGACTAAAAGTGGGATGTAGGGGCAGAATTTTGCTATGATGCAGTAATTTGCGCCTGATCAACATGGAATATATAACCATGTTGATTTGATTAGGCTTAATTTCTGAGCAAGTTGCACAATTTGAAACTAGTAGACTTAAAGTTTGGTTACTGCAGATGCAAGTAGATTTTATTCCGTGCCACAATTATATGTTCCAAGCTCTTTCAGCACACTGCCAGTAATACCTCCCTCTTCTCTACCCCCACCCTAATAACAATTGAATTCTGAAGAAAACAAGTAGTGAACTATAAAGGATGGACATTTTTAGCTCTACTGGCAGAAGAGTTTACGAGATGGCCTCTGTTAGTCATTGTCTGATGTCCGTCAATCCTTTAGCACAAGTTTTTGTCACTGCTCCTTCTAATATATTTCGAGGATTGCCATGAAACTTTACACACATACACACACATGCATCCCAAGGTCTAGTTGTTCATAAATGCAAATGGTGCTGCTCAGACATCTGTGAGGTCACCACAGTAGCCAACTTGAAAACCTTGTTATTGCTACTCCTTCTGAATGAATGGTTATATCAACACGGAGTTTTCACTAAAATACTTTTTAGACCTGGCATGAAGGGCTTTCACATTTGTAAGCATGAAGCCAAGACATCATCAGATTTGGCCACCATTACTTAGCATATTTTTAAAAAAAAATAAACAAACTTGGAACAGTTTCTTGAAAACTGCTGAACAGGATTTGATCTAATTTTGATGGTAATCGTCTTGGCAGGAAGTTCTTTCATGTTTACAAATGATGTCAGTCCACCTTCAACTGTTGTTACAAATCGAAAACCTTGAAATCACATCTCCAAAATTGCTGAAAAAGTTTACCGAACATAAGAAAAAAAGCATCTTGGCATGAAAATGTATCAAGTTTGTAGATGTAATGCCTGCTCTATTAAATATGGTCACCATAAAAATAGAAAGAACTTTTAAATGACTTCTTCAAAACTGCAGAATAGAATTTGACCAAACTTGAAGGCATCCCTGCATGAAAACCTTTGTGATTTTGTACAGATAATTCTGATGTCCCATCAAATATGCCCACTTTTAGTAAAAATAGAAAAAACCTAAATGACGACTTCTGCAAAACCACTGAACAGAATTTGATTATATTTGATTGAAAACATCCTGGCAAGAAGACCTTCCAAACTTGCACCAATGATGCCAATCTGCCATCAGATACTAAAAATATAGAAACTTTTAAATGATGTCTCGAAACGCGCTGAACAGAATTTTACTGTTGAATAGTAGTTGACCAAACTGGACAGAAAGCATCTTATCATGAAGACCTTTTAGATTTGTACAAAGATGCCAATCTGCCATTAAATATAGCTATTGTTAACTGCAAAGAGAAAAACATATAAACATCTCAAAACTTGCTGAACAGAATTTGACTAAATTTAACAGCATCCTGGCAAAAAGGGATTTAAATTGTGTACAGCTGATGCAGATCCGCAATGAAGATTTAATGCCTTTGTTTTACTTGCAGCTGGATGCAATGTATAGCAGAATTGTGTAAATGCAGTTGCTTTTGCATTTTTGATGGATTACTGTGAAACTTCGTGCATATTATGGTCATAAGAAGATCTGCATGTTGACAAATCATAGTACTCCTGCAGTTTTTATACATTTATATACTCATATCCATCTAAAGGACTAAAAGTGGGATGTAGGGGCAGAATTTTGCTGTGATGCAGTAATTTGCGCCTGATCAACATGGAATATATAACCATGTTGATTTGATTAGGCTTAATTTCTGAGCAAGTTGCACAATTTGAAACTAGTAGACTTAAAGTTGGGTTACTGCAGATGCAAGTAGATTTTATTCCGTGCCACAATTATATGTTCCAAGCTCTTTCAGCACACTGCCAGTAATACCTCCCTCTTCTCTACCCCCACCCTCATAACAATTGAATTCTGAAGAAAACAAGTAGTGAACTATAAAGGATGGACATTTTTAGCTCTACTGGTAGAAGAGTTTACGAGATGGCCTCTGTTAGTCATTGTCTGATGTCCGTCAATCCTTTAGCACAAGTTTTTGTCACTGTTTTTTCTAAAATATTTGCAGTTTTTATACATTTATATACTCATTTCCATGTAAAGGACTAAAGGTGGGATGTAATGGCAGAATTTTGCTGTGATGCAGTAATTTGCGCCTTATCAACATGGATGACGACAGTTGCCTTCTGTCAGTACATCACCATGTTGATTTGATGAGGCCATATTTCTGAGCAAGTTGTACAGTTTAAAAGTAATGTGTCTGAACTTTGGTTACTGCAAAGAGGGGAAGATTTTATTCCTTGTTACAATTATATGTTCTTAGCTATTTCAGCAGACTGCCTGTAGTTCTCCGCTCGCCACCCCCACCCCCAACATCCAATTTAAAGATTTGAATCCCAAGAAAACCAATAGTAATCTCAAACAACAGCCATTTTTAGCTCACCTAGATACAAGACCAAGTAACCTTATGCTATGGCCCTGTATCCATCATGTCTTCTGCATCTGTCGACAATTGCTACTTAACACTTCGTAAAAACAACCTGTCCAATTTTTTCATCAAATTTGTTACAGAGCATCTTGGCATGAAAGGCTTTGAATATTGTACATATGATGCCTATTTGCAATGAAATATGGCCACCATTACTAAAAAAAATAATACAACTCTTAAAAAACTTTTTCTCGAGAGCTGCAAATAGAATTTGACTAAAAATTGACAGAATCCGGATAGGAAGATCTATCAAGTTTATACAGATGATTCCAATATGCATTCAAATATGTATTATGTTACTAAAAATATTTTTTTTAAATTTGCTAAAAATAGAAAACCCTGAAATGAGGGTTTTTCCTAAACCACTGAATAAATTTGATCTAACTTGACAGAAAGTATCAGGCATGAAGACCTTTCAAATTTGTACAAAGAAGCCAATTTGCCATGAAATATGGCCACTGTTAATATAAACAACTTCTCAAAAATGCCAAAATAGAATTTTGACCAAATTTGATAGAAAGTATCCTGGCATAGAAGGCTTCCAGTTTTGTGCAGCTAATGCTGATCTGTCAAGAGTTAATGCCTTTTTTGCTTGCAGCTATATGCATTGAAAGACGGAATTTTGTGAAGGCCACAAAACCAAGGGAGCTTTTGGTATGGCCCTGCATCTGTCGTGCATCCATCTGTCAGCAATTGCTTCTAACCACTCTGGAGCCCATATTTCTGATCTGATTTCAGTCCAACTTGGAATATGGGTTTCTGTCAAAATCTCAGAAGAATTCAATAATGAGCAAGAATTGGGCACATTAATGAGGTCATCTTGTATCTGATCAGCTAACTTTGTTACCACTCTGGAGACAATATTTCTGGTCAATTTTTATCTAACTTGGAATATATGCTTCTAGATCTAGGATGAGTTTGATAATGACTGAAATGCACGCATGATAATCAGGTGATCTTGCATCTGATTAGCTGAGCATCTTACCCTTCTGGAAGCCATATTTCCGATTTGGTTTTGATCAAAATTGCAGTATGGGTTTATAACATGAAGATTGGATGTATTCGATAATGAGCGAGATCCATGCATATTGTGATAATCTTGCATTTGATTGACTTGGCTTGTTGCCACACTGGAGTCTGTATTTCTGATGCGATATGATCATACTTCAAATATATGATTGTCTCATCAATAATGAGTGAGATCCATGCATATTAATGAGGTGATCGTACACCTGATAGGCTGAGCTTGTTACTCCTCTGGAAGCCACATTTCTGATCTGATTTTGATCAGACTTGTAATATAGGCTTGTACTGTCAAGACCTCGGATGAGTTTGATAATGAGTGAGATCCATGTATATTAATAAGGTGATCTTGAATCTGATTGGCCGAGTTAGTTCCCACTCTGGAACCCACATTTCAGATTTGATTTTGATCAGACTTGTAATATCCACTTGTACTGTCAAGACCTCGTATGAGTTTGATAATGAGTGAGATCCATGTATATTAATAAGGTGATCTTGAATCTGATTGGCCGAGTTAGTTCCCACTCTGGATGCCAGATTTCTGATCCAAGTTTGATCGGACTAGGAAGATATGCTTATATTGTCAAGATTTCAGATGGGTTCGATAGTGAG